>PVIW01000433.1:0-508108 GCA_004026585.1 Noctilio leporinus | reverse complement strand
GAATTAAGAATATGTGAGAAGTAACTTTTGCAAAGGATATGTTGGGGATTAATAGTTCATATTGCTCTTGGTATAACTCAGGTGCTTGAGATTAGCAGCAATCCCTTTCCTGAGGCTGCCTCTTTTTCTTGGTCAGGACTTTACAGTCTATAGTCTATATTCTAGCTGGTCTTGGCACGTGGCAGGGCCTCTGATTATCACAGTCAGGGCTGATTCTGAGTGTCCGCCCCCAGGTAGGCTGGGCCTTCCGCAGCCTGGCTGGGTTTTAGGGCTGCCGGTATTCTGGAGCCCGCAGGGTGCCCCCTCCTACTCCTGGCGGAGGTTCCTGCCCAGGACGAGTACCCAGGACCCCTGCAGGGTAGCCTGCAACTTTGCCGGTCCCTGTGACGACAGGCCCCCCCCCCCCCCGCAGTTCCAGGAGGAGGCTGCCCCTGTCTGTCAACAGTGTCCGGGGTCCGCCTACATTGTCCCTCCCTTCCGGGGCGGGCACCACTCCTCCAAGCCAACCAGCTCTTGGAGGAGTCCTTTACGAAGCATCTGTGATGAGCCCCTCCCAGGCGTGGGCGGTGCGGCCTTAGTCTTCGGCAATGGTAGGTCAGTTGCCCCTGCTACTAGTTCCCGGCTAGTGGGCTCGCCATTTGGAGTTTCCACAGAGGCTGTGGGCCTGTGTGGTTGCACAGGGCTGGGCCTCCCCCCTCGCAGGGGCTTCTAGTTGCTGTTTCCCCGGTGGCCCAGCAGCACCGTTTTCGGCCCTCTCGCTGCCCCGCCGGTGCACTTCCTGGTCCCCCGCTCCGGCTTCCCGCAGGACTCTTCTCCAACTCTAGCCCTGCGAGGAGCCTCCTCTCCCTGTTGCGGGAGTGAGTCTCTCACACAGTCCCTCCCCTGCAAGAGTTTAATTCCGAGTTCCCTACGGCGTTTGCCCTCACCGCCCGCACTTCACTGTTGAGACTTTCAGTTGCCAGGGAGCCCGGAACTGGTCCCAGTCAAACGCGCCCCTCTGGGCAGAGCCACCCCTGCCCAGAGCCGACCTCGGCCCGCCTGCCGGTCGGTCGGGAACGCCTCACCAACTGTCCTGCTGGCCTCCTCTGCCTCTGGGCTGTGCTCCCCTGTGTCCAGATGCTGCCCGTTCCAATTCCTAGGGTCCTGAAGACGTCTCACGCTCCCTATCCTGTCCTCTAGCTGCTTTGGTACTCGAGAACACCATCGGCACTGCTCTCTACTCTGTCGTCATCTTCTTTCCTCATTCCCCCCTAAGTTTCTTACAGCATGATTTTACTTAGTGATTTTTAGGAGTACATATTTTGCATTATAGCAGAACTGATTGTACGTGATTTCACTCATGCATGAAGATACTTGTAGTATAAATTCATAGGGGTAGAATTGCTGCATCAAAAAGTATATGTACACGTTTGTAATTGTACCATACGAGGTCTGTCCTGAAAGTGTCGAGCCAGTGCCAATTAACAGTTTGCTCGGCCAATATTTTCGGGACAGACCTTGTAAAGTGCCAAATTGCCTACTAGTAATGCCCAAAAGTAATGCCAAAAGTGCCCAAAAGGTTTTCTTGTACCCTGGCAACATGCATTTAACACGTTTGTGGGTTATTTTTCCGATAGGTGAAAAAAACCTTAGGTTTTACATACTTTTTATATGCTTTAAGAGTTATATCTGTTGTGAGGCAAAGTCTTTCAATCTGAAAACCTTATACATAGTAGAGAATCTAAAGCTATTAATTAAACAATGGTGACTATTTGCACCTGAATAACTAAAAAGTATAAACTTTATTTTTGTGCAAGTTATTGTGCCTTTTGGGGAAAATAACTCCTTTTAGAGCATCTAAAACTTTTTAAGACTATTTGTAATCCTGAATTTTATTAATGTGTGAATTCATTCATTAGTTTTCAGCTAAAGGGACATGTTTAAGTACAGTTAACATTTTAATAGATCTTCCAAAGTTTGGGGTTAATATCCAGCCTTAGGAAATTTTACATAATTCATGCATACTTTTTTTTTTTTTTTTTACTTTGGGGGATTGAAGTCTGGGTAATGAGAGGAAGGAGAATATTTAAAAATATATTCAAGATAAAAAGGCAGAAATGTTTTAATATTCAGGATGTACCATTAAATGAGTTTTAGCAACTAAAAATTTTTTAAAAATTGTATTTACTTCTACTAATTTTTAAATATATAATGTAAATAAGAAAAATTAAAATTTTGCCTATAACTGCTTTGTCTAATCCCTTCTGGTAATTCCTATTGATAATTAGGAAAAAAATTTGAAATTTATAAAAATATTTTAGCAATTTCAAATATGACATTTAGGGCATGGAAAGTGCTCTTTGATGTTTTACATTTTTTTAGTTAAAAAAAAAATTTAGGACATCCTTATTGATTTTAGAGAGAGGGTAAGGGAGGGAGCGAGAAGGAGAGAGAGATACATCAACATTGATGTGAGAGAGAAACATCAGTTGGTTGCCTGCTGCATGCTCCCCGATTGGGTACCAAACCTGCCATCTAGCTGTGTGCCCCAACTTGGAATGGAACTCATGACTTTATGGTTTGTGGGATGACACTCCAGTCATCTGAGCCATACCAGCTAGGGCCAATGTTTTAATGAGAAGTTATTCAAAGTGTTGTCCACGGACTTGTCAGTTTGTGATAATATAAATTCAGAAATTGAGAGTATTTACAAATTTTAATAGCAATCATACTCATTAATTTCATGTCTGTGGAATCAGTAAAAATTGGAGGCTTGCATTATGTATATTTTCTAAATTAACTTTTCTGATTATATTTTCGTTGCTGTATATTTACTAAAATATTGGTCTGAAACAGATAAGACTTTTTAAAAAGATTAGTTCTTAGATACTTTGAGGAACCATACTCTATCGTTTATCATTGATAAATCATATTGGAGCTGGCCTTATTCCTCCACTTATCTCCTCAGAGAGGGGCTTTTTATCATCATTCATCAGGGGCATGTCAGGGAAAATGCTCCCATCAAAATAAAAATGCTGGCAGGTAATAAGGTAGTAGGGTAATACCTTATTTTGGGAGGTAGAACTGTGCAGGCTGGCTTTTCTTCTCTTTAGAGAAGCCTACAAACTGGGTTTTGCAGTAATAGTAATTTCAGTAGGAGAACTACAAGGATTTTAAAATGAAGAAAGAAGATTTTGGAGACACCATTGTTTTCTGCCATTTTCCCTCTCTTCCTTCACTTTCTCCTCCTCCTTCCTCCCTTTTCTTCTTTTGTTTCCTCTGTTTCCCTTTGTTTTTTGATCTGGATGGTTGGAAATTTTGAGGAATTTTTTTAATACTTGTGTGATGTTGGATGCTTGTGTTCCTACTGGAAGCTAGATTAGGTTTAGAGAGTTAATCAGTATAGCAATTTAGAGGTGAGCTTTCAAGGGAGAGAAATTTCCCTTTTGCTTTATTTAGTTAAAGTGAAAGGAGCAGATGGATGGGATTTAGGGAATAAGCTGTTCAAGAATGAAACCTGTGTGTTTAGCTGGATGTGTGATGTATTATCTTAGGGAGGTGAGTGGCAGGTGATGTGCTGGGTGGGAGGGCAGCCCACCTGGTGGTCATGAGATGGATTTTGGAATCATACTTTACGGATTGCAGCTGGGTGCTATGACTTCTTAGCTTTGTGACCTTTCTGTGCTTCAGTTTCCTCACTCACAAATTAGGAATGCTGGTTCTTACTCTGCAGTGTCTTGGGGAGGTTACAACAGTTAACATGTGCAAAACCTCTCTCTGCAGTGTTGTTTTCCTTTTCCTTCTCCACTTCTCTGTTATTAGTGTTAAGCCAGTACCAGGTATCGTGTTGCAATAGAGATCTTTGTAGGTGTTGCCACTAGTGTAGGTACTAGCCAAATATATTATAGGATAGGAACATGGTGCAGTTTCTTCCTTTCTAGTTTATCCTTTTGTAAGTTTTATTGTTTTTTTAAATCACATAGACGTTTGTGATAGTGATGATCTTTTTGTTTTCAAGATTGGGTATTTCTTAAACCATTTCCTCTATCCCCATAGAACCAATAATCACAAAACAGGGGCATGGAAAGACGAATTGTAGAAGAATAAAACCCGACAAATTGTAGTTTCAATCAGCCGAGATAATATAGTCAGTCCAAACTACCTCTGCTCCCCTGCTGCTTTTTCTGAACAGCTGAACAAGCTTCTGACAGATGAGTTCACTGACAAGTATACCTGGTTTTGAAAACACCATTCTTAATTGTTAATTCAATATTTAAATGATTACTTCAGGATGATTCCTTAACTCTCTTTAGCCAGTAGAATTTTTCTTTTTTTTAATTCTTAATTTATTTTATTAGTTTTTTTTTTAAATTTTATTGTTGTTGTATTACATCCATCCCCTTTTTGCTCCCCTCTGTCCCCCAGCCAGTAGAATTTTTAATTGAGTAATAAGGGACAATTTTCACCAATCTCTGCCCAAATTATATTGTTTCATCATCGTCATGTAAGAGTAAGATGTTTTGATGGTGCAACTTTTCATTGGGACAAGAATAGCAGTAATATTGGCCAGGTCATATGTGAATTTATTTTATAGCTCTGTTAAGTTTCTCCTCTTTGGTGTATGTATCTGTCATTTGGTTACCAGAAAGAATTCTTTTGTTACTAATTAAACCCTATCTATGATGATAGTCCTATTTTAATTTTTTAGAATTGGCATTAGATAGAGATCAGGGGTTGGGGGAGAGAAGGAGAAGGAGAGAGAGAGAGAGAGAGAGAGAGAGAGAGAGAGAGAGAGAGAGAGAGGGAGAGAGGGAGGGGGCAAGAGAGAGAAACATCAATTTGTTGTTCTACTTATTTATTCATTCAGTGGTTGATTCGTATTTGTGCCCTGACCAGAGACAGATAGCAGGATAACGTTCTAACCAGCTGAGCTACCTGGCCAGGGCTTAATCCTGTTTCAAAAGGCCCAAACGTCTGATTACCTGTACCAACTTTGATATCTGAGACTTGTTTTTTATCTATCAAACATGCAAAAGAAAAGTCATTGGAACTTCTAACTCCAGACCAGTCAGAGTTCTCTACCCCTTTTCTTTGCTCACTCTGTTCTGCTGGTTTCTTTTGGCTCCTGAACTGCAGATTGTGATATGGGGTATTGACATCATGTTATTTAACATGAAAGTTTATATTTATTATATGCAGAATGATAGGGAAATAGACTGTTTGGCTCACACAGTATCTTTTTATTCCTGTTTTTAGTGATGACTGTTAACATCTTTATGGGACACTTTAAATTTTCTGTGTATAGAGATAATAAAAAAAAAACAAAACAAAAAAACACCAAACTCTAAATAGAAATCCCTCTGGCCTAGCAAATGGCCGCCTTTTTCATTTCTTCCATTTACCAGTGTCATCACAGCTTAACAGAAGGTTATTGTAGTGCTGTCTTTTGAAGCTATTTTTGAAATTTATTTTAATATAAAGCCAGGTGCTCTGAACTCTAGCTAGGTTGAAACTCATATTTCATTTTATAGCATTTTCTATAGGAGAGCAAACATGTTTGCAGTCTGATTGAGATGACTGTGATGTGTAATGAGAATCAGAACTATGATTTTATTACTCTCATGGAGAAAGACCATTTACAACATGTAACTAAAATTGTGTAATGTTGTTCTTATGTTTGTCTGCTTTCTGCTAATACATACCCAGGAATAGGAGTCTCATTACTTTGCAAGGAAACATTTCTAGAATGTTCTGAATGTCTTCAAGTCCTTAACTGTGCTGAGAATTAAAATCTTTCTTTTTGGAATTTGTACCCATATATTCTAGTTCTTGCCTACAGGATTATTACATTCCTGGCTCTTCATTCAGAGTTTCTAAATCAGAAATTTTTGTAAAAAGTTTCCACAGCCTATACTTCTAAAAAATGCCCTGAGAGATTTTGATGAGCCAAGTGTACAAATTGCTGCTTTGTAAAACGTAATAAATCTAGTCCACTTTTATACTCTACATTCAGTCTTTTCAGTGCTGTCCATAAGTAACTTTTGGTAGAATGTAACTTCTGGATCTTTTACTGTTTTTATTGTGGTTCTTCTGATACTGAATTACACTGATATGGTCTAAACATATATAATACAGCAAGACTAACACTCCCTGATGTTGATAGTGCCTTAAAAAAATTAAAAAAGCACCATAAGGCTATCTTAGTACTTGAAAATATTTTTTTAAAAACCTCAACAGACTGTCATGGTATTGACTCAAAGTGATAACACAGCCTCTTACAATTTCCTTGATTTTATTTTTGTGGACTCCTTGTCAAGCCGTCTTCTTTTTAAAAAAGATTTTATTTTTAGAGAGAGGGGAAGGGAGGGGAGAAAAGGAGAGAAACATTAATGTGCAAGAGAAAAATCATTCAGCAGCTTCTCACACACTCCCAACTGGGGACCTGGGCCGCAACCCAGGCATGTGCCCTGACTGGGAATCAAACTGGTGACCCTTTAGTTTCAGGCCAGCACTCAATCTACACCAGCCAGGGCTGTCAGGCCTTCTTTTATTGAATTTGAATTTCTTTTTGAATCTCTTGCTTTTGAATCTAAATATTGGGTTATAGATTTATCTTTGTGTATGAGGGGGAACCAAAGAAATCTGGAATTTATTTATAAAAAATTGTGTATTCTTACATGTTTAAACTTTCAGACCACTCTCTATTTGATGCAGTACTCTTATCGAGATGTTTTTTCCAGTGTTCAAAACAGTTTTTGAACTTATTGATTTTGATGCCTTTTACTGCTTCTGAGGTTTTTTTCATTTGTTCCACAGTGGCAAAAGGTTTTCCTTTAAAGGGAACAAAAAAGTCACTCTGGGCAAGATAGGGTGAATAGGGAGGGTGGGGCCTGGGGATCATGCTGTTTTTGGTTGAAAACTGTTGAACACTTAGCAGTTGCCCATTGTGAAAGGGACAAATGCATTGAAAGATTCTTCAAAAAATTCACTGAAACTGCATGCAGCCTCTCACAGTGCCAGCTGGTTCACTGATACAGATGGTTTCTGGAACACTCACCTAGTGGGGGAAGCCTGTGCTAAAAAGGGCCTGCCCTCCAGAAGATAATTCCAGGTGTTTTGGGCCCCTCTATTTTACTTGTCTTCAAGTCAGTAAAAAGCTTTTAAGTCTTTCTTACACAGCTCAGCACACTATTCGCTTTTTTTCCTGTCCTGTGGTTTTGGCATCTGCAAATTGATACATACCTCCTAAGTCTACGTATAACAAGTTGCTGGAAATAAATATTGACTCAGCTCCAAGAAATGATTTTTAATGATTACAGAGTAATTGTTAAGTAAAAATCAAGAAAGGAGATTTCATACATTTAATCAAATGCCCAAATATAGTTTAAAATTTTTTTAAGTCATAGTTTATTTATTTTTTAAAAAGATTTTATTTCATTAATTTTAGAAAGAGAGGAAGGGAGAGAGGCAGAGAGGGAGAGAGACATCAATGTCTGGTTGTGTTTTACCTGCCTCTAGTTTTAAATTTTATAGCAAAAAAGTAATTATAACAAAAACCTATTTCAGTTAGGGCCAGGTCATATCTACCAGTTGTTTTGTTCTTTTTTTAAAAAATATTTTATTTAATTATTTTTAGAAAGAAGGGAAGGGAGAGAGGCAGAGAGGGAGAAAGACATCAATGTATGGTTGCTTTTCACCTGCCTCCAGCCACAGACCTGACTGGAGACCTGGTTTGCAACCTTGTTATGTGCTCTGGTGGGGAATCGAACCTGCGACCTTTGGGTTCGCAGGCCAGCGCCTTATCAACTGTGCTACCAGCAAGGGCTTGTTTTGTTCTTTTTGTGTTTTATATTGCTTCAAAGAGAAAAGTTTTTGCTTTGCAAATCATTTTGGTAAGGCAAAATGCCTAGTGTCCCTTCTTCCTTTCTTATTTCTTTCGAACAAAATAAATGTAACAAAGGGAAAAACAATACCTATTTGGAAAAAAATCTGTACTTTTGGAACCTGCTATAACCCTAGAGAATTCTCAGTAAAAATTTGTTTCTCCCAAAGGTCGCAGATTCGATTCCTCAGCCAGGGCACATAACAAGGTTGTAACCCAGGTGTCCTGTCAGGTCTGTGGCTGGAGGCAGGTGAAAAGCAACCATACATTGATGTGTCTCTCCCTCTCTGCTGCCTCTCTCCCTTCCCCTCCTTCTAAAAATAATGAAATAAAATCTTAAAAAAAAAAAAAAATTATTTCTCTTCCATTGGTTTTGTGCCAAAACAATTTTTAGTCCATGAAGTGTGCCTGTGATTAAAGAAACTGTTGCACGGAATATGTTTCTTACCTTAGTGTTTCTGAGCAATTAGATATTACATGTGAGCACATTGTTCTGTAATGTATGCCTGTAATGTTGAACAGTGTAGTTTACTGGTGGCAAATACAAGGCCTGAAGGCTGAATCTGGCCCTCCACCTTATTTTATCTGTCCCAGCACCTTCAACCTGGCACCTTTTTTCTAACCCGGCTAGCTTCACTGTTAAGTAGTAGTTAAATTTATACAGTCCTAAATTACATTTGGCCCTCTGAAGGCCTCCATGAGGCTGATGTGGCCCTCAGTGAAAATGATTTTGACACTCCTGGTGTAGTTGAAGGACTCATGGAGTAGTTGGAAGATTTTGCTCCTGGAATCAGTCTTCTGACTCAAATAATACTCCATACTACTTTCCATCTGGCTTGGAAGTTGAAGAAATGGCTTGTAATAAATGCCAGCAGAGAATAATAACTAAGCTAACCAGGGGGTTTCTGAATAGATTTTCTTGGAAATACGTTCTTAATGTTGTTTAACTTTTGAATAGTTGTTTACATATATCAAAGTAGTAAGGCAGAATGTTAGTCTGTGAGAAGACAAATTAACATTTTTCATCTGTTATTTAATCTATGTCATTTTTACCTGTAGAAATAGAAGGTTTTGTTAAAAGATAAAGTAGAAAAGTACCTAGCATAGTGCCTGGCATGTAAGAGGAAATGAGGAACTCAGTGAATGGTAATTAGTTATAACTATTATTTGTTAATTATATATACTTTTAATAATTAAGAAATATAACTCAGGGCCCTGGGTAGTGGCTCAGTGGATGGGCGCTGGCCTGTGAGCTCAAAGGTCGCGGGTTCGATTCCCAGCCAGGGCACATAACCTGGTTGCAAGCCAGGTCTCCAGACAGGTCCATAGCTGGAGGCAGGTGAAAACCATACATTGATATCTCTCTCCCTCTCTGCCTCCCTCTCTTACCCTCTCTCTAAAAATAATAATTAAAATCTTAGAAAAAAAGATAGAACACTGTGCGACGCCCTTTATGCCCCCCACCCTTAGAAGATACCTTACACAGTGTTATATAGTACGTATTCAGCGACCATTTGCAGAAAGACTGGAACCCATGTCAAATACTGTGAACATAACTCAAATGCATTTAAGTAAAGCACTGATCTCTCATCATTCAATAATGATCAACAGTTGGTAGTGCTGATAGTTTTTGGTTGACACAAGAAAAGCTCTTTATAGATTCTAGATTTAATTCTGCTTGTAAGCTCTTGTTTTCCCTAACAATAATCACTTTAGTCTTATATTTACGTGACTGAGCTCTTACTCTGATGGGAAGAGGTGGTTTATTTCATCAAAATACTGATGTCATGAGTGGGAAACAGGGTAAAATGAAACAGCAGACAGTATGCTTCCAGCCTTTTCTACTAGTCAAATCAAAATCTTACCCACCTCCACCACCTCACCCCCATCCCTGTGTAGACTTTGCACAACCAGGAGCAGTGACATTGCTTAATATTTCCCTTATTGCTTTCAGCATCCTACCCCTTGCCAAGTCCACTTTTACCTGAGCTCAGAGGCATATGTTGCACCAACTGCACCAGAACAAGACTCATTTAGTGTTGCTACAGTCTCTTTTACTCTAAATTTAAAAATAGAGAGAAAAAAAAAAAGTGGCACTGATGTAAGAATATTTCCTTTCCGTTTCTATCTGCTGTTTGTGATTGTGCATTTGCTGTCTGTGGAAGAAGTGAAGCATCTAGAATACATCAGGGTTTTGTGATTGGAGATCAGAGTACTAGAAGTCATCCACTAACATTTGGTGCTATCTTGATAAAAGCCAGAAGTGCAGGCAGGTTTGTTGGGCAAGAAAAATGAACCTGGGACTGCGAGAAAAGGCACAGAAGACCTCTAAGGGCTATTGATGATAGTTCTGACTTCAACAAAGAACTGGGAGGAAAGGAATCCCACGACTTTTTCTTTATTTGCTCAACAAATCCCAAGCAGGATTAATAAAATAATTCCATGTACAGGAACATTAATTCTATGAATCTAAATGTCGGTCAGTCTTGGTTCTGAAAGGCTACAGATGTACAAAGGAAGGTGGGGCCATACTTCCTGTGATAGGAATGGAGTGAAGACATACCCATCTTCAAGGGATGGGAGAAAGTGCATGGTAGACAAAGCACTGTGAGGAACCAGTTGACAAACATGGGTTTGTATGGCATCCTGGAATGGTAGTTGTATAATGTGAGCAGTCTGTTGCAAGCAATGAAATTTTTAAGGAGACTGTAGTAGTTAATGTAGAAACAACTTGTAAACTTAGATTCTTCAGAAGTTGTTTATTGTCACATAACAATGCCCTTTGTTGTATGACTTTTGGCAACTTGGCCAGTCTGGACTGTCAGTTTCTTTGTCACTTTCTCCCTAAAATGTTGGTATCCTGAATCACCTGCTTTTCCCTGAAAATGGTGGTACTTTCATATCACTGTGTTTTTCACATGTGTTTTGTTTTTGCCTGGAAAACATGGATCTCCTGTTTTCTTTCTGCAAATTCTAACCCATAGTTTAGTACTCAGGGCAGTTGTCATTGTCTCTGAGAAATCTTCATGCCACCTAAGTGTATTGAATTAGTCATTACACTTTTTGAGTTATTGGTAACTTTGTACATTTCTTTATTACCCTGTTGTGTTTCAAAGTTTTTTTTTTTTTTTTTTTTTTTTTTTAACCTTTGCTTGTCCCTCTGCCTGGAACGTTGTCCCTCTTGACGTCTGCATGGCTGTTTTTCTTTATTCGAGGCTGTGTTCAAATGCCACCTCCCTGGGAAGTCTGACTGCCCTAGCTTAAAAGTGTCTCCTGATACTTACCGTTCCTTTTCTCAGCTTTATTTGTCTTCTGTAATACTTACTATTTCCTGACACTTTATTGTTTATCTGTATGTTTGTTATTGATGATGGTCTCTTTCCCCCTGAGTGAATTTAAGTTCCATGAGGACAAGACTTCATTTTGTTCCTTGTTGTATTACATGCCTAGAACAAACTGGCACATAATAGACATTTGGTATGTATGTGTTAAATGATAGAATAAGTGAACGTTTGTTTTCTCTATTAGCCTAATAATTCAATCCTATACTCATTAACATCTGGTCCATCTGTAATAGCTCAGTATATGTATGATAAACAAATGATTGTATAATTTAGCATTAAATTTTAGAGGACTCAGATGCTCTCGGGGGAAAGAAGATTCTTACCCTGTAGACTAATTCATTCTAAAATTAAAAATCATTTTGGATCTGAAAAAGTAGATAAGCTAGATTCTCTTTAGCTCCAAAACTCAGCCTTTTGGGTTTCTAATGTTGATGAGATTTTAGGTTTTTATTTTTTATTTTTTAATACTTTGTTTTTTATTATATTTTCCCCATGACCATTTTTCCCACTTATACCCTCTTACACCTCCACCCATTTTACTCCCCACCCCACAATTACTATACTGTTATCCATGTCCATGAATCTTTTTTCTTTTTCTCTCAATCCCTTCACCACTACCACCACCACACCTCCATCCTGAACCATCAGCCTAAGGTTTTAGGTTTTTAAGAAGCAAACATTTGCCATTTTAATGTTCTGTAATAGAATAAAAAGAATAACATATATGAAGTAATTGTAAAATAATGTAAAATTAGTGCCAAAGTGAGTAATGGATACTAATTGTAACAACTGGCTTAATGAGAGATTGTTAAAGTCTGTGTAAATATTTATTATGGTTTGAGTTTGAAGGGACACTGGAACATTTGATCCATTTTTCTCAAACAGCTGAGCAGAATGAGGCCAGAGATGTAAATTACTAGCCCAAGGTCACAGGATTTATTAGTGGTAGAGCTAGAATTATCCTAGGTTTCTTTTGCAATACTAAGAATTTCAAGGGTGTGGCTAACACTTTCTTAGTTTGCGTAATTATTAATGGCCATACCTTTTTAGAAACTAACTCCTAAAGAAAAAGTCAGGTATGTGTACCAAAATAAATATATAATATAATCACTTTATGTTTAATGTAAGAACAAAAAATCAAAATGGAAATGAGTTAAATTACTAAATAATAGCTGATGTATTGAATACCTTTAATTTTTAGTGTGGTGATTCATCAAAGGTTAATAGTGTGTTATGTTTAAGTCCATGTTCAATTGACTAAAGAGAAATATAGTCATTGCCTAAAAGGAGCATCCTTGCTGGTCTACAGACTACCAAACTGCTGGTTATAGTTTAAGTTGAAATAAGGATAGAAGTGAAGAATAAATATCAAGAAACTTTTGTAGTTGGACAGAGTAATTTTATGTCCCCTGAAATTGATGAAAAAAAAATTTGTCATATTTTTTTGTGTGAATTAAATTTTGTTTCCCCAGTAATTTATCATTATTATAGATTATAGAAGAATTAATGTATGGTAAATGGTGGGGAGAAACTTTTGCCACAGATAGTGTCTTTCACCACAGATAGTTTGAGGAACACAGCTTTATGTAGAGTTGCATACACATGTGAAAGATTGAGTAGTATAAAACAAGAGATGAGGAAAAGGATTTGTTCTTTTAGATCTTTCCTCAGAATTCATTGAATGTAGTGCCTTATTGGAATAGGCCAGTGATTTTCAGTCTTTTTCATCTTTGAAATTAAACTAATTACTAAAATTCTTTGGCAAGCCAAAAAATATATTTTCTGCCATCTGACAAAAATAGGTATAATTTTGATTCATTTGCACTGGATGACTATTGTGTTGGCTGCTGTCATTTTTTTACATTGTCAATCTAAGAGAAGAGGTTAGTGCCTCTGACTGATTAGTCAGGTATTGCATATTTTAAAGGTCTTGCCACATACCAGCTGAAAATCACTGGAATAGGCTGTTATTAAATGTTAGTGATTTACACCATGAAAATTTTAAGTTTCTTAAAAGCAAGTACTTTTTCTAATTTACACTTGTTTTCCACCAACATGTGAAATCATGATTTTGCACTACTTATAATAAATATTCATTCTACTTTGAGTTCTTAAATTTTCTTGATGTTAATGGATTTTTGTTGTGTTTTGTTTTGAAACATCTTACTCTTGTAGATATTGAAGGGCTTGTGATTTTTTTCTACTGTAGAACTATGCTGGCATTGGTGGTTTAGAAACCACATTTTGAGAAACAGTTCTAAGATTTCATTAAATCATTAGTTCCTAACATTTTTTGGTCATAGATGCCTTTGAGAATTTGGTGTAGGCTATGAACTGACTGAATGGAAAATACATGGATACTACATCAACTTTCAGCAAATTCATCTCACCGAACAAAACCTAGTGAGTAGGGAGGGTTGAAGTTGTGAATTTCAGTGTTAATCTGTTCCCAGATAAACTAGAGTTCACTAATTAATTTTGTTTTTTTTTAAAGATTTTATTTCATTATTTTTAGAAGGAGGGGAAGGGAGAGAGGCAGAGAGGGAGAGAGATATCAATGTATGGTTGCTTTTCACCTGCCTCCAGCCACAGACCTGACTGGAGACCTGGTTTGCAACCTTGTTATGTGCCCTGGCTGGGGAATCGAACCTGCGACCTTTGGGTCCGCAGGCCGGCACCTTATCCACTGTGCTACCAGCCAGGGCACTAATTCATTTTTAACCATTATAGCTACCTGACTTTTTTCTTAACCATTTTCTTTATTTTAGAGTGAATACAGAGAAACACTAATTTTTCTGTAATTAACAGATTTGTTTGAATTTGAGATGTTTGTAGAAGCACTATACTTTTCACATTTCTGGTAGAATTATAGTCACATATTAGCTAAAAAGCACATTTAATCTCTGCTTTTTACACATACGTATTAGTTATGAAGTGAAAGTGTTTCCTGGCATCTTATAGTGAATGACAGTTTAAGAAGGCGTGTGTTGATTTTATTAGGATGATGGTAGAGAAAAATAGAGATCTTATTTCAATAAAGAATTACTCACCATGGGAAATCCATTTAGACTACTAGAACAAATGGAACCACATTCCCCTGTTTAAAGTAGGTAGCTCAGTGGCTACATAAAAAGAAGCATAATCTTCCCCTTTCTTCTGTTTGGTTTTGTAAGGCATGTTGACACATACTTTGAGGTATTCTCATTGTTACCATATAAGGCAAATGCTCAAGAGTTCTGAGTAAAATTGATTACAGTTTGACCTGAGTCAGGATTTTACAAATTCACTCACAGAGAGACATCAGCAATTGCTTGTTTTGTCTCACCATTTGAATCTACAGAAAACCAAACCAGAAAAGGGTATTAAAATGAATGCAAAGTATCCTCCAGTTTTAAGGGTCATGTTCGCATTAGACGTCCAAACCAGAGATTGGCATTTTATATGTGGTTGAGTGGTATTTACAGGCTGGTAAAGGCACTAATGCTATATAACAATAAATAGTACAAAACACAACTGTAAGTACTGAGTAATGTGGTAGAGCATAGCAGATTAATAAGCACCAAAGCGATAATAAAAAATCTGGGATTTGAAAAAAGCCTAAAAGGACTTTAAGGATGTGTTTGAAATAAAAGTTAGCACTTCTTAAATGTGTTTTTCTTTTCACTTTAGTGGCTAAAAGCTCCACCCCTGTTTTTTTTTTTTTTTTTTTTTGTGGTATTTGATAGTGATTGAGTAGCACTCCCCATTTGGCAGGAAAACAGTTCTGTGAGTTCTCTGTTTTGGTGTAATACTCGTAAGTTCTAATTTTGTTTTTTTATTGGGGGTGTGTGTGCAAAATGTCACATTCATGGTATTTTGGGAAGCGTGTGGGAGAGAAGCACCTAGAGACTTTTAACCATAGGCTCATATGTCTGGGTGCAAATTTTTCTTCTACAGTAGGTACTAGAAAATATCATTGTAAAGTAAAATTAAGATTGACCACTAATTTTTTTTTAAATTAAGACTTTTCTCATTGCTTTCCTCTGCCTCAACAAAATTTTTTTGGTCAGACTGATAGAATTTTTTAGTATATTTCTCCAAATTTTAGTAACATCACTGTTAGAAAAACAATAGCTTTTATTTTTCCATGGTTTAGTTCCCATGGCTTTTGGGCATGGGAAGTTTCTGTTAGTGTTTTCTTTTGTAATGTCATATTTATATGTTCCTTTTTTACATTTACTAAGTCTGATGGCATTCCTGTCATGCCCATGGTGTTAGGGTCATACATTTCCAGGAAGTCCATATTTGTTGAAAACATGCAGGAGGTTGAAAACTTGCCTGCTGGTCGTGGCTCATTATATAGATGCTTGTCTCGTATTTGTAACCCATGGTATATAGTAGGATAATTACCAAGGTCAATTTCTTTTCAGTCAGCATAAATGATTCTTAGTGAACATCTGATTATTTAAATGGTATTATCTAAAATGATATCCGTGATATACTTCAGCATATATCTTCAATAAATCATTTCTTTTTTTTTTTAATTTTATTGTTGTTGTATTACATCCATCCCCTTTTTGCTCCCCTGTCCCCCTCCCCACCCACCTTTTTTTTTTTTTTTTTTTAATGATTTTATTTATTATTTTTGGAGAGAGGGGAAGGGAGAGAGGCAGAGAGGGAGAGAGACATCAATGTGTGGTTGCCTTTCACCTGCCTCCAGCTATGGATCTGGCTGGAGACCTGGCTTGCAACCTGGTTATGTGCCCTGGCTGGGGAATTGAACCAGTGACCTTTGGGTTCACAGGCTGGCGCCTTATCCACTGTGCCACCAGCCAGGGCCCAATAAATCATTTATATTGCTGACATGTACTTTTTGAGGTTTGTTACTGCTGGGTCATTTCCAAGGGAAAGCAAATAGAAGGCTTGGGATGCATCTTGAGAATTCCCTATGATTTGAAAGGACATATTTTGTCAGAGAATTCTAAGACAATGGAGTCTCTGCTATGCCTAAACATTTTGCCTTTATGAAAAAGTTCAGGACAGTAGCAGCTGTATTAAATATTTATTTTAAAGTTTGACTTTTTAAAACACTTCTTTTAAATACTTAAAACATTTAATGCTAAAGTTTGACTTATTTAAAATAATACCTGCCACAGTGTATTCTAACTTTTAAAAATGAAAGCTCTGTAATGCTTTCATTGACTTTGTTTTTGCCATGAGTTCAGTGATTGGTTTGTTTGTGGGATGTCCTGTCAAGAGGTAATAGCCACAGAAGTTAATCTAGTAGGTATATGTCTAACTCATTAGGAATTCCACATAGTATACTTCTTTGAGCATAAGATACATTTTTTTTTATTTAGTGCATTTTTTCAGACCTTGTTTAAGTGATATGCTGTCTTGAGATACTGTTATTTTGAGTGCAGTTTTTTTTTGTTTTTTGTTTTTTTTAAAGATTTTATTTTATTTATTATTTCCAGAGAGAGAGGAAGGGAGAGAGGCAGAGAGGGAGGGAAACATCAATGCCTTTCACCTGCCTCCAGCTACAGACCTGGCTGGAGACCTGGCTTGCAACCTGGTAATGTGCCCTGGCTGGGGAATTGAATCAGTGACCTTTGGGTTTGCAGGACAGCACCTTATCCACTGTGCTACCAGCCAGGTTGAGTGCAGTTTTATAAGGACATAGTGTTACTTTTTTCTTTCATTAAAAAGTTTTAAGAAGAAGTGCTGCTGGAACCACACATTTGTATGAAGGCTAAGCACTTGGGGAAAGTTTTGTTACAAGTTTTATTTAAGTACAATAATGTTACTGACGTGTTTAATGATACAATTAAGTATTACTGTGAGTTAATTACTTCTAAATTATAGTTATTAATTATAGTCATTTAGATTATTTTAGTTATTCAAATTAAAATATAACATCTTCTATAATGCGTTATTATTTTGATGATCTGTTCAATTTAAATATTATTTCATGCATGTGCACGCGGATATGTAACACACTTAGAGGTAAGGCCTGGACCTGGCTTACCAAGCCTGGGATCCATCCTGATCCTTTTTCCCTCATGATCTTGGTTCCCTGTTTTGCTACCCTCCATTGTTCCCCTAGCTGTGTTTTTTCTTGTTTTCTTTTCTTCCTGTCCTTCCCTGATCTCTTCATGAACATCTCCTTACTGATTGGCCTCTTGGTACAGTTGGCATCGCCTGACCGTCCTAGGAAGTGGTGATATGAGGTTACCATTTGTGGTAATGGAATTTGGAAAATTCAGACTTGGATAGAAGTGAGCAAAGAAGGAGGACACATTCAGCTGGGATTCTGATTCTGTGGCATATTGAGCTCTGTTGCTGTGTGAGGGGAAGCTTTAGGTTTAGAGAAGCAGAGGGAAGATAATGGAGGGGGGATACTTGGTCTTCCATTAGGGAAGGAGGAGAAAAGTGAGAAGATCTGACCAGTCAGTTTAAAAAGCTATCATCTCTGTCCTGTAGGTCCTTGAAGCAGGTGTCCAGCCTGTATGACTTGGCATAGAATACTACTACTACTACTACTACTACTACTACTACTACTACTACTAATTGACCATGCATTGTATGGTATGTGCTGTGTTGGTGTTTTATTTAATCTGCTCAACAGCTCTGTGAGGCAGGTGAAATTATAGTCCCGTCCCCATTTTTAAGGAGAGATAGTGAAGCTTAAAGAGGCATATTAAATTCATGTCACACAATTAATAGCTGTCAACATGAATATGAACTCATGTTTACCTAACTTCAAAGCCTGTGCTCAGTACTATGTTCTTACTTGCTATATGGATGTAAGCAATCATTTAATCTCTTTGAAGCTCTCCTTTCCCATCTGTAAAAATTTTGATAGTGGTGGAGAATGATAAAGGGCCTGACTCACTTCACTATTGGTACTCCATAAATAGTCTAGATTACTTTTTATAGGTCATTTCTTTGTCAGGACAGAAAAATACTGTGTGAGAGAAGCTCTCCCTTTTAAATGACTGGAGAAAACTTACCTTTGGACATTTCCTAGTTAGAGTAAAATGGGAAAGTCCAAGGCTATGATGTCTTGTCTTTCCTTTCCATACTCCCCGGCCCCCCTGCTCCCCACCCCCAGCTACCCCTCTACATCAATGAACAGAAGCTCAGAGGTAGTTCCAGCATGTGCAGCCATGTATGCTTGCAACTTAAGTGAGACTGCAGAGCAATGTTTTAAAAGAAGCATACAGCTCTAGTTAAGTTTATGAAAAATTGGACAGCTGTTCTGAAAAATATATTTAAAGATCAAAAGAGCAGCATTTGCTTGTGATCAGTATGATTTATACTGGGCTTGGCCCAGGAGCTTCCCACAACTGCTTCCTTTCTACACATTGTGCATTTATGTAATGCATACACCCTTACGGTTGTCATATCAGATGTATATGATTTATTAATGACAGAAACTTATTACTCCTTGAAACAAACACAAGCTATTTAGGCTTGCAAAAACAAAGGAAAAATGAACTATGCAAATAATGAGTGACTTTATAGTTTTTGTTTAGCTGTTCATAATTCATAATAATGCTACATAATACCCAATTAAGGTGGGAAATTTATCTTTCTAATGAGTGCATGGCTTGAGGAAGTGGTTCTGGCAATAGATGAAGCTCAGGTGTATTCAGTGAGGTGCCACCTTTAACAAGTCCTAAATTTGTTGCTATGCATAGGGCCTTTCCCACTATATATACAGCATTAATTCAGGTTCTTGATGATCTTTAGTTTAAGTCATGTGAGTAGAAAGCCTGAGTATAGAATAATAAAGATAGTTAGAGATTAAGAAAAGAATATCAAAAACTCAAGACAATATTACTAAGTTCCAAAAACTGTAGACAAAAATGAATTTGTTTGACAGTTTAAATAATAAAAAGTTATGCAGATGATGATTGATATTTGTTTCCATTTCTGATAATTTATTGAGAAAAGGTTGATATTAAATATAATTAAGCTCTTCCTAATATTTGTTTGATGAGTTTAGCAAGGGAAGCTGAGACATCACTTTAGAGGTCCTAGGAAAATGCATTACTGACTATTCAAAATGGATTTACTTTGTTCCATTGGAAGTACAGTTTGATTTTTGACTTTATGTAAGTCAATTCAGCCTAAAGATTAATTGAAGATTACCATTTTCAGATTATAATATATTTTCTCTCTTTGTTGAATTAAGTATACTTCTTTAGTATATTAAATTGATGTACTGATTTATTGATTTCCCACGTATCATGATTTACTCAGATATTTTTCTATTATTTACAATAATCAAAGCTCTTGGGGAAGAGCCAATTATAAAACACTGAGAGAAATGTTCCATAGATTTCAGTGTTTCTGTGTTAAGGTTGCTTGATATTAGATGTAGTGAGAAAATTTAGTTGCGTTGTATTTCTGTTTTTTGTTTTTATGCTTGCCTTTGTGGTTAAAATAAAGTCTAGGATAAATTATTGTTTATACTTTATCAGGTTTCAAATTGCAATTCATTTGTATTGCCAACAAAACAAGAGTCTTACAAATGTGACTTCTATTTTGGAATTAGAGCTACACCTTGTGCAGATAGCTTACAGATAGATAAACTTTTAAAACTGGAAGGGACCTTAGGAAAGCCTTTGAGATCATTTAGAACAGTACCCATGTTTCTCAGATTAGTAATCTGAGGTCAACAGAATAGCAATAATAGGTAATATTTATTGAGCTATAATCTCATATAATGGTTATAACAATCCTATAAATAAGTCTTATCCATAGAAAGCTGTGGCATTGTGGTTCTTTGTGAATGTCTTTCACAATTCAAACAATTTAATTTGGTATATCAGAGAAGAGTTAGCATTTTTCTATTACATTAAATGATTCTTAGACATTTAAAGATTTTATTTATTTAAGAGAGGAGGGACAGGAGGGAGAAAGAGTGGGAAACATCAATGTGTGGTTGCATCTCATATGCTCCAAACTAGGGACCTCGCCCGCAACCCAGGCATGTGCCCCAGCCAGGAATTGGTCAGGCAACCCTTGGTTTGCAGGCCAGCACTCAGTCTACTGAGTCACACTGGCCAGGGCTCAGATATTTAAATTAATATAAAGAAATAATAATTATTAAAAGATGGTTCACACTTATTATTTAATAGTCATGCACTGCCTAAGACAGGGGTCCATTCTAAGAAATGCACTTAGGTAATTTCATTGTTAGAGTATCATTGAGTGTACAAAGCTATACGGTATAGCCTACTATATACCTAGGCTCTATGGTATAGCCTATTGCTCCTAGGCGGCGAGCCAGTACAGCATATTATTGTACAAAACAACACAAGGTTAAATCAAGCACAAGAAAAAGAGATGCAGTCGAGACGTAAACATGAGATGTATGAGGTGGTTGCCAGCCTAACATGGCAGATAATATTTTACAGCAACTTTTTTTTAAATGTAAGTGCAAAGAGTAGAGTCTAACACTAAAAAGTGCAACATAATAAATATATAAACCTGTAAAATAGTTGTTTATTTTCAAGTATTATGTACCATACATATTATGTACCATATATGTGCTGTACTTTCATAAAACACTGCACAGATTTGTTTTCACCAGAATCCCCACCAACATGTGAATAATGCATTGGGCCACACATTACATGGCTATACTGTCACTAGGTGATAGTGATTTTTCAGCTTTATTATAATCTTATGGGATCACTGCTGTATATGTGATCATTGCTGATTGAAATATTATTATGCAGTGAATGTAGTAAAACTGTATCACTTAATGTACTTGTTTTCTAATCCTCATATACATGCACACATTCCTTTTATATTTTAATAAATATACCTACCAATACAGTATTTAAAAATATATATAATAAAGTTTTATCTTAATTCTTTTCTTCTTGGTCCTGTGATCCAATTTATTTAATTCTCATTAAATTTGGGAACTACTTTGACAGTCATACACTATATATAATAAAAGGTGTGTATATGTATATACATATAATATAGTTATGTTGCTAAGTTTCATATGAGTTCAGTTTTGATCCATTTGTTAGTCTGCAATTTTAAGTTTTTTAGTGTCTCCATTTAATTTTTTTAACTTTCAAATATCTGGGCAGCTGAAAGGAGTTGTTTGTTTCGATTAATAAAGAGATGAAAACAAAATCATTGTACTATGTATATAAAAGAGAATGTTTCATTTGAAATATTTTTTTACTTTGTTAGCTTTTATGTATCCTTGCTCAAAAAGATATTTTTTTTATAGTTAGAAAAAATTTCTAACAAAATATTACAGAGAAGGAAAGAAAGATTGGAGATTAAAGACAGTAGTACACAAAAAAGTCTTAACTCTTTCAGGCTCACTGTTTCTTTTTTATTTATTTATATATTTTTAAATTTAATTTTATTGTTGTTGTATTACATCCATCCCTTTTTCACTCCCCTCTGTCCCCTTCCCCACCCACCCACACCCCTCCAAAGTGAATCTCACTTGTTGTTCATGTCCATGGTTCTTCCATACTAGTTCCTCAGGCTCACTGTTTCTTTGCCTGCCTGCGAAATGCCTGGAGCAGGAAATACATCCATTGTAAAAGATATATTTGGGCCTATGATCTAAAGTAATTCAGCCCCCCAAACACTGGATATGAATTGGACTCCACAGGAAGGATTGTTGAGTAGATCCTCAGTGTATTATTTTTTGCATTCAAATAAAAAATATAGCTGTCTGAAGAGTTTTAAAAATTACTTCTAAAAAAGTATTATTAAATGCCCTATTCAGCTTACATTCTTTTTCTTTTGCTAAAATCTAGTTTCCTTCTCTACTTCTCTTTCTCATTTGTGATAATTGCATACTCCTGTTACACAATAAAGAAATGGAGAAATTATCAGGGGACCTTTCTTATTAAATTATTTTAGTTTTATAGAACAAATAAGGATTTTAAAAATAAATATGAATATTAAAATTGTAACTTGTTAAACAAGATAATTTGTATTACTTTGTCTAATGGTAAGTACTTTTATTTTGACATAAGCAAAAGTATAATTTCCATCAGTGTTTATGATTTATTTTTTAACAAGTGACATGCCTAATAAAATCTATTTGTTACAGCTAAAAGACGGTGGCAAAGCATCCCAGGCAAATGTGAGAATTGGCGATGTGCTTCTCAGCATTGATGGAATAAGTGCCCATGGAATGACTCATCTTGAAGCCCAGAACAAGATTAAAGGTTGTACGGGCTCTTTGAATATGACTCTGCAAAGGTAAATTGCTTTTTGTTTGGCCCTGAGAGAGAAAATACCGCCAAGGAATGTGGTTTTGTGTGTTTGATTCATAGTCTTAACTAAAAAAGCAGTTTTTAATACCCCTTCTTCAGATAAATAAAAAATGTGGCTCTTAAATTGAGTAATCAAGCAGTGTAAGAACTAGAGAAAACTTTGGACTATTTTTCCATAAAAAAGCATGTATTCACATATTCATAAAAGTTGTATGTACAGCTTGGCAAGTTTTAAGAATTCTTACAGTTTTTCAATGTAATGCAGGATAAGAATTCTTATTGCAGGGTAATACCCTTTGTGTTTATACTATGGCCATTATATTAGAGGGTATTCTTTTAGGGTATGATATGGCTTTTCTTAGTATGTCTTTTCTCTTTTTTTTCTGGGTAGAAAAATAAATTTTTAATGTACTTATATGAAGTCCAGATTTTCTGAATTTACAGGTTTTTTAAAAGTTACTTGGTCTCAATTATAAAATAGCTAATTATTTCCTTGATGATAGTATGTCAGGCATTTTGAATATCCCAACACTCGATCTATTGCTTATTAAAAATACTGATAGGAATCAGAATATATGCAAATAAGAACCAATAATTATATTGTAATGAAGTTCCTGTGATTGTTATGAAAAATAAAGTTAGAACCATTCATCATTTTGAGCAGAGGTGAGGAGAAAGAAGGAATGAAGAAAGAGTGATTGAATGATAGCTCTGAACCTTTAGGTTTATAAGGAAGGTGGCTGTCATTTACCAGGTGGCTATGGAAAAGTTTAAACAAGTCTTATTTTTAATGGTTACAAGAGTGTTTCTATTCTATTCAATTTGGAAAACACCCCCTACTCCTGCAAAAAAAGAAAAAAAATCTCATGGTCTTTAATAAGTTATCTTATGTAAATATTTAAGAGGGAATAATATATGTGGTACCTACCAGATGCATTTAGCTTTTGAGTCTCTCCTGGGACTATTTAGACTATTTAAAGGATGTAGTGTGTGTGTGTGTGTGTGTGTGTGTGTGTGTGTGTGTGTGTGTGTATATATATATATATATATATATATATACGGTTTGTCCAGAAGATGTTCAGCCATTTTTATATGAGAACGATTTATGTGATATTGATGCATCCTGGTGGCCAAGAAGAGTGTACTGGAATGTGCATGTGTGAACAATGACAACTTCACTGTACCAGTCAGTGGGGGCGGTAGAGGCTGTTGACTGAGAGCTGTGTGGCCATGGCTTTGAAAATGACTGAGCGAGTGGAGCAATGGATCTGCATCACATTTTGCATTTAACTTCAACATTCCCCTATTTGGATGATTCAGAAGGCTCCAGCTGTGGGCAACTGGTGATTGGCAGCTTCATCATGACACGTGCCTGCTCACACATCATGTCTTATGCAGAGTTTTTTGGCGAAGCATCAAATCACTCAGGTGACTTAGCCCCCTTACAGCCTAGATTTTGCATCCTCAGGCTTCTTGCTTTTCCCAAAACTAAAATCACCTTTGAAAGGGAAGAGATTTCAGACCATCGATAAGATACAGGAAAATACGATGGGGCAGATGATGGCGATTGGGCAAGCTGTGTGAGGTCCCAAGGTGCCTACTTTGCAGGGGAGTGAGATACCATTGTCCTATGTACAGTGTTTCTTGTATCTTGCATCTTCTTCAATAAATATTTCTATTTTTCATATTACATGGCTGGATACCTTCTGGACAGATCTTGTATACAGAATAAATTATATGTACTTGTCTGTAGGAGTATTGATTTGGTCTTAAAAGTGAATACTAAAATTTTTATGAACTTAGACTTACAGATTTACTTTGATGTATCATGATTTTCTAACCAGTTCCTTCTTTTTCCTTTTGGGAGGAATTCCTTTCAGTGGACTGTTATGTCAAAGGTTGTGTGTATTTAAATTTTGATACTAATAGCTATACACTTCAATACCTATAAAAGTCATCAATATGAAAAATAACCTTGCTAAAAAGCTCTTTTTCAGTAGTATCCTTTCTGTTCATAAACAAAATAACATTGTGAGCATTTTTTACTAAGTATGATTTTGAAATGAAACCAAGGAGTCAAGAAGCTTTACTTGTATGAGATATCAATGAAACAAAATAAATACAGATGATGGGCTATTTCCTAAATTCAAAAGCTGAAAGTTTACATAGGGTATAAGCTCTTTTCTTGGGCTGTGTATCATTTCTTTCATACTAGCCTACCTGTTTTCACATTGTGCTCCCTGTTTTATGACTCGGAGCCCAGTACCTTATTTTCTATTGAAACTACTTTGAGATCCCGTAAGCATAGATGAAAACCAGAGGTTTCTTTGTTTGGCTACATTTCCCATTTGAGTAATCTGCTACCGCCTCTAGAATAAAGATTCTTTTTAACCACTTGTATACAAAGTATAACAAACCAACTTGTTAACATTTGAAGGTACTACTTGATCTTGTCTTCATATTTCTGAATATTGATATTCAGGGACCCAAAATAAAACTTTGCAGAGTTATCTTTAATTATTCCCTATACTAGGGCCATTCCCCTCTTAAAGTTATTTCTAATATCAATGTGAACGTTTTTTCTTCTACTTAGTTCTGAATTTGAACAACTGCATCCTTAATTGGCCTCCAGACACCTAACCCTCTTTATCCCACCTGTCATCAACCCAATTACTCTGCATTCTTCATCCAAACCGAAAAGTCTTACAGCAGGACTTTTTCTGTGTGATTCTTCAAATGTATAGTTTTCTTCATGAATACACCTTTACAGACTTTAGTCTGTTTTCTCTAGAAGCTGAACCTGAGGTGGAATTCATGTGATACATTACAGGGAGTAAGTGAAGCAGGATTGGGAAGAAGAAGAAACAGGGATGAACAAGGATGTGGTTTCAGGGGATATGTAGCCTCTGCTTGATTCAGGAGGGAACATGGGACCAAACTGTACCATAGACCATAGAGTCTCTCCTGCATTGAGGTAAGGGAACAAGGCTTTTGCATTTGGCTCCCCTGCATTTATTAGTGACTGGCCACCAGCTGTCAGGGAAGTATGTGAGTGTGTGTGTGTATGTGTATGCACAGAGAAGCTAGGAGGTAGCTTCTGTTGTTTCCACAGAAAGTTGCTGGTGTGAAACATTAGCAGCAATGAAGGGAGCACCTCAGGGAGGAGTGTGCCAAACTAGCCAAAGTGTTCTAGAGGACTCAGGCTGGCCACCAACAGTGTGTTCTAGGAATTTCCATCTAGATTTGAGTCCTGCTTAGAGGATTAGGCTCTTTGTGACCTAAACCTAGTTGGATTGCCCTTTCCTGATCACTACTTAAAAGTGAATACCATCTTTCCTTTTAAGATATGTTTCTTACTGTTGGTCACATGCCCTTATGTTCTCAGGGAATTCAGTTCATCTGGAATACCTGCCTGCCTCTTCACTGCCAATACATGCCTCCGCATGCACAAACCCCATGTAGAACTCATCACCTACCATAGTCTTTTCTTATTATTGCAACTTATTCATATTTTTGCCTCTGAACTCTAAACTTATGACAAGTTTATACCATTTCATTCAGTATTAAAATATACACTAGGAATAACAAGGCAGATTCCATGAGTTATATACAAATAAACCTAATTACGTAATAGTAATATCTAATACTGCCTATGTAATTAACTGATTGCTTTATGCATTTTAGTTCCGTTTCTCCAGCCAGACTTCTTGAAAGTGAAGACCATGTTTTTTGCACTGCTTGTATTTGACATCTTTTATATAAAGTTTTGTGGTTTTTAGTGTCTAATAAATAGTTGATGCATATCAGCAACTATTTCCCAAACTTGAAATCATTTATTTATTTCACAAATATTTTTTGAGCTCTTGCTAAGTGCCAGGCATGGTTACAAATGTTGGGTACACAGCAGTGAATAGAACAGATAAAAATACTTCCCTCATCATGCTGACTTTAGTGAGTAGATGCAGATAAGAAGTAGAAGCTTGGAGATAAGTGCTATGGGGGGAAAAGTACCTAAGGGATACAGAGGATGCAGGGGTGGGGAATTACAGTTGAAACTAGAATGGTCAGGAAAGGCTCCGTGAGAAGAGTGTTGGATATCCAGGTCACGAGTGTCCCGGACCGAGGGAAGAGCCTGTGCAGGGGCCCATCTGGGAGGCCAGGGTGCCTGGAGCCCAGCGAGGGAGGCAGACTGGGGACAGTGCGGTCAGGGGGAGAGCGGGAAGCGGTTAGAAGTGGGACAGAACGTGTGGGGCCAGTGGGTCACTGCAGTATTTGTAATCAAATTTCAATTTTCCTAAGCCTATAAAAAGTTGTGAGAAAGACTTGGACAGTTTTAGCTGCTTGGCCACATCTACAGCAGGGTTTGGGGAGGAATGACTTCATTATTGGAAAGAGGGGCTCAGAGGAGAAGCAGGCGAACAAGCCTCTTCCCCGCCTAGATGCTGGCTGCCTTCCCTGTAGGAACGGGCCGGTTACCCCTTCTGTAGGTTCTGCTCGCCTCCGCCCAGGAGTCAGGGAAGGATATAAGAGAAAACCCAGTTTTGCTTTTTTTGGAATGAACATTACCAACAAATTTGTTTTGTAAAAAATTTTGTATTAAGTATTAACTATGTGTCTCATTAAAAAATAATATTTGAGGTAATTACTAGAGAGAAAGGGAGTGCTTGAAGGTAGAGGAGGGTAAAGATGAAAGGAGACTGGACTTATGGTGGCGAATCACACAGTACAATATATAGATGATGTATTATTATGATTGTACACCTGAAATGAATGCACTTTTATTAATCAGTGTCACCCCAATAAATTAAATACAAATTTAAGAAAAATCTTTGGGTACAACCTCAGTATCTGAAAATAGGATTTAAGAGGGCAAGTTGCTAAACTTCTGGGACTTAATTTTCTTGACTGTAAAATGAGGTCATGGGCAATTTCTAGCTTCCTTTAAATTCAGGTTCTTGTTCTGTTCTTTTAGCTGTAAAATGATAAGTTCCCTAGAGCTTGGTATTAGATCAAACTAACTTAAGTTTGCTTATTTTGGCTGAGAGCATCAGGAAATTGGACTTTCTTCATTGGAGTTATCTTAAATTGTGCCAGGTTAGCAAAGTGACTGTACTTCTCTGCTGACTTTAAGATGAAAGGTAGGGCACTTGGATATTCAAACAGCAATTACTCATTCAAAAAATACTTTATGTATTTGTCCTTTTATATTTTTAAATTAATTCTGTCAGAATCACAGAAAGTATGTATAGCTTTCCTAACCTTCCTTTTCTGTTTTTGGTAGAAGCATATCTGTGTTTTGTTTTCTTTTTGTTCCTTAGACTTTATTTAGTGTATAATTTAATATGATTGGAAATGAAGAGCTCCAGAAGGATTGGGTTTTGAAGAATATTGATGTACTCTCTTTATGCCTTCCTCTTCTAACTTATCCTTCAGAACAATAATAACAAAAAATTGTCAGAGGTCCAGTAACTTCTAATGAGTGACAAATTGGAATTATTTAATAGGTACATTGAGTTACAAGAAAAGAAAAAGTAGCTGTTGTACCAGTCTGAAGTTATTAACCATCTTGTATTTCACTTTAATGATTGCTTAACATTCTGTTACTGTTAGCTTTATAGATTCAGTTCTGCTTTTCCTTTCACAAATACCATAGAGGCCAGACTTAAAAAAGCATTCTTTTTTTAATCAAAGTTTTAAGTTATATCTGGGATATTTTAATTCATGCCGATTTAAATATGTTTAGTTCAGTTATCTTTTCTTTTAATTGGAGTTGCATGTTACTCCATTTCAGCATACTTTTCTTTTCTGCTTGGTATTTCATGTACTTTTTTCATGTCTGCTCTGCAGTTTATGTATTATGTTTTTTGTTTGGGTATTTTAATTTTTGTTATTGTTGTTTTTGTCTTGGTTTCAGTTCTGGCTTTTAACTTTTAGATTGGAGTATGACTATTTTTCAGTAGGACTGAATTTGACTGCATCCTCCTCCCATCGTTAAAATTGGAAGTGCTGCTTAGGAAGAAGGAAAAAGACAAGCCCACCTTGACATTTCTTGTGCAAGACTTTCCACATGTGTCATTTAATTCTTATATCAATCAATTAAGGAAGGAGTTAACATGTCCATTTTTTAGAATACGTTATGGATTAAAAAATTTATGTTGCTTGCCTAACAAACCCCCATCAGTTTAAAGCTTATGCCCTCAGTACTTCTCCCTGTGTAACAATGGATTTAGTTATTACAGTATCTTCATAAAATTTGATAAGATAAGATGATAACACAACAGGGGTAATTCTTTGACTCTTGTAAGTAATTGCGTCTCTATCCAAAACACACTTTTCACTTTCAGCCTTACCTGTCAGCATTCTATAATAAATACTACACCTAAATTACCCTCTATGTGCATCATAGACCCTATTTATTAGAATAAAAATAAAAATAAAAAAAGAGAAAGGGGTCTAATAGGCTTGTGGGCAACTAGGTGGGAACATTCATTTAGATACTGACTTGTGTATATGGTCAACCTGGCCTTGATCAGAGTGTCATCTTTTATTTTTCCCTGTCAAGGTTTTAAGTCTAGTCATTATATTTGCTAATTTATTTCTACATTAAAGTTTAAGGATATAGTTTTTCAGTAGGCTTCTATGTGTGTGTCCCATGAATAATTAAGGATTCAGGAATTAAAAAGAAATATGTTCTTAGGACTTTTTGCTCAGATGACATTCTCTGGAAAAGAGATAGTCAACAATTCAATCAGCAAATGTGATATATTTTTTTCTTTAGTTGCATATGGATAAAGATTGTTGAAGATGAACTTAAAAGGCTTAAGCTAGTTCATCTTTTTGTGTAGTCTATAGCAATTTGAAATTAGCATATTTGGCAAATATGAGTTGTCAGATGTTTTGGGTATTTTTGGTATTTTAAACTTCCTTTTCAACTTTACATGTAAAAAGTGTTTGGTTATTTTTTTAACATAAAAGTCTTTTGCCTCTGAAATATTTTAATATATTGTAGAATCCTTGGGAAAACAGTCCTAGGAAATAATATATTTGAAGACCTATTAAATTAATTTATTTGTTTATTAAAAATTTTTATTTATTATTTCCAGAAAGAGAGGAAGAGAAGGAGGGAGAGAAACATCAGTGTATGGTTGCCTTTCACCTGCTTCCAGCCACAGAACTGGCTGGAGACCTGGCTTGTAACCTGGTTATGTGCCTTGGCTGGGGAATCTTTGGGTTTGCAGGCTGGCGCCTGAAGACCTATTTAATTTTAAAGCTTTATTGTAAAACTTTCACACGTACAGTGCTTTGTATGTGCAGAATTTTTAAGCAAGACCATAAAATGGAAATGGAGAATGGTAATAACACTGACTTTGAAATTAGTCAAAATTAGTCAAACTTGATGCAAACCTTAATTCCACCACTTCCTTAAGTGTTAGCCATTTGTAAGGACATAGTCATGACTGCCTTGTAGGGCTATTATAAAGACAAAATGAAATAGCACATATAAAGAACCTAGGGCATAATAAAGATAATTTTTCTCTCCTTCCTACTTCTCTCCTCAGTTGATAAGTATTAACATAGTATGCATTGTAAAGTTATTTCCAGGAGATTGTTTATTTTGATAGCTACAAAGTGGGTGTGACTGGAGGCAAATAGAAAATGAGAGGGCAATCTAGTGACTAGTTATCTGAGAGTCAGAAAAATGGTGATACCAGTGTTAGAAGAAAGTAATATTTAGTCAAGTGAGCGATTTTGATCATACACTTGTAATTAAACTTTCAAAAAGAGTGGATACTGCCTGCTAACTACTGCTTTGGTTCAAAGTTACTAAGTTAGTCAATGACTTATGGCAGCAAAAAGAAACTAGGACACACCTAGTCTTGTTTGTTCTGTTGATTCCTCTTGTGCTCAGAGAAACAATGCAGATGTAATTCTCTTTTACTGTGGGTTGTGTCAGAAAGATAAAAAAAGTTTTTTACTCTTACTCTTCCATCCAAATTCATGTCCATTCCATTAATTCCCTGAGTATCACTAAAAAACAAGTTAAAATACTAACTTCTGGGCTGTGCTTTTAATAATACTTTTTAGAAAAACTTTTCTCTTTGAGTTGAAAAGTATCATAATCCAAAATTTAAAAAATTGGACTTTTCCTCTAGATTTACCTTATGACTAGAAGTCATAAGAGGTAGATGTAAAGAGAATGTTTTATGATTTCTGCCTTTTAGGGATTTATATCTATTTATTGGGATTAGAAGAGACTGAAAGTACTACAAGAGTTCCAAGAGGACAGGATCCCATTCACATGGAAATGATTCCTGGAGGTGCTGAAACCTGGGCTGTTTGGAAAGATGAGGAGCAGATCTCAATGGAGAAATACCCTGAGGTGGTGTGGAGGCAGCCAGTCCCCAGGCGTATATGTTGGGATAAGTATGTTGATCAGTTCGAAAGAGAAATAAGAATAAAGGGAAAGTTAGGTTAGAATATTGTTTTGCAGAGTTTTAGACACTGAGGTATTACAAGATTTGATCGGGAAAGTGGCATTTTTAGGGGATTTAATGAGCCAGTTTGGAAGAACGTGAAGAGACACCAAAGACAGGAAGACTGGTCCAGCAAGTATTGCATTGACTAGGGTAAGTGAGGACTTACAGTGGAAAACAGAGGACATGTGAGAAAAAAATAGAACTTGTGAACAGTAATTCTAAAAGGCACAGTAATGGTATCGGTATGAGGAAAGAGGGAAGAGCCAAAGATTGCTCAGGTGTTTTAACTACTAGACCCAGGCTGCGTTCTTTCACTTCCCCCTGCCTTTCTAAGTACTAGAGTCTGGCCTCTCCTCCTGTCAAGTTACTGCAACAACTTCACACTTGGATGTCTCGCAGATTCTTCAAACTCAGCAAGGTCAGAACTGAGCTCAACACCTTGTCTCACCAATTTGCACCTCCTGCTGAATTTATCTTGGTGAATGGTCCACCAGCCGCCTTATTACCAACATGGGAAAGACTCATTCCTTTCCTGAACCTCCCACACTCATCTCTAACCACCTGTTAAGTAGCATTTGTTTTTGTCTTAAAACAGAATGTGAATAGAATTAATTAGCATAGCCTCAGGGTGTGATGATGGGGAGAGACACAGCTCCCTGGTCACAATGCCTGCACCATTTGTTAGTACCTACTCATCTAACAGTTGCCCAACTGATTCCTGCTGATAGAAGGGAAGTTCTCACTCCTGCCCTCAAGGAGCTCAAAGTGTGGACCCTGGTTTCTAACCTGAAATAAAGATCCCCTTCCCCTTCCCCACCTTTCCCCCTCCCCTTTTTTTGTATTTTAATGTCAAATATTTCTTGGGTAAACCCTTCCCATACCACATTAATAATTGTATTTTTAGTAATTGCAGATTTTATGAATATTGTAATTCAGTTTTATACAAAAAGGAAGATTCTTTTTTTTTGCATTTGTTTACCAAAATCCACACTTACTATTAAATTTTTTTCTTGTTTATTTACTTTTAGAGAGCGAGAATAAGAGGGAGAGAAACAGCAGTGTTGGAGATATATGTCAGTTGGTTGCCTCTCACAGGTCCCTAATCAGGGACCTGGCCCGCTACTCAGGCATAAGCCCCGACTGGAAATTGAACCAGCGACTTTTGGCTCATAGGTCAGTGCTCAGTCCACTGAGAGCCACATCAGCCAGGGCTACATTTATTTTTTAAAATCCTAATATATACATGATTTTACAGACTTCTAAACAATGTCTGGTACACAGATGAATTTGGGATCACTTCTTCACTTCTTAAAACTATGTGTCCATTACCTGCTTCAAGTGTGGTTCATAAATTGGGAACCACTGGCCAAAAAACCTTTTAAGCCATCTGAAAGTAGAAAGGGAAGCAGAGACATCACAGGGAAGGTGAGGCTAAGGAGAGACAGCCTGAGGGTGTGGAAGCAAAGGAGACAGACAGAGACAGTGGAACAGCTGAAGGAATAGAGTAATATGAGAAGAATCTTTTGGTCACGTCTGCTTAATAGATTAAAAGGACTGTGGTTCCACAGCATTGGATTATACCAAAAATAACCTTTATTATCATTCATTTTAAAGAAAAAAAGTAAATTTCAGAGATTTTAAAACGAGAAGCATGCAGTATGTCCTTGTTTGAAATGAAATAGCTGAGTAAGATGTGTCATGAATGCGGATTAAGTGGCAAGAAGATTACGCCTAACTCTTTAAAGGCAGAAATAACATTCTATTTATTATATTCTCCAGTGCCTACCACTGTGGCTTGGACATAGAAGATACTCAGTAAATATTTATTGCCTTGGGTTGTAGAAAGTTTAAAAATTCATTATTTCTGCTGCTTTTGCCTGATAAATTTAGAAATAATTCACAAGAAGTTTATTAGTGAAATAAAGTTACAAACTGATCATTGTTGCGTATTCAATGGCAGCAGCCTCCTTGGAGTTCCAAATAAGATTTTTTGTCCATAGCATCTAGAGCTTTTGAAAGGATTGAAATTCAAGTCATTCTCAACTGTTTCCACTGGCTGCTGTTGCTATTAAGGGTTTCGGAGACTGAAATAGCTTAGGCTTTATATGAATTTAAAAGTAAACGGAGGGATTGGCTGTGTAAAGCACACGTATGTGGCAGAGTTTTTACACTGTTAGACTTTGCAACTTAAGTTTTTCTTCAATGTATTTTAAAGTCTACATTTTCATAGAAACCAGCTTTGTAAATGGGTTTCTAAATGTTACTAGTCCTAATAATTTCATTTACCAGCCATGAATAGGCTTTCTCTGAAATCTAAATGGATATAAAAAAGTCTTTCATTTATCTGTTTTGTGCGTGTATGTGTATGAATGTTAGTTTCTTGGTTAACACAGCAAGACTTCATTTCTGTATTATAAGAAAAGCCTATGATAAATCTGAATTCAGTGACTTCTTTACATTTCGGTCTGCCTTTATCTTGACTGCTTTGGCTGAACCATATGTTTTCCTGTGGAAGTCATCCTGTTACAATGAACATGAGGGACTTTTTGGATTTTTTTGTTTTATTGGAATTATGTTATATAGACTGTGGTTTGAAACAGTGGATTGCTTATTAGTCCAGAATGTTCTTCTTTGAGAATATGTTTGGTTACCAAATTATTCTTAAAACTGAGGAGTATTTTTGTATTTGTAAGATAAGCTAGTTAACCGCTCTTTCAAAGTAGCATTTTACTCTCTGATAACCTAAATTGTAGAGTAATACATCTTCTTCCATATTTCATAAATTCTCTAATGTTTGTGTAGATTTCATTTTCTAATGAGAAGCCTGTTCACTCTAGTGAGGCAAAAAGTTATCTCCAAGGATTCAAAGTAAATTGTTCCTACTGAGACTTCGCTATGATGGTTTTGATTTTTGCATTCAGTTTTTGCTGTTGCTGTTTAATATGTACAGTGAAATTATTTTAGTAATTGCATAAAAGGTTTCTTTTTATTTCTTCAAAGAAGCTTTTGCTGGTTATGAAATACTCTTATTTCCAAGGACTTTAGATAATAGTTTTTCTTTTGAGCTTTCTGGTGGGAAGTGTTACAGTTGCTAGGGAAGTAATTTTTGTCTTGTTTCATAGTACACACAGTAGGGCTCTAATAAGCAAAGTATTAAAGAAAAAGAAATTAGCAATTTAAATTCTTAATGTAACAAGTTACTGAGCCAGGAACTTTATGTACTTTAGTCACTTAATCTTCACAGCAATTACTGTTGGCAGATGTTGTCACTCACTTTACGGAGAGATTTAAGTAAGTACTTCACAGTCTATAACTGGTTAGGTAAGCGAACCAGAATTCAAGTTGGGTCTCTTTCTCTCCTAGTATAATGATTTCTCTGTAGTATCACACCGTCTATTTAAATAATTGAAAAAATGTTTTCATTTTATAGTCATTGTAATGCCTATTGTCTAAAAGTTCATTTTGCTTTTCCAAATACACCACAATAAGAAAATTTGCCATTAAATTTGTTCCATAGGAGACAGAGCAAGAGGCAGATGATGTTTGTTGGCTATTCCAATAATTTCAAATGCCATGGAAAATACTAACAAGAAAGCAGTGCTTTTTGAAAAGTTTGCTCTTTTAAAAGTCCACAAAATATTCCAGCAGTAATATTACCTCATTCATTCCTTTAGCAGCGCCAGTGTATACATTCTCTGGGTAAATGAAAGCAGCTTTAATAGTAACTTCATCTGTGAAACAGTTTTGCAGTTGAACTGAAATGCATGGCTAAATTCGAGTATAGAGAACAGACTTCACAGATTAATAGCATGTTAGAGTTTGAAGCAACTCCAGCTATCAACCAATAGAGCTCTTAGTCCAGGTACATCATTTGTCTGTATCTATACTTAGAAATTTCTCTTGGATCTGTGTTAAAAAATACTGACTGGAACATCTCTGTGACGGTAGTGACACTGGGGTTGGATTTGGGCAGCAAATGTTAGCCTATGAGTTTATGAACCTTCTTACCCTACATACCTGTTCCCTGCTATACTCTTCTCTATCTATCTTGTGGTCTAATTACAACGTTCTTTTAGGCATTTTATGTGAGAGGGAGAAATATGTCAGATTTAGTGGTAAAATGGTTTGTAGTAAATACAATGAATGGTAAAGCAACATGTTTTTTCTTTAACCTTTCTCCTATTTTCTCTAAGTTGCTCATTTTCCTATGTATATATTTTTGCTTTCTTTACTGTTCCACTTGATTCTAAGGTATCAAAATGTCCTAGTGATGTCTGTGACTTGACTTCTGTAACTGAATTACATACTTAGAAAAAAATGTTTGTTAGTTGTCAGTGGGCATAGAGACCTTAACGGTGTAAGAAGTACAGCCATCTCCCACTTGCCCCCCAAACATTCACAGACAGGTTGGGTGAATGTGACGGCAGGAAGGACTAGAGTAGCGCACTGTTCAGTCACCTGGAGTTTGAAGTTTTGAAAGAAAGAATTTTTTAGATTCAGGACAACGGGTAACTTTGCCAGGCTGTTAGAGAAGAGAGACTAGTTCAGAGTGATTCCATGCTTGAATTCCAGCGCAAGGTAAAAGTTAGTGCAGAAAGTGCTCAGTTTTCCCAGGAATCAAATGAGATGAGCTAGGCTGGAGGCTGGGATCAAGTATAAATTAGGAAGCTCAAAAGTATTATAAAAACTTTAGAAGTATGTGAATGGGTCAGAACGAACTGGGTTTTCAGTGACTGGTGTGTGTGTGTGTGTGTGTGTGTGTGTGTGTGTGTGTGTATTTTGCATAATTCATACCCTCTAATTCCCTTTGAAACTCCTTCTGAAAACATAGTTAACTATTGTTGTGTGCCAGTAACTATGCTAGGACCAGGAGAATAAGCACCTAATGGGAAGAAACAGACATTTCTGTAATATAGTTTGATGGTTATCAGAATGTGGGTATACATACACAGGAAGCCTCTGGAACATAGAAGAAGGGGGCACAAAAGTTGTCCCACAAGTGGAAGCTTGGATATTGGATTGGGGTTTGCCAGGTAGTCAAAAGTAGGAAGAAAGAGAGCATCCTAGGCAAAGAGACAGATTAAGGAAAGCCACACTGTTCTGAGAACTAGTCAGTAGCTCACTATGGATGAAATGTAGTTTTTGAGAGATTAAGAAGAGTAAGAGATGGTTAGAGGGTTAAGAGGGTTCAGGTTATTATAAAACATATCAACTGCCATAAATAAAAATTTGAATTGATGGGACATATTGAAGAGTTATTTATAATAACATAAAAATAGATTTAATAGTAGTTAATATGTTCTGAGGAGGTAGTAGGTGCCAGGCATTCTTTCAGATGCTTTTCACGTTAACTCATTTAATCCTTTCAAGAACTCTGAAGTACAGATGCTTGTAAGAGTCTCCTGCAATAGATTAGAAAAGGGAGGGCAACAACACTTAAGGACAACCACCAGGATTACAAACCCAGGTATGCTGGTTGTGTGTGATGTGTGTAGGGTAGAGAAAGAGGGAGACCTGGGAGGAGACAGCTTCACAACTGTCCAGGGGAACTGATGAAGGGCTGGGTGAGGAGGGACCTGGGGTGGAGGAGTGAGAGCTCTAATGGTGAAGGCTGAAGGCTCCAAAACTGGTTGGGTAAACTTTTTGTAGAGCCTGATTCATGTCTTATTGCCTACTTTCTATTGCATATCTCCGGTTGGAAACAGTTCATTCCTTTCGTTTAGGTTTTTCTCTCTTCTCCTCTGCCATTAGTAACACTTGTTTACTCCTTCTTTTAGCAAATATTTATCAGGTTTTTCAGTTGGTGTCAGCCTACATTACTGCAGTTACAGAAAAAAAAGGACTCATTTCTCCTGTAAAGCAGTATTTGATGCAGTATGACAAGATTAAACACAGAACCTGCCATTCAAATCAGTGTGAGAGAGGTCATCAGAATGATACAAACTTCTGGGAGAGCCATATTTGTTGGAGTGTATACTTCATCTTCCACTTGTATTTCTAAAGCTGTTTGGAATAATTCTGCTGGGCGGGTGAGGTCTACAGTTCCCTGGTTTCCCTAAAGGCTGGGGCTGGGTTCTCAGAAAGCCATTATACTATTTTTAGGTGTGTAAAATACTCAGTGTCCTCCAACAAACACACACCCTACACCCACCTTACACATCCTTTCCAAATTGCACAACATTTTGGCCTTCAGAGAAAAAATCTCGTTATGTAAAATGTCATTCACATTTGCTGCTGGACTGTAAGTTCCTAAGGGCAAAGGCCATACTTGTCTTGTGTACATACAGTAGTATGTCCTGACCTTTTCTGTGGATTGTGTGCAAAAATATTTGTTGAAAGCTGCATCTGAGAGTGAATATTTCCTTAAAATACTTTAACCAGTAATTAGCACATGAAAACACACCGAAATACAGAAATGAGTAAGGTTTTGAGCACAAGTTTGTAATGCTCAATAATAGTACACTAACTTGGAGCCACTGACTGGCAAGAACAGTTTCGTGGGGTAGCCCCACATGCCATGTTCCTCTCTGAGGACCCATACTTTTATGCCTGCATTTTAAGATCTTCATTACATACTTAGCCCCTTCTTTTGTCTGTTACCATCTGGGGAGTGAGGTAATTTTTTCTCCTACTGCCTCTGTATATTGTGAAAATAGAACATACATTCACATCTTCTCTCCCACCTGAGGGGCTGGGTGCATAATACAACTTTTGTCCATCAGATTACTCCTCCCCTTGGAGTTGGAGTCAGTGCCTGATTGGTACTAACTTGATATTCATTGGGCCACATTTATTTATTTATTATTTAAAAAAAATGTTATTGTTGTTGTATTACATCCATCCCCTTTTTGCTCCCCTCTGTCCCCCTCCCCACACATTAATTAATGAGTGTAGTAAACTGTGCCATAACAGGGCCATAGTTTCTAAGTCTGCCTCTTCACCTTTTGCCCTCAGGTGTGGCAGTGCCCTGGGCAGGGAGAGGCCTGCTGGTCTCTCTCATTTCCTGTTTCTTTTTTATCTACTGTTTTGATAAGTGAATGGAGTCTAGGAGATGAATTTGAAAAGAGAGTCTTCTCTTTACTCCAGTACAAAACAGAAGCCCTACATTTTGGGCCTTAAAGGGAGCTTTCATTTATGAAGGCCTTACATTTACTTCTCACTTGCCAACCAGTCTTTGGTAGATGCAACCCTTCATTGAAGGAGGTTTTAATGATACATTTACTTTGTAGGTGAGAGGAGTCTCTTTGGGTTAGAAGATGAAATCATTGTGCTTCAGTAGATATACACTGACTAAAGCAACATTTTATGTGTTGGATAATGCATTTTTTTCTTTTTACTTATTAAATCATCCATCCTATCTTTGTAATGCCAACTGCTTTCAATGATCTTAAATTCCTTTTATTTAACCTATTTAATAGGTTAAGAGTGAATGGTCCTGCGAACCCAGAGGTCACTTGATACTCAGTCAGGGCACATAACCAGGTTGCAGGCCAGCTCTCCAGCCAGGTCTGTAGCTGGAAGCAGGTGAAAGGCAACCATACATAGATGTTTTTCTCCCTCTCTGCCTCTCTCCCTTCTCCTCTCTCTGGAAATAGTAAATAAAATCTTAAAAAAAAAAATGAATAGTGCTTTTTTTGAGGCTACTGCTAAATTTAACTTTAGCTTAAGTTAGTGGAATAAGTGAGAAAAACTAATAGAGACAACTATTTGTCTTTCCTAGAAATAAAACTCAATGTGACAGTTGCTAATTTTTAAAATGTATTTAGTGGGGCACCCAGTACATTTTGACAATTCATTTCACTGTGAAGAAAAAAATTGACATTTTGCACCCTGAGAAAATGCAAAAACAGACATTTGCTTACAGAATGGTTGCCCCTCATGTCTATTCATTCATTTGATAGCAATCACTAATATTTGTTGTATATATCAAAGTGCTTTGAAAACACTCATCAAATCCTTTTAATCATTTGGTATTGAATTAGTTTCCTGTGGCAGATGTAACAGACTACGGCAAACTGGCTCCCTTAAATCAACAGACTTTAATCCTCTCTCAATTTTGGAGGCCAGAAGTCTGAACTCAAGGTGGAAGAAGGGCTGTTGCACTCCTTCTAGAAGCTCTAGGGGAGAATCCTTCCTTTCCATTTCACTCCAGGATCAGCCTTCATTGTCACTTTATCTCCTACTCTTTGTGTGTCTGTGTCTTCTCTAGTGTCTCTTTTAAGGAGATGTGCCATTGGATTTAAGGTCTACTTGGGAAGTTCAGGATAATCTCAAGACCTTTAACTGAAGTAGAGAACACTCACAATGGGTATTAGGACATGGACATACTTTTTTGTGAATGACTGTTGAACCTAGTACAGGCACATACTCTTATGCTCATTTTCCAGGGAGACATTGAGTAAGGGGTTAGTTTTAAGAACAGGAGCTGTGCCTCTCTGCCATCACAGTGCAAACTCATGTGAATTTACTCAGCTCGATTTTTAAAGGATCTGTTTTGAGAAATCACTTGTGTGGTATCTAGCCCTTTATTTACTTAGGAATGAATTAACACTTGCTAGTGTTTTTTTTTGCTTATTGTGTGTAGTGTGTGTTTTGGGAAGTTACATGCACAGGGTTCATTGATGAGTTCTCTTGGTGCAAAAGCTGGCATTATCTGGCTGGGGTTAACTTCAGCTGAAGAAAAGACCACTCCCTGCTTTCATAGCAGCATGGACTTGTTTTTCTGGTTCAGTGAAACCAATCTGAAACATCAGACTTGTATTCCTGACTTCATCACTTACTAGCTCTAGAGGTATAAGCAGGTTATTTTAATTCTTAAAACTTCAGTTTATTTACTCATAAATTAGGAATCCCTATTTTGTAGAGTAGTTAGATTAGTTGAGGAAGTTAAACTTGGGCATTTAATAACTAGGTTGCCTAAATTAAGCACATCAATATTTTAAAAAACATAATTCCAATGTCTATGACTTTTTTTCAGGCTTAATTTAGGCATCTTTAGTAATGAAAGTAATACTTTAAAAACAATTCTGTGTATCACAAATAATGGAGCTTATTTCTTTAAATTAAAAAAATACACTACTTCAGCACTTTTCCTTATTTATGTACATACATGGTATCTTTTTAAGCCTGAATAGTATTTGTATTGCCTATTTGTGGTATCTCCCTCAACATACTCTGTGTGTGTGTGTGTGTGTGTGTGTGTGTTTGTGTTTTTTTAATGATCATTCTTTTTACCAAGTACCAGACACAAATGCTAAAAAGAGAAACATTACCAGAAAGAATGTTACTCAGGCCATATCATTATAGTAATGTAGTTTCAGCATTTTGTCAGTGATAGCATCTTCCTAAGGAGACATTCTTATTAAGGTCACTTATTAAGGTCACTGTTTCTTTTTAAGAGCACTATGTTCCAATTCTGAATATTTTCTAGACAGGAAACAGGACTGTCTTTCATTTTATTGCCTTTTAGCAGATGCTCATAGAGTGAACTGGATGCTGATAAACTGCCCCAGTCTAGTTGCTCTTACTTATTCTTGTTTGTTTTTCACAGTTGCATAAGTCTATTTGATAATGTGATGGTGGTCAGATATATTTTCATCTACGTTTTCATGAAAGACCTTTCAACATTGTCTTATCCTGTTAAATTACTGATAACTGAAACTCAATATGTATATTTTAGAAAACTTTTTTGAAGTACAGTCTTATTTCTTGGCTTTTTATAAAAATTCTTAAACTAGTCTTAATGTAATTTATTCTAAATGGAATTGTGGATTATATAATGTGAAAGTTGTAAGCCAGTTCAGTAGTATTTGTAAATACTTTCCCCTTTAGTGCAGATAATACAAATGACAAATGCAAAAATGCACATACAATTCTACTAAAAGAAGAATAGGTTCAAATTGGAAGTAGAGATGTAGAAAAGAAGATAAACTTTACCTAGAGAGGTAAGTGATAGGGGAACTCAAGAGTGAAAGATTTTATAGCCTTAGTCACAGTTGATAGGTGATTAATGCATGTGGAAAGCTGTTATTCCAGAGAGAAAAATGCATGCCCTGTGTAACTCCAGAAGGTGGACAGGTAATTCAGCCTTTGTGCCCCTGGGGGTCTGCAGGCCCTGGAGAAGGTGTCTGAGCCATTGTGTTCCAGGGAGGGAATACTGATAAAGAATTGTGGATTAACAGATAAAGAAGTGCTGGGAAAATCTCCACCAACTGCAGCTCTTACCCCATTAACCATTTTTCCCCAAACCCCTTACCTACCCTTTTTTCTTCCAATAAATAGATCTGCTTGAGATGAAATGTTAAGGTGGCTTTTGAGGTTACATAACCTGACATCTTCTCCAGTCGCTAGCATCTGAATAAAGTGCCCATAAAGAATCAAACCTGTCCCTGGCTGGTGGCTCAGTGGATAAGGTGCTGGCTTGTGAACCCAAAGGTCGCTGGTTCAATTCCCAGCCAGGGCACATAACCAGGTTGCAAGCCAGGTCTCCAGCCAGGTCTGTAGCTGGAGGCAGGTGAAAGACAGCCATACACTGATGTTTCTCTCCCTCTCTGCCTCTCCCTTCCCCCCTCTCTAAAACAATAATAAATAAAATCTTAAAAAAAAAAAAAAGGTTCAGTCTTTCTCTCTATTGGTTGTGGTAGTGACAGGCACAAACACTAACTTTCCCAGTTTCATTTTCGGGTGACTCCGATGGGACACCTTCAGGACTCTCCAGTAAATCTGGGTACTTGCAGGGGAGTCTCGTTGACTTCCTGAACTAGGGGCCCTGGGGTTTGGGGACTCCTAGCAGCTGCTAAGTGATTTCACTTGGGGACTTTCCTACTCTGATTCTCAGCACTCCCTATTGCCTTTATTATCGATTGAATCACTGCACTTTCTGAGTTACAATTGCAGTTCCTGGCTACAACCTAGAATGATTGTCAGGAATTAAGACGACTTCTGGTTTGTGTGATATTACTGAGCTCCATCTGGTAGATTAGGGGGAGGGTCTTTGTTCCAGGAAACAGCCCTTTGGGACAGAGTCTTTGGTGTGTGTGTGTGTGTGTGTGTGTGTGTGTGGTTACTGAGCTCCATCTGGGAAGCAAGACTTTGAGGTAAATTCTGGCTGATTGATTGACTTATGCTTATGAACCTAAGAAAACTTTTTTTTTTTTTGGTAACACCACTTGGCCTGTGTATAATCTGGGACTCAGGAGAATGCTGGCTACTGCAATTAGAGTTGCTCTGCCAAAGATCAGGAAAATGGGGAAAGGTCCAGAGAAAAGGGATTTGCCTGTGGCAGGTAGCATAAACTCAGAAGAGAGGGACCAGGAAGATCAGGGTGACTGCTCCCAAAAGGGCCCGGGTTGCTATGGCCCCTCCAGCCCTGGGGGATCCTCCTCACTTGGCTGAGGGAGTGAAGGAGGTGAGCATGGACTGGTTTTTCCATCTCAAAACCTTCAGAAAACCAAATTCAGTGGAGGACCAGTCTCTATTGAGGCCAGTAAGCATGTTGTAGGGGAAAAGGGCACGGGGTAAATGAGTGCCCCACTGAGGAGGTCAGAGTCTGGGAACTAGGGTAAAACTCACAGTGAGGGGACAATGAACCTTTTTGATCGATGCCAGAACAACATATGCCAGGGTCAACAGACCTCTAACTGAATTGGAACTGGAATTTCTGGAAGCCCTAAAAGCCAATTTTTCTTCAAGTAATTAGAATGTGCTGTGGGAGATAAGGTTTTCCTCTTCTGGGAAGGGATTTGTCGCTACTCCATGCTTAAATCACTTTCTCTCCAGAGCAACAGCTCCACGTACAGGCCTTTCCCAAGAACACTTGCCCAATCCTTGTGGAACTAGGTCACGTTGCCCTTTTGGAACTGTGGGCAGGGGGAGGAAAGCAAAGTTGGCCAGAAGAAATTGAGAATCAGGGACCTCACTGTGTGGGCTGCTAGAAGGCCAGGGAGGGCTAAGCGAGCCTCCCCTGTTAAAGTGACCTCAAACCAGGGATGGGGACTTCCAATAAGATGCAGTATCCCTTGTGAAAGCAAACCCTAGACAGAATATGTCCAATAATTCAGAAGTTTTAGGAATATGCACTCATTCAGCTCTGCTTCTCCCTATACAATACAAGATTTAAAGGCCATAAATGACACTGTACAATATAGAATAGTATACTTGGGGATAGCCTCTGGTGTTCAGTATAGGATTTAAAAGATGCTTTCTTTTGCATTTGGGTCGACTAAGATTCCCAGCCATTGTTTACCTTTGAATGGCAGGACCAGAATCTTGGGTCAAGACTCAGTACTACAGGATAGTCTTATGACAAGGGTTCAAGAACTCCCCCATGATTTTTGGGGAGACCCTGAGCCAAGACTTAAAAAACTTTAAACTAGAAGAAGAAACTCTGTTATAATTTGTAGGTAGATCATTTAACTAATACTATATATAATTCAGGGATTCCCAGCCTCCAGGCTGGACTGCTACTGGTTCAAGCCTATTGGGAACAGGGCCCCATAGCAGGAGGTAAGTTTGAATGTAATGAATGCTCTTAAATCATTCTGAAACCTTCACCCCTGGGCTCTGGAAAATTTTCCTTCTCTGAAACTGGCCCTGGTGTCAAAAAGTTTGGGGACCACTGCTATATTTACCTTGAAATATTTGGCACCTTGTAGCTATAAATTATTAGCACAGAAGGCCCAGATTTGCCAACAAGCAGTAAGGTTTCTTGGGTTCCTGCTTGAACCTGGCAAAAGGAGTCTTGTTGGACCTGTCAGAGAGCCTAGATCACATTGTTCAGGGATGACCAGCCTGCGGGAGAGCTGTGACAGCCACCTATGAGCTTTTACAGGAAGCTGAAAAGTTTTCCTTGGGACAGCCTACCACCATTTATGCATCCCACCAAATTTTGAGCCTGCTGAAGCAAAAAAGGAATTTGCGGTTCACTGCTGGAAGAATGGGCAGGCATCAAGCAAGTTAAAACTAAGTTAAATCCTGTCTCCCTTTTCCCAGAACCTGACTTGGTCATTCTAATGCATGACTGTGCTGAAATAATTATTGAAATTTATTCTGGTAGAGTTGATTTAAAAGAGAATGTACACATAAATAAACATTGAGTACCTCGATTCTTTAAAATGGTTACTGTAACATTTTTATGGAAGTCATTCAAAAATGATTTCTTTTTGTACTAGTTTTCCATGGCTGCTATAATAAATTAGCACAATTATAGTGGCATAAAACCCCTCATAAATTGATTATCTTACCATTTTGGAGGTCAGAAATCCAAAATGAGTTTCAGTGAGCTAAAATTGAGGTATCTGCAAGGTTGTCTTTCTTTCTGGAGGCTCCCAGGGAGAATCTGTTCTGTCATTTAGCTTCCAGGTATGGCCCACTTTCTTGGCTCCCATTTTTGTCATCCTCAAAGATGGCAAAGGCTATGATGTCTGTCACGTCACATCATTCTAACACTGACTCTGACCTCCCTTGTCTACCCTTGAGGACCCTTGTCATTACATTTAGCCCACTGGATGCACAGGATAATCTCTCTATTTTAAAGTCATCTGATTAGCATTTTAATTTTATTAAAAATGTACTTTAATTTCCCACTGCCATGTAATTTAACATTATTTATTGATATAAGACTGGAGATGAAGACAGGACCATCCTTGGGAGGCCATCATTTTTCCTACCACACTTTGCCTTCTTTTTTTTTTTTCTTTTTTCTTTTTAAATTTTATTGTTGTCGTATTACATCCATCCCCTTTTTGCTCCCCTCTGTCCTCCTCCCCACCCACCCATTCCCCCCAAAGTCAGTCCCACCTGTTGTCCATGTCCATGGTTCCTTTATCACACTTTGCCTTCTTAAAGTGTTGAATTGTGTGCACTGGACTAACTACGTATAGCTATGAAGATTGCATGAGATGGGATGTCCAACGCACTTATTTTATCACCATTTGTTACCCAGGAATGAAGTTAAATGTCCCTTCTGGGCTTCCCCTTGGCTTGGTTGGTGGGTTTTCTTTGTGTTGTAGTTCCTTAGTGTTTTCTGTAGGTTACTATGCTTTTACAAACACAATAAAGCTTTTCTGTACCAGAGTCATTAAGGGCTGTTGTTGGTATGCAGATCAGTGTTTGACACCCCTTCTCACTCCTGAGAAGTACAGTGTTATTAAATCATCTCTCAGTTGTTTATTTTTTTATGACCTAAAAAAAAAAGGCTTTTTCCATACTTATTGAGACATCTGATTTTGTCTTGCTGTAGTCTTTTTGATGTCTGCTGCAGCACGCTTTGTTCTTTCGTACATTTTTTTTTTTGTGTACCAGAGAACTTAACTGTGTAAGATTATTCATCAATGGCTATTTCAGGATTTGAACCCACATTACTTAATCCAGGAGAGCCATATTTATCAGTAGACTGAATTGCTATCCACCATTCATTCCAAACCTGGAGCCTTTTCTTTTGAAGTCCATTTGTCTTGACATTTTAATAAAGAGGTCTTTGCAGCTAGAAGGGAGAACCTTCCATTGAACGTAAATTTTGTTAATGCCAGGAAGATAATAAAATGGAATAACTTTCACTCTGCTGGAATCTGAGGGATAATGCTCATGCTTTAGTAGATTCAGTAGAAAGAGTTCAGATACACCCAATTTTCAGTTTAGGAGGAGATAAGGAATTGGGCTGTTTTCATGACCTTCTAAGGGAAGATAAGAGAGGAAATAGAGGGGTGAACTAGAAGACATGAGATAGAAAGTGCCTGTTTACTCCCTGTGAGTCACATTATTCTGCTTTAAAAACATGTTAGGAATTCATCTAATCTTCTTGAGGACACACCCACTTCCCTGGAAGCCTAGTTCACGGGTTATATGGCCTTGCTCAGCTAGCTCACCCACCACTTTAGCTATGCAGTCACCTTGCTAATGGTGATTTGATGTCTTGCTATAGGCCAAATTCTTCTTGTTTTGCCGCAGTTTCTTACTTACATAAATGAGTACCTGACGAACAAATATTTCATCTAATCCTAAACTTTCCATTGCCTTGGCAGTGTTACTATGGAGCTGAAAAAGCCATCTAAGTTACTAAGTACATAATAATGATCACTTTGTCCTTCAAGTCATGTTTTGCTTTAATTGGCTGCTCTTCTTAGTTTTTTACATTCTTTGTTTTCACTGATGATTCTTTGTAGGAAAAAAAAAAGATCTTTTATGGTATATATATAGTCTGTCCTAAAGTGTAAGATACTTCAGTACTCTGTTTGGGGCAAGATGGTGCCTGCAATTTTCAGATTCTTATGTACAATGAGGAGATTTTTTATGGAGTAATAGTATATGGTTAGTTGCTAAATCACTTCTATACTCTTTTAGCTGTATCTTAATGCATGCATTTTCAACTTCCTGTTAGATTGTCTGTTTGTATGTATTCTCAGGAAAGGCCCTTGATAAATATGAGGTCTGGCAATAGAAACTTAAATTTTAATGTATTTACATATCTTCAGTTTTGATTTTTTCTTTTTGTAGAAGGGAATGTGTAAAAATTTCTATAAATTGGAAACTGTACTAGAAATCAGGATGTATAGTCCTCTGTTGTCAACTTTTTCAGACAGATCTAGAAATCTTATATGATTCTTAAATCTTAAAACATAAGAGTGACCGAAGTAACAGAGATTTAGCATCTAAACAGCCTAAAATATTAAAGTCAATACCCTGAAAATGATTCCCTGCCTCTAGAAAAGTGTTTTAAAATATATATATATATATATAAAATAATTTGGGGTTGAGAAAATTCAGTTAAAATCTGAGAAAATTTATTGACTATAGCAAATTATTGCTGTCTGAATTTCTTGCATAAATTACTCTTTTTAGCTGAAGGAGACCACATATAATGGAAAGAACATGGGAGCTGAAGTTATATTTTGGTAACATTTATTTGATTTCTGTATAAGAATGTGCATAGTTTAACATTTTTGACAGAAAGTTCAGATTTTTGTTTTCTTTTTTTAAAAAGATTTTATTCATTAATTTCAGAGAGAAGAGCAGGGAAAGAGGAAGAAAGAGAGAGAAACATCAGTGTATGATTGTCTTTCACCTGCCTCCAGCTATGGACCTGGCCTGGCTTGCAATCTGGTTATCTGCCCTGACTGGGGAATTGAACCAGGAAGGGACCTTTGGGTTCACAGGCTGTGCCTATCCACTGTGCCACCAGCCAGGGCAAAAGTTCAGATTTTTAAAAATAAGTGCCATGTATTATAAGATGCCAAAGCTGTAGTTGTAGATGGCAGCATGGTATAATGAAGAAAATTTTCATTTGGCTGCTAGTCCAAGATTTAAGTCGCTGCTGTTCCCTTTACACCCTTAGGACCTTCCTTAGGAAAATTTTAGTTTTTCTCCTCCTTTTTTAAAGGGCAAAATTTTGTTAATTTATTTTTTGAATGATCAGTATTCTAATATTGTTGAAAACTCAAAAGATGCAAAGCTTTTTTAATGAAAATTCTCCTCCCTCTTGTCCCGTAGTTATCCAATTCTTTGGAGCAACCAATGGAAGACAATTAAATAGATTTTGATAAAACCGTATATTGAAACACTCCGCAGTTGATTTTTGCAGATATTTTATGTATATAAGAACAATACATAGAACATTTTCCTGTCTTTTCCTACAAATGGCAGATATTGTGTGTACTGTCTCATCATATCTTGCCTTTTAACTTTTTAAACTTTTAGCCCATTGTGGGGATCTTTCTCTATCAATAATAAAACCTTGCTCATTTAAAAAATAGGCACATAATGTTCTATATATGGATCTATCAAAATACATTGAACTGGTTTCCTATTATCAACATACATTTTGCTCTTAAAAGTGCTTTAATGATTTACTTTATGCATCATTTCCTCCATGTGCAAGTCCACTCTTTTTTTTTAAGAAGAGAACAGACCCTGCAGACATCAGAGTGCTGTTTGGATTAAGTGTTTGGCGTGTGCAAGCAGCCTGGCTCCTCTTTTGCCTCCTGTCGCGAGCACGTACAGTGCTTTGAGGCCCGGGTTAGCTCAGTGCAAGTTTGGATATTGCGAGTGTCGGCATTGTGGTGGTCGCATTGCGGTGGTCGCATTTGATATGCCTGTGCTCCTAGAATGAACCCTGTGAATTTGGTTATGTGGCTGTCCTCCAGAAGCAGTTTGTGTTTCACAGCAGAAGCAAACATTCCCAGAATATCTTTCAATGTCTTAAAAATATCTAATTCTTTATGATCACATTATATCCTTTGCCATGTTATTGTATCACACCAAGACTGAAAACATTATCTTTGATGTTTTTAAAAAATCACTAGCAGAGAGGAAAGCAGGCACTTTCTTGTAGTCCTCCTCTTCTGTTTTACTCGTAATGTGACTTTTCTTAAGAGTGGGAGAGAGCATTCTGGGTGAGCATAGGGATTGAAGCTTACCTTTATTCTACTGCTTGCAAAGTTTCCTCAGCCTTCAGAAGATGCATCTTCTGCTTTTGACATATTACCATGTCACAAAAATCTTGAGAATTCAGACATTTTTATTTTCTAGTTTGAATTGAATTCTTGGTACTCAGCCCTCCCTGTTAGCATTTTATAATAATCTAAGAGTTCTTATTTACCTGTATGATATCAATATTTAATGAACTTTTCTAATAACATTCATTGTCTGAGACACACCTTGCTGCTGGGTGCATAAGAAGATAGTAAAAATGAGAACAAGAGCCATGTCTCAGAATACCTGTCACAATTAATAATAGGTAAATCATTGTTCTTATTTATATCATTAATTCATAAAATACAGCATCTTCCCTGTAAAGTAAATATTCTTTCTCCCCACTTTATACAATATATGAGCAAAGTAAAGCACAGGAAGACTCAGCAACTTAGCTGAGGTTACTCATTTAGTAAATGGCAGCATGTTTCTTTGAATCCAGGAAGCCTGGCTCTAGAGTTCATATTCTTGTATACAACCTTGATTTAAGAGATGTGTCTTAGTGTGGTAGTGTAGAGCTTGTAAGGACTACTGAAATCTGCAGTAATGGCTTTCAGCCTCCTTCTGTTGCCTGTCTACCTGCGCTTCCTCCTTCACACTGCACAGTCTCAGTTGTCTCCCCCTCCCCTCTTTGGTTCTGTACTACTTGCCTGTGCTGAAGTGCCAAATGCTATTGTGGTACTAAATTTAGACTTGTGCTCTCAGTCACTTTTCTTATGTTCTGGTCCTTTTCTCTGAAGTCAGTGCCTGTGTTTTTTGCAACCTTGTCTCTCTTGTCACTGCCAATGTGGCTTATGACCCTCAGTATTGCTCTTCTTTTTGAATTCTTTTTTATCTTTGACACCTGCTACTTATCAGCATTGTACAGAGGCTGTAAATCTATTAGAGCATTCCTGTCTTTTGGCACGGTGAATGGAGCATTGACTTTTCTCAGCTGTGTTTAATGACTCTGGTTATCAGAGCTGGCTGCTTTATTACCAAAGGAGGAATTTTTGCCAGTGACTTTACTCATCGTTCTTAAACATTTATTAAACACCCCTTGAGCCAAGTTCCTTAAAATTTCTAGGAAATTTGAGATTAGTAAATTTTACCATGATCAGAAGGCTCAGAGTCTAGAGAGGTTTTATACATATCATGATTCTAAAGTTCTTTATTAACCTTGGCTGGTGGCACAGTGGATAAGGCCCTGACCTGTGAACCCAGACGTTGCTGGTTCAATTTCCCAGCCAGGGCACATAACCAGGTTACAAGCCAGGTCTCCAGCCAGGTTCATAGCTGGAGGCAGGTAAAGGGCAACCAAATACTGATGTCTCTTTCCCTCTCTGCCTTTCTCCCTTCCCCTCTCTCTAAAAATAATAATAAAATAAAATAAAATTCTTCATTAAATCTTCAGGAAATATGAGTATATCTCCAGAAAAATAATAATGATACCAGTATCATATTTTTATGATTTGCAGATATAAAGTTTCTTTTATATGTTTCCCTACTGAAGTCAGTGGTACAATGTCCAGCATATACACAAATATACATATTAATTATATAATGATTCAGTAGAACTATAATCTTAGAATTAATAAATTTTCATTTGCTTATTTTATAAGGTTTGATTCAAGATATCTCTGTAGTCTTAACCAGTGATTGCATTTGAATTCTCTTTCTATATAAAATCTATTTTACTCACTTTTTGAACTCAAAGTTAAGTTGTTTCTGAAAGATTTATGCATTATTTAGTAGAGATCTTTCAGTTACTTTCTAATATGTAAAAACGAAATGAATCACAGAATATGAGGAATTTAAATGACTTCTTAGCAAGTGTTAACATGTGCAATTGTCCTTGTAAAATTATTTTAAGTTCTATCTGTTCTCACACTGAAAGGTACAATGAAACAATGTGACTTTGACTAGAGATTATCACTTCCCAGAATAACTTTCTAGTATTATCTTTGGTGTTGGTTTAGTTTAGTTGCCCCACTTCATAATACCCATCAGACACACAACAGACTGACATAAGCTTTGATGAATTGCAGTTCCATAAATGTCTAACTTTGGAACTATAAAGGGTTGGAATTCTAAAACTCTATAATTTTTATATTCTATAGTGTTTGACAGCAGTTTTCTCATTTAAGAGAAAAAGGGGAATAGTTCTGTTATTTGTAATTAATGATGTTTTTATTACTTCTGTTATTAAAAACTACCCATCATAATATTTGCACATCTTACTTGCACAAGCATTACTGGAAAGAAATCCACGAAAATAGTGTGTAACCTTTCTTGGAAGTATACTTAACCTGAACTATGACATTGAAATCCTTGTTGGAAAAATTAGATACAAAGAGAAGAGAATGAGAAATTAAAAAAATGAACAAAATGGAATAAAAGCTTGAACTTAACACACCAATTTAAAAATTCAAATAGAAGAGCAGACAGTTAAAGAGAGTTTAGAAGATTTTGAAGAACAAGGTCAGAGAATTATTGTACCATGTTTCACAATGTAAACCTATGGGTAGTGCGGACTTCATGATATGAAGCTATAAAATCATTTTAATACTTATGCTAGAAAAGGTCATTCTCATCTCAGAGTTTTCTAGCTAGTCTCTCTAGCTTAGTTAAATCAAGTTTTTTAGTGAAGCTCTTTAATTTATTAATGAACATTTATTTAGTAAACTGTTATGTGCCTGTTTTATACCAATCATTCTGCCAAATACTAAAGATAGAAAAATTAGTAATTTGAATGAAAAGTATTGGATTTACTGTTTTCAGCGGGCTCCATAAACTCATTTTGTTAAAGCTGGATCCTAATGAATTCATGAGTGTCCAAGGGTATTCCTTAGGTCTCCAAAATCAAGGTCCTTTGAAACTTTGTTGAACTTAAAAGCTTAAAGTAGATTACTGGTTCCATCTTCAGTGATTTTGATTCTAATAATCAAGTCTTTCTCACCCCACAGCCCATATATTTAACCACTGGTCTTTATTGCTTGTTTATTTAATCTTCCCAAATAAATGTTAAGATCCATGGAGGAAAGATTAATTTTTTATTCAGCTATGTGGTATCTCCTACAATATCCATAACAGTTTGATCACATTGAGGATGCTGAAATATGCATGAACATGAAGAATTAAATCCAGGCAACAGAGTGATTACCTAGCTAGCCAGTATGTTTAGTATATAAAGTATAAAGGGAAATGTGGTAACAACTGAGGTTAGCTCAGAAAAAGGGAAGTCTTCCTGGGCAGCTGAGTATAAATTGTTCTCTAATAGGAAATGGAGGCAAGGAAGAAATGTCTTTTTCTTTTTTCTTTAGAAAATAATGTTGCTCATGCTCTACAGAAAAACTGACTTTTCTCCCTGTATATGGACTGATTATTTCTTATACATTAAATAGGTAAAGATATTTCAGTTATGTTTGCTTAAGGTAAGAGTTTTAAACCTGCCCAATAATTTGAAAGCTTCCTCAATTACTGTTCACAGTAACTACTTAATGCTTAAGGAGTGTTTCTTTAGCTGAGGTGACCTGTAGATATATGTCTGTCCATGTATCTGCAGTTTCATTGCAGTTCTAAATCAAACACTTGGATGATTATTTTTTATGTACCATTACAGTTAACTATTTCCAGAATCTAAGGAGCTTAATCTCCTTTGTAAATCATATATTCCATTTAGTAACAACTGTTTTTTCATAGTGTAATGTACACTCTACTGTAATTTTAAAATATCCACAAGTTGTCAGGTTGAGTGGCTGAGAGATTTGATTAGAGAAATGTGGGCAACATTCTTGTGGTTGGAAAAAATAGGGAGAAAATGAAAGTGTTGCTTAAAAGATGTTTTGAAAGCTTATATTATGAAATGGCTTTTAGCTGAGATTTAGAATCTGTTTTAAAATAAAAATGAGAACAGACTAAATTCTAAATCTGTAAATATTATTCAAGTAGAAGTCTCTTAAAGAGACAGTATTAGAATTAAATTCTGATAATGCATTCTGGGCTTAATAGAGTGTTTGTTGACTAATTGACCAAAAATAGATATAAAAATCTCAAGTATAATAAAGTTTAAGTAAAATCTTAATACATACTGATATTATATAAATGTGTCAGAATCGGAGATTTTCTTTTCATAAGAAAAAACATAAGAAAAAGTATGGTCACAGAGAAGGAAAAAATATTTTTTCCTTAGATTTTATTTTATAAAATTGTGGTATTTGATATTGGCTAAAAAAGAAAAAATGAAAAAAAGACTGATCTGGTTTATATATATGTGTGTGTGTGTGTGTGTGTGTGTGTGTGTATCCTATAATAGATATTTGTTAGTGGAGAATAATTTGCACCAAAACTGCTGGGCCATCTGTCCACTCCAGCCCAATCTTCCCATAAGAAAATCACCATATAATACATTTTGTTATAGTCTATTGAATTGCCTACTTCGTCTTTCAGTCTGAAGGTACTTTCTCGTTACAGTGGCCAGTACCCCTTTCACCACTTCTACCACAGCCCCATCCTCTGTTGGGCAACATGATCCTGCCATCTTGAACCTGCCACACTAGCTAATACAGGAGATAGCATATAATAACATAATTATTTAATTATAATTTTGACAAATGTGGTATAAAAACACAGTTTTAAGGAAGGGCATAGCGTCAAATAAATTAAAAAATAAGAAAACCTTGTCATTAATTACATAATAAAAGGCCTCTGTAGTATTTGTTAGAAAAAGTCTCCAATATGTGAGAGTTTGTCAAATAATATTTCTTCTTAGGAGATAGTATAGAATTATAGCCTAGTAAATTGAATGCTAGTTGAAGAATCCTTCTGCTTCTAACTTTATCTTTAGAATACAAACCTTTTCATTTCAATCTTTCACTTCAACCATTGCTGAGTAGTGAGATTGACTGCTTATAATCAATTTGCTTGTGAAATTATCATATTATGATTACCATTTAAGTATATTTATTTCCAAGTAAATACATGGAGATGTCTTACAAATTGTAGGACAGTTTATTTACTGAGTAGATGTTGTAGGTATAGTGCTAGATAATATATGTATATTTACATCATTTACTCTTCCGAATAACCCAGTGAGATAGTTGGTAACCTCTTTTACAGATGAGGAAACTAATTCAGAGAAGTTGATTAACTTGGACTATCTAGCTGTTGTGAAGATGGTGTGATGGTATTGAGATATAATTTTTGCCTGGCTCAAAATAAAGTACATGCTTTTAATTTTTTGATATTGTGCTCTCATTTTGTAATGCTAAGATACATGATGGGAATTATTTATCCAAGTGAGAAAAATGAGGCATAAAAAAGCTGCGATTTCAAGTGTAGTAGAAAAGGCAGTGAAATAGTAGTTAACCTATCCTTTCTGAACTTCAGTTTTCCTGTCTGTATATAAGAGGATTCATCGGTACCAAACTCTTTGCTGAAGTATCCTATATTGGTGGTACCAGGAGGGCTAGTTGAGTGCAATCTGAGTTTCTGCCTATATTGGTACTTCAATTAGAGGAGCTGTATTTTATTTGTTTTTATATAGTGTATAGCATTTTGAAATACATTCAAGTATAACCAAGCATTTATTTGGGAATATTTTGATGGTAGTTTTTAATGAAATCACATAATTGGGGTTTTTCTGCAAGTAGTTATGATGATTTTTTTTTTTTTTTTTTGTCTAGAGTCTTTCGACTTAATGATATTTGAGCCTACGTGTAGGTAGTCATGCTCACTATTTTTGGTAAATTAAATAAAATGGATTTCTAGAATGAGGGATTTTTATTAGACTAGTAGGAAATTGGGTAGTTTGGCATAGATTTATTGTTTGTCTCTCAGGAAACCTAAAAAAATAAAAAAGATTTTGTTATAATTTTGATGTTGATATTGTAAAAAATTAGTCTACATGATCTGTAAAGATCTATGTGATGGATTTCTGACAATGTCACTGAGGATTTTGTCACGTTTCAGAAACTGTCCTAGTTTTCTTAGTATTCAGCTTTAGTGAGCATAGGCTACAGCAAATGTCTAGGTTGCAGCAAATATTTTTGGTGATTTTGCAGGGGAGAGCTGTAATTATCTGATCTGGACCTTCTATCTAGTGCTATTTTTACAAGGCTGCTCTTCTCTACAACGTTCCTTCTAAATAACTGGTTTCTTATAGCCATACTCATCAATATTCCAGCATATTTAACTGCTGATGTCTTTCTTAAGAACTCACATAAACACAATTTAACAGGAAAGGAGTGAGTCATGCCACATTTATAGGAGCACCAAAGCAGAAGCATATGCCAGTGTTTGCTTTGGGGTAGGTTTCTGTAGAATACAGGATATCAATGAGATGCTAAATTGCAATTTTATGTGTCAGCTGAAAACAAGGCTATGTGTGAAATCAGTCAAATTCTTAAATGTTATTCATGTCAAAATGGAAACAAAAATTATAATGGAAGTTTAATTTCCTCAAAAAGGGATCCCAACATTAATTGAGATATGCAGCTCACCCACAGCCTTGGGTGTGGCCCATGAATGCAGCTGCTAACCCTGATCTGTAATTTTTATATTTTATTGCCATATAGGACTGGGCCTTTGGGTTATAACCATTGATACAAAATGAGAGAGAAAGAAACATGTGTTGGATTACGGTAACATATGTACATGTTTTTGGCTTTGGCTATTTGTGTCATCATAACTTTTTTGTTCATAGAACTCAGTACTTAGAAGTACTTTTAGAGAAAGTTTTAATTTGCTACATTTTTAAATGGGGATTGGGAACAGACCTAGTTCTATGGACAGTCTCTGATAGCTTCTTATTTTTATTGACTGTCATAAATCACTGTGATAGTTTCAAAGGCATCCAAGACTTACACTCACCCCCAAATACTACTTTTGAGGGACAGTGCACATAATTCATGCCATGGTGAGCCTAGGTGTTGTCCTTGTATCTTGGATTCAGTGAAGTGCTTCAGGGAAGTTCAAAAGGAGATAGTCATTGACTTTACCTTGGTGAGTCAGTACATACTGCTTTCTCCTCCATCTCACTTTTCAGAAATGGATGTAGCCATCACCAAGCTCTGGGCTGCAGCCATTGAAAGACCTGTTTAAAATCAAGTCAAGCCCTGGCTGGTGGCTCAGTGGAAAGGTGCCGGCCTGCGAACCCAAAGGTCGCTGGTTCGATTCCCAGCCAGGGCACGTAACCAGGTTGCAAACCGGGTTGCAAACCAGGTTGCAAGCCAGGTCTCCAGCCAGGTCCATGGCTGGAAGCAGGTAAAAGGCAACCTTACATTGATGTCTCTCTCCCTCTCTCCCTTCCCCTCTCTAAAAATCAGTAAATTCTTAAAAAACAAACAAAAACAAGTTGTGTAGGCTTTAGTTACACTCTGGGGATTTAGGAGTGATTTTGTATATAATGGATGATTTGTACCTGGCTTAATCTCTCCCATTTCTCCCCGATTTCTCCTCCATTTATCATGGCAGCCAAGAACCACATTTTCTGCAATCAGACCGGAGATGCAGCTTTCACAAGATTATACCCTGTTTCACATTGGACTCTTTTTCTCTCATAAAGGCCTAGAACCTGAAAGGAGATAATAACTGCCATCTGTGTTCGGTTTTCATGTCATGGAGGCTGATAAATATCACAGTGGACACTATAATATGGCAAGCACTATTCCAAGTACCTTACAGACTTTTTTTTTTCATCTCGTTTTCTCAATAACCCTATAAGATAGATGAGTATTGTCAGTATTATCTTACAGGTAAAGAAATTAAGGGAGAGAGCTTAAGTCACTTGCTCTAGATTGAATGCCTAGTAATTGGAGGAGCTAGGATTATAGTCTAGACAATGTGCTTTTAACTCTGTGAGATACTGAACATTCTAGTGGCTACACTGCTTATCAGAGCAACCAGGCTAAGACTTACATGAATTTTTTAAATTTATGTGTTGCTTTTCTTTGGGGCCATTGTTAGTGTTGGTCTTATTTGCCAGTCTGTTCTGAGTCTCTTCCACCTTGTTACAAGTAATACATTCCTAAGAAAAATGAAAGAATTAGCTAATATAGACAGATTTTCTTTTTTTTTTTAAGATTTTTTATTTCATTATTTTTTTTAGAAAGAGGGGAAGGGAGAGAGGCAGAGAGGGAGAGAAGCATCAATGTATGGTTGCCATTCACCTGCCCCCAGCCACAGACCTGACTGGAGACCTGGTTTGCAACCTGGTTATGTGCCCTGGCTGGGGAATCGAACCTGCGACTTTTGGGTTCGCAGGCCGGCGCCTTAACCACTGTGCTACCAGCCAGGGCTAGACAGATTTTCAGAATGAAAAGGGATACCATATGATACAAACTGTGTTATTGAGGTATTCTTGTTCTCTTGGGCTTGAAGGGACCTTGTAGGCCAATGGGCCTGGTCTTCTATGGAAGATTCTGAAACAGTGGTCTAGCTCCTGTGAGAACATTGTCTTGGACAGCAGATTCTAAGTAGACAACTCTAATGAAAAGAAGGTCCTTTATTAAGATCTCACTGTTGGTATTCAGCAGGAAGATTTTAGAAAAGCAGCCAAAAGAGCCAAATGTCAGAATAGTTATGGAAGAAAAGAATTACTATCTTAAATCAGGAACTTGGATGCTGAAGTTATATAAATGCTTTTTCATTTATTGAAAGCAGTTTTGTTTGTTTTTAAGATCACAGTATAGGGCATATTTTATGTTTTCCTATGAACTAGTTCTAATTCTTTGTGAGATCTCGGATCCTTCTTTTTGAATCTAGTGAAAGAGAAAGTAAATATGATAAGAATCTTCTATTCCCATTCTTTAGAGATCTTAAGGGGATGCTTGGTGCTAATGTAATGGAGCTGTCACGTAAGAAGATGTGTTTTTCTCCCACCAGAGAATCTAATGCATTTTAGATTATTTGTCTTAAGAGTTAGGTTTTAGTGTTTTAGCCTCTCTTAAGATTTCACACATTATCAAATAGGGGAAATCTCTGTTGTCTAGTTCAGTTTATAAGTGGTAACCTAGAGGATATCATTGTTAGAATTACACATATAGTAACCTATTATCAACACTTCTCTGTGATTAAAATTTGGTCAAAAGCAAATTTTCTGAGATTGACCTTCATAAATATGTCCTAGCCAGAACCCAGTGTTAACTGTTGTTGTTGCTAGGTCTGTTTATTTTATGCTTTTGAGCATAGTATAGAATGTAATACTTTTCAAAAGTTAAAACTAGTTTAATACCATCTTATGAGTAGGCTTAGTTTAGATTCAGTTTAGTAAGCATTTATTATATGAGATTCAGTGATGAGGATAATAGACAAGACTATACTTCTGAACTGCTTAAATATGAAATTAAGGGCTCTTACTGTTATTAAATGAGGATAGCATATTACATCACTAATTTTTAAATTCCTTCATTTTGGTCTCCAAATTTTAAGAAAAACTTAAAGCCACCCAAGTGTTAAATAAATGGAAAAGCCTAAGTTGAGACTAGGAAGAATGAAAAGCTTTCATTTCTGTGCTTTCCACGAGACATCAGACTGAATCACTTTTCCTAATAAGGCTCTGCTAAATGCTGGAATGCTAGTCTGAATGTTATTGAAATTCCTAAAAATGCCCACTTTACACAAAAATTTCCAATTTAATGTGTTTAGCCTAGGCAAGAATAGGGAAAGAGATTTATCTGGAAAAAGTAGCAAATTTTGCCTAAAACGTGAACACAGAACAGAGAGCATATAATATGAGCCTCAAAGAGCATTGTGGTAGCACTTTGGATGTATGAAGAACAAACCAGACATTTTGCTACTTTTCATAAATTTTGCTTTCATATATATATTTAAGAAGCATAATTGATAAATACAAAGTAGATAGGGGAATGTTAAAAATAGTAAAGGAAATGGAGAAGCCAGAGAATTTACATGCACGACCATATGCACATAGATGTGAACTAAGGTGGGGAATTGCTAGAGGAAGGGGTTTATCGGGACAAGAAGGGCAAAGGGGAAAAATTCTTACCCTTCTTAGCTATTAACTAGGCTTATACAGTACAGACATGTACCCAAGCTAAGTTATTGCTCAACACTGTATTTAGATGTAATCCTTTCTGAGGTTTGGATTTAACTTTCTTCCAAAATGAAGTATGGCGTTTAGGAATACTTTCTCATTGCTCTTAGAGGAGTAAAAGACACGGTTGTAATAGGGGCGAAAGTAGCTTATGTGTTCTGGCTCCCATTTATTTCTCTAGCTTCATCTCTCACTGTTCTCCCAGGTTTTACTCCTTTCCAGCCCAGTTGGCAATTTCTGTCTTGGAGACTTGCTGTGGCCATCCTGGAATTCTCTACTTCGGGTTTCTGCTCAGATTTCATCTTATTGTGGAGACCTTCATTAATTTCTTTATATAAAATAATGTATCCCTGTGTCTTGCCTTATTTTACTAGTTACCATGTCACATTGCTTATTTGTTTTTACTCTGCCTCTCCAAGGTAGAATGTAAACACCTTCAAACTAAGGGTTTTGTTTGTTTTATTCATTACGATTGCCCTGACTTCTACAACAGACCGGCTGCATTAAGGGCTCAATAAATATTTGTGGAATTAATTAACAAATTAATGAAATAAATGAAGGAAAAGAGATTGGCATTGGGTATAATATGCATTAATCAGGAATAAGAAGTTAATTGGTTAAATTAACTTACTTTAGTATAGAAGGCCAAATTATAACAAGTCTGACCATAACGTAAAAGTGTGTGAGTGTTTTATGAAAGTACATGGTGATCCAAAAAGGATTGAACACTATCAAAATGTATTATTCAATGAATAGATATATACAGATATATAGATATAGATATAGATTCAGTAATTAGCTAAATGTGAATATATAGCCAAAACCAAATAGAAAAGATGCCATCATCGTTATTTCCGTAATCTTACATGGTTTGTATACAGGATATTCATCAGATATGAACATGCAGTTCTTGACACATAGCTACAATAAGGTCCTGTGATGTGGTGTCTTGGGACCTGCATGGCCACTAATTTTAGAAGCTGGTTGTTGTTTTATACAGAACACCTAATTTAGCACCCCAGATGATGCTCATTAAGTAACTCAAACCCCATCCTACTGGAAAATGAAGTTACTATTACAGCATTCCTATTACTATGGAGAAAAGTCCTTCTCTTTTTTTGAAAAATAAGGAAGAATGGACTTAAGGCTCTTGCCTCTGTGTTTTAGGATGTTTGTTAGGTTTTAATTGGGAATTTTCTGAAGAGCTTAAACTTGTTTATGTTTATCTTGCTCAAGCTGTAAATTAAGTACTTTCTATAGAGAAATAAATAGGTAGTTATCTAACTATATTATTATAAATGAGTATATTATCTAACTTTTTATATTAACTGTATATATGTATTACAGTGAGTAACTTCTCTGTTTACAGGAATTAAATCAAAGGTGGCATTATATAAACATGATTGAAAACATGTATTTGTTAATAGAAAATCAATAGTTGTTAATTGTTTGAAACCATTTCTCTCTGAAGTTTCTAATCAAAGTTACTTTTTTCCTTTTTTTAAAGTATATTTTATTGAAAATGATATTATAGTTGTCTCAATTTTTTATCCTTTGCCCTCTTCCACCAAGTAACCCCCTACCGTCTAGCAACCCCCCCCCACCCCCTTAGTTCATGTCTATGGGTTGTGAATATAAGTTCTCTGGCATCTCCATTTTCTTTGCTATTCTTAACCCCTGTCTATTGGGTACCTACCAAGTATGCTTCTTGATCACTGTGCCTTTTCCTCTATTCTCCCTCTTTCCCCTCCTCAGTGATAACCCTCCATAATGATCTCCATATCTGTGGTTCTGTTCCTGTTCTTTTGTTTGATTAGTTTATTTTTGTGTTTTAGATTCATTTGTTGATAGTTGTGAGTTTAATGTTCATAGTTTTGATCTTCTTTTTCTTATTTAATTTTAGCATTTCATGTAATGATGGTTTGTTGATGATGAACTCCTTTAGCTTTGCCTTGTCTGGGAAGCACTTTATCTCCCTTATATTCTAAATGATAACTTTGCTGGATAAAATACTCTTGGTTGTAGGTTCTTGCTTTTTTTCCATCACTTTGAATACTTCTTGGTTCTGGCAAGATGGCGGAGGAGTAAGTGGAGCTACACCAATTTCCTCCCAGGTCACATCTGGAATTACTTTTTCGGAGAAGAAGTCAGCTGGGATTACCAACAGAATGCCAGCTGGAAAGAAGTCTTATGACCATGGACAGAACAGAAGAGGATGCTTTATCACAATGTGACTACCTAGCAGTTCCTTAGCCTGGCAGCTGATCACAGTTTGATTAAATTGGATTACAATAAAACCTAAAAATGGGGGGAAAAAGAAACAGGAGGAATCCCCAGAAAGATCACTAAATGAAACAGGCAAGCAAACTATTAGATATGGAATTCAAAATAATGATGATAGAGAAGCTCAATGAGCTTAGCCAGCTCAAAGAAAACTGCCAATAACTCCAGGGGAATTAGGAAGAACTCCAGGGGAGCCACAAGGAACTTGCTGAGAACTGCACCAGCATTAAAAAGGACATAAAAACTATTGGTAAGAGCCAGGAGGAAATGAAGAATACAATTTCTGAATTGAAGAACACAGTGGAAGGAGTCAACAGCAGGCTAGAGGATGCAGAGAATTGGATCAGTGAGCTGGAGGACAACGTAGAAAATATTCCACAACAGTGCAACAGAATGAATACTTCTTGCCAGGCCCTTCTTGCCTGAAAAGTTTCTTTTGAGAAATTAGCTAATAGTCTTGTGGAAACTCCTTTATAGGTAACTCTGCTTTTTCTCTTGCTGCTTTTAATATTTTTTATTTATCTTTAACTTCTGGCATTTTAATTATAATGTGCCTTGGTGTTCTGTCTTTTGTGTTCAACTTGTTTGGGACTTTCTGTGCTTCCTGGACTTATATGTCTATTTCCTTTGCCAAATTAGGGAAGTTTTCTTTCATTTTTTAAAAATGAGCTTTCAATTTCTTGCTCTTCTTCTTTTCTTTCTGGCACCCCTCTTATTCAGATATTGGCACTTTAGGAGGTGTTCCAGAATCTTCTTATTTTCCTCATTTTTTGGGAATTCTTTTTCTTCTTTCTGTACTGGTTAACTATTTATTCCTTATGTTCCAATTCATTGATTTGAACCCTGGTTTTCTTCCCTTCACTGTTGGCTCCATATAGATTTTCCTTTATTTTACTCAGTGTAGCCCTCATTTCCTTCCTTACACATTTGCTGTACTCAATCATTTTTCTGAGTGTTATCACCAGTGTTTTGAACTCTGTGTATGATAGTTTAGCTTTGTTCTCTTTCTGGAGTTTTGATCTGTTCTTTCATTTGGGCTATACTTCTTAGTCTGCTGAATTTGACAGCCTCCCTGTGTTTGCTTCTGTGTTTTAGGTAGAGGTGCTGCACCTGTTATGTTGTAAGGGGCAGAGCCTCAGGTATTCGTTAGTATGGGGTGACCAGTTTCACCTCTTTGTGAGACTGTATCTAGGGGAGGGGTCAGAGTGGGAACAATGCCATTTGCTTGGCATTTGCCCCTTTTTAGTCACTTTACCTGTTTCCTGTATATTACTCCTGTCCTTCTAGCTGTTGTCTTGGTGATGCTTCCCAGAGTGGGTGGGTTTGCCTATGTTCTAGGATGTTCTAGGACCACGGGAGCCCTTTAATGGACTCTCCTGAGAAAAAGGCAGTTTCTTTGCTGCCCAAGCCCCCACTGGTTTTCACAGTCAGAAGCAGTGAGGCTTTATTTTCCCGGCACTGGAACGCTAGGCTTCACAGTGTGGCATGAGGCTGGGATTGCTACCTAGGTGTCCCTCCCAACTTTTATCTGCCACGTGGGAATGTGGGACCACCCATTCCACTGGCTGCTGCCACCTTGCCACTACCATACCATGTCCTCTATATCCCAGCTCCCTATCTCTGCCCCACCTACCTGTCTGGGTGAATGTTTCTTCTTTAAGTCTTGGTGGGCGGACTTTCAGTTTGATTATCTGGCAGTTATGGTTTTTTGTTGTTGTTGTTTGTTTGCTTGTTTTGAGGTAGTTATAATCCTTCTATGGTTGTGCAAGGAGGCGAAATGTGTCTACCTACACCTCCATCTTGGCTGGAAGTCTGGCTCTGATTTCTTGGAAGAAGAGCCCAATGAAGAGGCTTTAAAATGGTTTGCCAACACTCCTGTAATAAATTTCAACTGGGTTGTTTGCTCTCATTCAAGTCTCAGTCACAGCCAGGCCCTGTGTTAGCTGTGGAGACCCTTGGTCAGGCACAGATGAGGAGAGACGGAAGAGCCATCTGTTGTTCTTTTTAAAAACTGTTTGCTATTATTCCTAGAAGGCAGAGTGCATATAAACACTTGGAGGAGTCTGGTTGCAATCCTGGTTTTGCCATTTTTAAATTCTAAGTTATAGTCAAATTATTTAACCTATTTTAACTTAATCAGAAACAGATTAATTTTTAGAACTCCAGTGTTAAATCTCCATAAGGGGTGGGAAGATAATGTCTTTCATTGTTTACTTTGTATTTGTCACTCTGCTGGGTATATCTGTGACCTCATTTCATCCTCAAAGCAGTTCTGCAAGGGAAGGATTACTGTCCCCTTTGTACCAAGAAAGAAAACTTCATCGTAGCTACTTAATTTTGTTCCTAACCTAACTTGCAACTTTCATTTAGCTATGTTTTTTATTTTTTTAAGAATTCCTTTATCAATGAAGAGCAGAATTAGAGAAAGCCTAAATATGAAAGGTGTACTCTGTCTACTTAGGACTCTAGGCTTTTTTTCTAAAAAGGAGAAAAAATTAAGTAGACAAACATTAGGTTATGAATTGTGCCTTCTTTTACTACTTTTACCTATTCTCCAGCATCTGATCCTTACCAAGGTTTTTCTGAAGCCGTTATTTTTATATGCATTGCTAGCAGCCTGTGAAAATCTAGTTACATATTTGGTCTGTTATTGACGTTTACTCTCCTAATGTGAATCTTAACCACATTTGCTGCTTAATGGCATTTTATCGTGTCATGAAAGAGCTAGAAACACAGACATATAAATGGAAATCCGCAGTTTTCACAGACAGATTATTTACTTTGCAAATTTTATTATTTTTATATTGGTAATGAAGAACTTTGTTGATAAAAATGTTTTTCTTGTACCTGATTAGACCTGGAAGAGAAGATATATTAAGTAGAATTACCATTGTGCCCAAAGGAATGTGTAAACCTAGTAGATTTTCAGAGAATGCAACAGTGTTGTAGATTGTTTATATCATTCCTAAAAGTATTATAATCCATGCCTGATATGAAATAAAGCATACAGTTTTGGTCAAAAAGATTGGGAAAGAAAGACATTATGTTTTAAGCTTCTTTAACAGAACTCCGTGGTGCATCTCTTTTAGTTGTTATTTTAAACTTGAAAAATAATTACATAACTAATCCATTTCTAATATGTAGAAGCAGGAGGTGAGAGATATTTTAGTGGCTTTTCTCATTATTAGCAAATGAACTGAAGTGCTGAGTAGTAGAGTTAAAAATAGTGCTTAAATGTCATCCTTAATCCAATAATATTAAATAGCTTCCTTCACCAAGTTTCAGTATCAGTGCTGGAGGGGATGGGTCATTCAGTTGCAAATAGTATGAGACTCTGAGGTTGAGGAGTTAAGAGAAATGCAAAGGTAGTGTCCTGCAGCCTCAGAGAGAATAATGAGAATCTAAACTCATTTTTTACACCCATTAGTGTCTGGACAAATTGTAATTAGGGATGTGTCATTATGCAGAATGATTATGAGGTTTAGAGTCCAAAAGAGCCATGATCATGGCAGATTATTTTCTGGAAGGTTTGTTATAACAAAACTATAAAATGATCTAAACCAGGGTTTACCAATTTTGACTTACAGGACAAATCTAGCTTCCTGCCTGTTTTTATAAAGAAGGTTGTGTTGGAAGATAACTATGCTCACTCATTTAGATTTACAAAAGGGTTATTTTTTCTTGTTGTAATGACAGAGGTAAGTCATTATAACAAGATCCATTTGATCCATAATGCCTGAAGTTCTGACTATCTGGACTTTTACAGCAAAGTTTGTCATTTCTTAATAATGAGTCATATAAAATAGATTTCTTATAAAACGCTTTACTGAAATAGTATATTTATTGTTGAAGAATTATACCCATAAGAATGAATTATCTTGAACTTTGAAATTCCTTTTATTATATCTTTAACACATCTATAATATTATTCAATTGCTTTAACTTGCTTTTTGGTAGAAATTATTTTATAAATACTAGTTGTAAAAATGCATGTTTTTCTCTTAAATGATTCTGAGGTTGAGTGTGGACATGAGGTATAATGGATAGATGAAACTTTTCCCTCTGATATAGTTAATGTTCTTGTGTAGCCCTGACTGGTGTGGCTCAGTGGGTTGGGCATCATCCTGTGGACCGAAAGATAGTCAATTTGATTCCTGGTTAATGGCACATATCTGGGTTGTGGGCCAGGTCCCCACCCAGTTGGGGGCCTGTGAGAGGCAACCAATCTGATTGATGTTTCTCCTGCACATTGATGTTTTCCTCTCTTTAAAAAAATGTTCTTGTGGAAATGCTGAATAAAAATAATTTCTCCATCTAAAATCAAGTAAAATAATGTAAAAAATTGCATTTATTACTATTGAAACTATCTTATATATTGGCTTATTATCCGTCCCCTTACTTAGAATGTAGATTATGGGCTAGGACTGTTTTTTGCCTTGTCTATCAGTATATTCCCAAACCCTGGCTCAGTGACCAGAGCTCAATAAATATTGACTGGGTAGATGAAAGGATGATCTCAAGCAAAGGATGTTAAGTAATACATGAAACTGTCACCAAAACGAGTTATTTAAATTGACCAATGTTCAGTGTGCATTTCTGAAAATCTTCATAGTATTTATTGAATTGGTAATTTCAATCCAGAAAATAAAGTAGCATATCATGAGAGGAAGAAATGTTTGTTAATTTGTTGACTCCTGTTGGGTGGGATGGATATATTAGAGGGAGGATAATGTAAACATTAGTGTTAAACTTTTGATCAAGTTATTTGACATTTCTAGGCTTTATTCCTGAAACTTGAGCAACATGTATTGTACATAGGACTTTAATTCAATGCTGAGCTTCTAGTAAGACCCCATTAAGTGGTACCGTAACTCTGATACTGATGCTTTCATTATTTGTATAATGGGAAATACTTTATCATTTAAAATTTAGCCTGATGCTTCCTGTCTACTCTCCTTTTTCCCCTCTGAATTTTCTTCTTGATTAAGGAAGCTTATAGATGTCTTTCCTTCCTGTCACACTCAGTGGCTTTTAGAGTTGGTTGATGAAAATTTCTTCTCAAACCCCATCAACCTGAAAAGGATCTTTACAACAGAAGCCTTTCCCCTTGCTAAGGAAAGTAATTATCAAGTAGTAATTGCCTGCTCCGAATATTTTAATATACCCAGTTTCAGGCCAGGCCCAAGTGGAGGGGGTTCCAGATAGATGGGCTTGAGACTTCTTACAGTATCTTCAAAGTCTGTCCAGCCTGGGTTATTTCTTTCTCTCTAGAGGAAAAAAAACAGTACTTTATTAATTTCCATTGTAAGGTAGAGAAGATGCAAACAAAGATACTGTGCATGTGAGTGCATGTTTATATGAGTGCTACCTTTTTATATAAGCTGAAAGGTGCTGATAGATAACTATTTTTGTACTTTTGTTTATAGAAAACATAATCTTTACATATTCTCAAGTTACTTAGGGAAAAAAACAATACTTTGCCATGTGATTTAAGTGCTTAAGGTTAAGTTTTTAGGAAGGTAGGCTGAAAGTGCTATAAAATATGGGGAAATTGTATAAACCATCTATCTATGTAGTTCTCACTTTTTTTCCCTTCTGGAGTGGCTTTGTTATTGTAAATTGACAACTTTGCAATTAAAGTGATTAATGATGTACCCTAGTGTTTATAGGTCGTGAGGTCGCTGAGCCCAAAGTTGGCCATGCTGTGGGAAACTTAGAGCTCATCTAACAGAAGATAAACAAAAATCCTCCTCTTTTCTGTATGATTATTTATAAGTGAAGTATATTAGATATTATTGAAGGAGTTACACAGACATCATGAGTAATGTAAATACTCTTTGTCAATCTAGCTCTGTTGCTTAATTCCTCACTCTTAAATACTAATGCGAACATTCATTGGCTACTTTATTAACTAAAAACATACTATTTTGTAAAGCAGTATTAAAATGCATTAACTAATGAAAAATATAATGTATGTAACACTATTCATTTAGCATTCAAAATATGTAGTTTTGTTTGGTTCCTTTGAATTTCATCCTTGATAGAGTTACCTACTTATGGCATTATTTTTCCTATATATTATTCTAAACAGGGCATCACAATTCTGGTTTCTGATAGAATATGTTATAGCCTAGAACTCTTTCAACTGTTTATCCAGAAGTTCTAAAGCTGGTTGTAATGTATCAGGGATTTTTATTTTGGATACTGTTCTTACAAAAAAAAATCAATTTTCAAAATAGATTGTGCTACCCACACTGACGGCTTTGTTCTCTGAATTCTGTGAGCTGGGGACAGTCCTGGGCCAAAGCAGTAGGCTCTCACTATTGTGGCTTGCTCCTGTACAGAGGCTTCACACTAAGGAGAGAACAATAAGCAAATTGTCAAGTCCATGGCACTAAGCCATTGCCAGGATCTCTGCTGGTTTGAAGCACACACTGCACAAAAGTGACTTGTGGTGATCACTGAGGTTGAAAGGGAGATATATTATCCCATTGCATATTTCCAGGACTTAGGAAAATGTGGGAATAATTATACCTTAGTTTTTAAAACTATTTAAAAGTCTTTGTAAAATATGAAACCCGAGAAAGAGGATACCTATTAAGAAGGGCTCCTGGGTAAACTGGGCCCAAATTAAAACAAGCAAACAAACAGAAAATAAGAGAGCCTAGCAACCATTTCTAAATGGGGGCCTGCCATGCAAACTGCCTTTCAGGGAGACACCTGCACTGAATGACTTGCCTCTGCACTGAACTGCCTGCCTACATTTTGTTTCTAGTATCTGAACCCTGCTAAAGGAGTTCCTGTTTCAACAAATAGGACTGAAGCTTTCCCCATCCAATCAGACCTACAGTTATATTCCCTTCAGCATCTTTGTGAGAACGGCTCCATTCTGACCAGTCAGGACAGCGGCCTTTTGTACCAATCAAACTGCATGTTTGCATGAGGACAGACCAATCAGAGGTCAAGGGTGGGGACTTCTCTCCATATAAGTCAATGTTCCTCTGGCTCTGAGAGCACACTTTTCCTTTCCGCTGCTGGAGCTGAAACACCCAAGATGTCTTGCCAGAACAGAGTGGCGCAGATCAGTGCAGGACAGAACTGACTGGCACAGAACGGAGCAGACCAGAGCAAAGTGAAACAGACGAGTGTAGGATAAAGTAGACCTACAAGGAGCTCTCAAGGAATGTAGCGAGGACCTCAACTGCGTAAAAAAGATTCAGTTAGGAACAAAGGATTCACTAATTGAAATAAAGAACAATTTATAGAGAAACAACAATAGGGTGGGTGAAGGCAAGGATCATATCAATGATATGGAACATAGAGAATCAAAAACAACCAATCAGAACAATAAGAAAAAAAGCATCCAAAAAAACAAGGACAGTAAGCAGCCTCCGGGACAACTTCAAGAGGTCCAACATTCACATCATAGGGGTGCAGGAAGGAGAAGAGAAAAAGTAAGCCATTGGAAATGACTTACTTGTTAAAGTAATGAAAATAAACTTCCCTAATTTGGTGAAGGAAATGGACATGCAAGTCCGGGAAGCACAGAGCTCCAAACAAGATGGTTGCAAAGAGGCCCACTCCAAGACATACATAATTAAAATGTCAAAGGTTAAAGATAAAGAGAAAATCTTAAAAGCAGCAAGAGAAGCTCCGTATCTGATAGATTGCTCATCTTCATTTCATTTAGCTCTTTTTCTGGAGAATTTATTGGTTCTTTCATTTGGGTTATCTTTCTTTGTCTCCTCATTTTGGCAGCCTTCCTGTGTTTGTTTCTATGTATTAGGCAGAGCTGCTTTGACTCTGTGTCTTGATAGTATGGCCTAATGTAGTAGGTGTTCTGTAGGGCCCAGTGGCATAGCCTCCCCTGTCACCCAAGCTGGGTACTGCAGGTGCACCCTCTTGTAGTTGAGCCTTGGTTGCGGTTGACAGATCAATGGGAGGGATTTACTCAGACCAGTCATCTGCAAGGATTGTCTGACCAATGACCACCAACCTCTGCTCTCCATGGTGGATCAGCTGTGTGCAGGGGCAGGGTGGTGGTGCTCCACTGTGGTCTGTACCTGTCAATGGGGTGCTCTCGCCTTGGGGTTTCCTGGGTAGTGCAGGCCAAGGTCAGCCCTCACCTGTGTTTGGCCCATGGCCACCTGCCTAATGTATAAAGTAGTCCGAGATGGCTGCTGCTTGTGCTGATGAGATCCCCAGGTGAAGCCAAGCTGTGAATCTAAGTTGGCTGCTGCTAGTGCCCGGTCTGGGATCATTGAGGCCAGTTGTTGCTTGTTTGATAGGATTTAGGAAGTTGTGAAGCAGGAGTCAAGACCAGCCATTCACATGAAAAGCACCTTGGGTGGTCCGGTAAATTGGGTGGAACAGAATATCTGGGGACCTCCAAAGCAGGTCAAACAGGTTTAGTCAGGTTGATGGAGTCTCAGATGTGGTACCAGCTTGCTGACTCTGTGGGGGGAGGGTTAGAAAAGGGACAATGGCCTATGCTGGCCTTGATGCCAGACCCTTCAGTTTTTCCTGTGTACCCTGGTGCCTTTCAAGCTGCTACCCCAGTGCTGGAGCTCAGAGGGAGTAAGTCTGAGTAGGTGAGTTTTTAAGAGGAACCACTTGGGGCTCCAGCAGTTTCTTACACAATCCCCACTGGTTTTTGCAGCCAGAAATTGTGGGCACCGATTTTCTGGCACTGGAACCCTGGGCTGGGGGGCTGGTTTGGTGGCTGGGACTCCTTGTCCCTGAGGTACCTTTCCCAAATTTTTATCTACCAAACTAGGGTGTGGGTCCAACCCATTCTGCATCTGCACCCCTTCTACCAGTCTGGATATATATGATTTCTTCTGTTATTGCTACATTTCCATTCAACTCAATTTCTGACAGTTCTGAATCATATTTATTCTATTTTAGTTGTAATTTTGATGTGGTTGTGTGAAGAGGTGAGCCATGCATGTCTTCCTCTGCTGCTGTCTTGAGTGCAGAAGCACTCCAGGATTTTATATTCAGAGACTATAGAAAACATATATTTTAGTTTGATGAAGGAAATAGGATTTTCCTATTTAAACATTGATTAAATTATGCATATAGCCCTTGGGTATTTTACTAAACAGAGTTCAAGAAAGCTGTAGTTGGATAAGAAAGATATTCTGTATAATTAAAGATTTCAAGGCTTTTAGGGATTGTAATATTTCTTCCCCTATATTTAGCCACTTATAGGATACCCAAGTAAATATATGGAAACATTTCAGACTTATAAAGTTCAACTTTCTTTTAAGTAATGTTTCTTAGTGGGGATTTCCCCCTTCCTAAGTCCAGTCTTAAATAGGGTTCCCTAAATGAGTATTCTAAATAAGTAAGTGTTCTATACTTCAAAATGGGTATAGACAATGTTCCACAGTATTTTCTTTTTTTCTAATTATATTTTATAGATTATGCTATTATAGTTGTCTTAGTTTTTTCCCCTTTGTCCCCCTCCTCCCAGTATTCCTGTTCCCTCCAGCAGTCCCTCTGCTTAGTTTGTGTCCATGGGTCATGCATGTATAAGTTCTTTGGCTACGCCATTACCTATGTTGTTCATAATATCCCCCCATCTATTTTGTAAATACCAATGTGTGCTTAATACCAGTACCCACCCCCCTTTTTTCCCCCTCAGCTAATAATTCTCCAAATGATCTCCATATATATGAGATTGTTTTTGTTCTACTTGTTTATTTAGTGTGTTATTTGGGTTCAATTATTGACAATTGTGAATTTACTGCCATTTTAATGTTCATTGTTTTGATCTTCTTTTTTCAGCACTTCATATAATAATGGTTGGTGGTGATGAACTAATTTAGCTTCACCTTGTCTGGGAAACACTTTATCTGCCCTTCCTTTCTAAATGATAGATTTGCTGGATAGTGTAATCTAGGTGTAGGTCCTTGCTTTTCATCACTTTGAATACTTCCTACCATGGTCTTCTAGCCTGTAATGTTTCTTTTAAGAAATCAGCCGAAATTCTTATGGGAACTCCTTTGTAGGTAGCTGTTGCTTTTATCTTGCTGCTTTTAAGAGTCTCTCTATCTTGTAACCTTTGGCATTTTAATTATGATGTATCTTGGCGTGGACCTCTTTAGGTCCATCTTTGTTGGGGAATCTCTCTCTGCTTCCTGGACTTGTGTGTATTTCCTTCACCAAATTAGGGAAGTTTTCTCTCATTAGTTTCTCAAGTTAGTTTCCCATTATTACTCTTCTTACACCCATATGATTTGGATGTTGGTACATTTAAAGATGACCTAGAGGTTCCTGAGCCTGTCCTCTTTTTTTGAGTTGTTTTTTTATTCCTGCTGTTCTGATTGAATGCTTTTTTTTTTTTTTTTTGCTTGCATTCCATATCATTGATTCTCTACTGTTGGTTCCCTGCAGATTTTTCTTTAGTTCACTTAATGTAATTTCATTTCTGCCTGAATTTTTGTATAGCATTGAAGTATCCAATGAGTTCCTGGAGCATGCTGGTAACCAGTGTTTAGAACCCCTGTCACTGCTCTATTGCTCTGTGTGGGGGAGGACTCACAGAGAGGACAGTGCTGCTGCCTGGCCTTTGAAGTTCTGCCTGGGAGGAAGCTGTCTTCCCACTGGCACTTAACTTTTCTCCATATGCCACCGGTGCCCTCCCAGTTGTTGCCCTGTGCTGAATCCCAGAGAGGGTGGGTCTGCATGAGTCCTAAGTCCCTTGTGGGCCCTTTAAGAGGACACAGTTTATTCCAATGCCCAAACCACTACTGGTTTTTACAACCCGAAGTTATGGGGACTTACCTTCCTGGCATTGGTAGCCTGGATTGGAAGGTCAGGACCAGGGCTGAGACCCCTTGCTTCCAAGGTATCCCTCCTGTTTTGATCCTTCCTGTCTTCATGCCTCTCCATCCCTCCTACTCATCTCAATGAATGTGACTTCTTTACATTTTTGGTTGTTGGATTTGCACACAGTCGATTTTCTGACAATTATGAGTGATATTTATTTTGTAGCGTAGCTGTATTTTTTGCTGTTTGGTGCACAGGGGTGAGGTGTGTTTACCTACACTTCCATCTTGACTGAAAGTCAAATATTTTCTTCTGTAGGCATTTCAAAACTCTGAAAAGTCTTGTTGCTATGATGCTTTTCTAACTTTAACTTCAAGTTTTCCAGTTATCTTTGATAACAGCACCTTTTTGTTCCTTTTGTGTTTTGAAAAATATTTTTCTATGAAGCTTGCTTAGGGAAACAGTCATAAAAATAAGCACATGTATGAAATATGGAAAACACACACACAAAAGAGAAAAAGCATATTAGTCATAGGGAGGGAGCCTCTCTTACAATGTTGCGTTTCCATAAACTTTCTTTGCCATGCACTAATTATGCTGTATATACAATATCTCCCCCTTTTCACTTAACATTATAAAGTAAGCACATTATCGTAATTCAGATTTCTTTCTGAGAATGATTTGGTAATTTCATACTGATTCATCATGTGGTTTTATTATAGTTTGTTCCCTACAGCATAACTTACAATAGTAAAAACTAAATACAAATGATTAAATCTACAGTGAGAAAATGATAGAGAGTCTTTTCCATATTTCAGATTATTTTCTTACGGTAAATTCCCAAAAGTTGATTATTATATCAAAAAATACATGCTTTCTTCAAAGCTTTTTATAAACAAAGGCCAAATTATTTTCCAAAAGAACTATATTACATAGTTTCTCCAGCAACGTATAACATATTCTCACAAGCGTTATGCGTTAACACTAAAACTAACCTTTATATATTTACTTGACAGTAAATGGTGATGATCTTTTACTTTGTTATTCTGTGATAATTAGTAAAGTTTGATTTTTTTAAAAAAGCTACTGTTATTGAGCCTGGCTGGTGGCTCAGTGGATAAGGTGCCGGCCTGCGAACCCAGAGGTTGCTGGTTCGATTCCCAGCCAGGGCACATGACCAGGTTGCAAGCCAGGTCCCCAGCCAGGTCCATGGTTGGAGGCAGATGAAAGGCAACCATACATTGATGTCTCCCTCCCTCTCTGCCTCTCTTCCTTCCTCTCTCTCTAAAAAAATAAAATAAAATCTTAAAAAAAAAAGCTAGTGTTATTGCTATTTAATAATTTTGCAGATTTTGTTTTGTATTTTATATTTTCTGAACCATAATAGTTTGTGTCATATAAGTATGTAGTTACCTTTATAAGATTTTTGTAGTCTACAGATCTTTTAAAATGTAATTAATACATGTTATAGATTTTTATGTACATATGCTGTGTGTTAAAAATGTTTTTCCAAATATTTTTAATGTGGACAGGTTGACTTACTGACTCAAAAAAGCAAATACACAAAGATGAAGGCCATTTTAAACAGAAGCATTCAAAATTACATGGCTTAAATTATGAACATCTATAAATATTCAAGCTGAAATCAGACGAGTACCTGATTGGCTTCTGATAAAGTAACCCTCAAGAACTTTATAAGTTTCAGTGATTTTTTTCCATCTAATTTGGTGGTTATTTAAATATGTAGACCAACGGAACTAATTTTTATTGCATGTATTATCAATTACTTTATTTGACATTTAATTATAAGTCAGTCTATACATTTCCTATAAAATGTTTTTCTTTTAATGTGTAAAGGACTCAATCCTGGGATTTTGAGGGCATGTTGCCCTTCTTTTCTCTACTTGTCTTAGTTCATGTCATTGTATTTGTGAGATCTTATAAAAAATAAGGATAAACAGATTCAGTTTTCAGACTTATAAACTTAAAATTTCAGACACTGTTTTTGTAGAAATTTCAATCCATAAAGTATGTTAGGATTCTTTCTTATTCTATACTTTTTCAACAAAATAAGTGGTTGGACTCTAAAATTAATGTAAAGAACCATTCTGTGGGTTTTAGTGTTGTTAATACTCTTTAAATAAAAACAAACATCTAGAAAAAACTAAGGTTTTCATTTTCATATGCATAGGATATATGCATTTTGTTCTGTTTGTAAATTGCTATTTTGTTCTGTTTGTAAAATAGTTACTACTATTAAATGTCATGTTCTTTTTTCATAAATTTTTATTATGTTGCTAGAAGAGTTTCATGCTCCTTTAAGAGTCCAGATGAAAAAAAAATGTACTCTCCTCTTTATTATGGCACACTGTCAAAAATGTCTTGGGTGGGTATTTTTTCTTTTTAGAGATTTTATTTATTACTTTTAGAGAGAGGGGAAGAGAGAGAGATAGATAGGGAGAGAGACGTTAATGTATGGTTGCCTTTCACCTGTTTCCAGCTCTAGACCTGGCTGGAGACCTGGCTTGCAGCCTGGTTATGTGCCCTGGCTGGGAATCAAACCAGTGACCTTTGGGTTCGCAGGCCTTATCCACTGTGCCACTAGCCAGGGCTCTTGGGTTGTTTTGATACACAGATCCTTTGTGATTTGCATCTTATTGTGAAATTTCAATGAACGGAAGATTCCACTGTTCTGTCCTTGAACTTGTTTCCTTTGCTTGTTATAATAAGCTTGTAAGCTAAAAGAGAAATCTGAGAGTGCAAATGGAAAGTCTGCTGAAATTACACATGGAAAATTATGCAACTGCACATATAGCAGTACCCAAGTGTTAGCATCTATTCTGGCCTCTCATTAGGTTAGCTAATTACTCAGTCAGTGCTTATCTGAGCTAACCAAATTAGTTATTGGAAAATTCATTTACTGCTAAAAATGTTTGGAGGTTATTACTAGGTTATCCTCATTGAGACCAAATATCCTTTGCCTAACTTCTTCTTTCTCTATGAATAAGACATTCTCATGGTTTTTAGTTTTATATGATTATTTATTTACTTACAATGGTTACATTTCTTGAGTTTTGCACTTGATGACTTATCCTCAGATTTGTGTAATGTAAGAGCAGCCAAACTACCTCTGGCATTATTAAACATAACAGGTACCCAAATACTGGAGAAATAGCCTTTGAATTGTTAGAAACTTTCCTAATCATTGAGTTACTGTTCTTGACTGTGGTCAGTATATTGTAATATACAGTATAAGAACTGTTGGCCTTAGTGCCATCCTAGTAATTTACTCAGAATAACTTTGAAATTACTCATCTGAAAAGTCAGAGTAATGATAGTTGTTGCTTGGTTATTTTTCATGATTGTATGAGATAATTGCTCTAACTCAATTATTGTTATTAGTCTATGCTAACCAAAGGAATAGTAATAATACAAAGAGCATGTATTTAAAATAAATTGAATTTGGAAATAGTTAAAACTCCATGGATTATTGTCCTTCCCTTGCTGTCTTCGTCCCACACTCATTACTAATAACCTTTCATGCCAGGCACCTTGCTGATACAGAGACACAAATGGAACATCATCACCTCCACTGAAATGACAGCCTAATAGAAGAACTTACAGCTTGGTTTTATCACAATAAGTAAACTTGCAAAAGCAGTTAAGAATATGAATACAAAATAGATACTCATTTGGTGACCAGTTCAACCAGAATTCATGCAATATCTTCACAAAGAGGCCAATACCCTATGATGGATTCATAGATATGAGGTGAAAAGGAGATGGTTCAGATGAGATGTTTCAGGAACCACTCAAGGATCAAAAAATTATGTTTATTATCTTCTGCCCTTTTGCACAGAGAGTAGCTTTAATGTAAAGATTAAACATGAGAACATTAGTAAACATGATGAGTGTTTGTCTTTCCTCATTTGGGTGTGTGGAGAACTGATGTGTGTACGGGTGTTATTGGATCTTCTAGTGTTTTAGTTCCATAAACTAATTAATTGAATGTGATGAATAGTCAAAGTCATGAATTATGAAACTGTAAATTCTGATGATTTATATATTAAAGTATATAATAATATAAATTCCATTAATAAATTTTCAAGTTTGTAAAATTTATGTTTTTTTCCATTTTCTCTCTTTTTTCCCCCAGAGCATCTGCTACATCCAAGCCTGAACCAGTTCATGTTCAAAAGGTGTGTTTCTAATTTAGTATCACTAGGGTACCATATAATAGTTCTGAAGTTCTGTAATTTCCATTCCTTTCTCAGGCCATACTGACAATTTCTAGTTTCAATATAGTTTTCCTCACAGTTCTTTCCTTTAAAGATGACAGGGGAAAATGGCAATCAACACACACAGAATTATCATCTCTCTAATTATACCTATATTTTAGAACATTATTCCAGTGCTATATATTATCAGTAATTTATGTCCAATTTTTAATATTTACTCTTAATTTGCCTATTTTTATTCAAATATTCTAAAGGGAATAAATAAGTGGTTACTAAAAATGAATATCACAAGTCTTTAATCACATTTTATTCATAATAATAAGTTTTAAATTACATTTTCCAATTATTCTTAGATTAGGTTATTAGCAAATGCCCTTTTTCTCTCATGTATACCCTTAAATTGTCCCAAACTATTATTCATATACATCTGCTTTATGCTGTTTGGGGTTTTCTTATTAATTTTACTTGTGCCTTTTTATCAAATTATTTGTTATATTGGTTTGCTGAGGTTTTCTCCCTCAGTTAGCTTTATTATTTTCACAAGATCAATTTAGATTTTTTTGTTTTCTTAAAATTAAACATTGTCATTGTATGCTTTAAAAAAATATTGTTTTTATTTCAGGATGGTAGGATGATGAGGGATTTCTTTTTTACTTAAAAAAAATTTTACACTTGCTTTGGAATAAGCATTTGTAAGCACAAATTCTGTTAATATGGGGAGGATTTGATCCTTCTTACTAGTTATTTTTTTCCCCTTTGTCTGATAGCAGTGAAAAAACATCTAAGGTCATCTTTTTCCTTATGTAACTATTACATATTTATTTTGGAAAAGGGAAAGAATTCTATTTCTTTTTATTCCCTGAATGATATCTCAAAACATTCCAAAGAGAGCAACTGGTGGATTACAGGAAGAGGATTGATTTTTGTTTTGTTCATTTGTTTGCTTTTTTGTTGATTTTTAAAAAGCAGTTAATCTAAGAACAAGCAAATTCTTGATTCAAAATAATTAATTAGAATGTGCATATTTCTCAGATGAAAACAATCTTACTCCTTTTTTTAAAAAATGAAGAGTTAGAAGTGTGCTGCCACTTCTAATGCATCAAACCACTGTATTCTGGAAGTAGTTATACGTGTTTGAAAGATGGAATTATAATTGAGACTCTGGATGTTTTAAAATAAACATTTTGGTTCACAATGTATTTATTGTGAGGTATTTAAAATTTTTTTCCTTTGGAATACATCTAAATGGACACTTATGATGGTCTTTAGGCTTTTTGATAGCTTTCCTGCTCTATATTCTAAATATTTTGAAACTGCTTTAGTTTTAATTTAAAAATTTACTCAGAGTGTCTATTTGTGTTATGCATGTTGGGAAGAGTTAGCGTGCATGTTATGCTATATCAACTTAACTGTTTTTACCTGGAAAACATGCAAAGTTTGAGTTGCCAATATGATTGTGTTTGCTTTTTAAAAATGAGCTGTGTTCTTTTCAGTGAATGTATTTTGCATGTATTTGGTGTGTTTTTTGTGTGTGTTTATTTTTATTTTACATAGGGAGAACCCAAAGAAGTAGTTAAACCTGTGCCCATTACATCTCCTGCTGTGTCCAAAGTCACTTCCACAACCAACATGGCCTACAATAAGGCACCACGACCCTTTGGTTCTGTGTCTTCACCAAAAGTCACATCCATCCCATCACCATCGTCTGCCTTCACACCAGCCCATGCAACCACTTCATCACATGCTTCCCCTCCACCTGTGGCTGCTCTCACTCCTCCCCCATTCGCTGCATCTGGATTGCATGCTAATGCCCATCTTAGTGCTGACCAGCGTTCACCTGCTCTGAGCGCTGGTAAACCTGCAGTTAATGTCCCACGGCAGCCCACAGTCACCAGCGTGTGTTCCGAGACTGCTCAGGAGCTAGCAGAGGGACAGAGAAGAGGATCCCAGGGTGACAGTAAACAGCAAAATGGGTAGGTGGCCAAGGGTGCTTTCTGCTATAATTAAAACTCTTCTTTCAGGCAATTTCCAGGCAACAACAATCTTAAATCCTCCCCCAAAATAAGCTGTTCTTTGAAGGAAAGGAGATGAGGTTTTTATTTGCTTCATTAGCATGTAGCTTTACATTATATTCAGATGGCACTTTCTGCAAGGCAATTATAGGTTAATCAAAACCTAATTATGCATTTTGACATGTTATGAATCATGTAACATGGGCTATAACTCTTTTTCTTCAAGTCCTGGCACAACGTTGAGCAGCTGGCACTTATAATGCAAGGAAAACCTTATTATCTTTCTTCCTTAATTTTTCCATCCCTTTATTAGCCACCAAAAGATTAAACAGAGCGGCTATAGTTTTGTCACTTTATCAGGTTATGTACCACATCCTAAGGAGAAAGAAAATGAGGAGTTTGTAAGAAGCTTTTTTTCCTAGGAATAAGTCTTCCAAAGATAGCAAATTTAGTTTTGACTTGTGTCTATGTATCATGCATTAGCTTAGGTTGACTAGCTCGTAACATTCTTTTCAGGTAAAGGTTATGCTTGAATTTAGTCTTTAAAGGCAAACAGTAATGTCAAAGGATATATAAAACATCAGAAGCAAATTAGAATATTTTCATTGTGAAGATTTCTCTAAAATAAATGGATTGAAAGCATTGGACACTAAATATATAATATCAGGAGTTTTTGAACATCTATTCCTTATAACTCCCTTTTGAAGTCTGTTTTCAGCAGCTTTTTCTTTATAGATGCTCATTTCATTCTTTTTTGAATTCAGTGATCATATTTTACGCCAAAGCCATTTTGTAAACTCACTTTGACCAGATTTACTGTGGCAAAAATGTACTTTAAAAAGGAAAACAAAGGGAAATAATTTGCAGGCATGATGGTTTTTACCAATGCCAGTTCCCAAGAAAATATAATTCAAAGAAGTGTGTGGCTAGGTTCTTTCTGAGATAATCCGGTCTGATGGTAATTCATGTAATGAAGTGACTGTGCTTGAGTAGCACTGCTGCCATGGCAACTGTGGGGCTTTGAAAGAGGTGGCAGGGATCCAGGCCGCCGCTGAGAGGAGGAGCAGAAGGAGGTCTGGGGAACAGCTACTGGTTCCCGCAGATGGTTCTGTGGTTGTGGGTGGCTTTTCAAAGTTTTGATGTTTATATTGAGGAAAATTGGTGTCCTTTAAAGAATGTTACTTCTTTTTCATGTGAAGGGAAAAAATAGTATATAGTGTAGAAGCATGTTTGGTTATATATTTTTTTGTATGTCTATTTAAGACTTATAAAGTTATCAAATAAGTACTCTGAAAAGACAGATGCTGCTTGTCAAATGTTAGCCCCACAGAAAACTAAAAGCAGAAGTTTATTGATTAAATTCCAGGTTCAGTAGAACAAAAGTCCATTGGAGGAAGCGTTTGTGCTGAAATAGTTTCTCCTTATTCATATGTCTTGAAATTTTATATGAAAGTTTTCTTGGAAAACTGTAGAAATAAAGCAAATTGAGATCATGGAAAAGCACTACATTTAAAGCATGTGAAAATACCAAGTTTGAATTTTGTGTTTTATAAGTATAGCTTTGATGATTAAACATGAAATGATTTAAAGTGTATTATTTTCAAACTGAAAACTATAGGCAGTGGTATAGTTATTGAACTATTCATGGTGGCTTCTTAATCAATTGCCATGTGATTGATTATTGAACACATGCCTAGTGTTCAGCACTGTGCAAGATTTAGGAGGATAGATATTATTATGTATTTTGCATCATTAACAAGCTTTGCATTTGCAAACTGGGTATATTTAAAAATAATTTGATTTTAAATGTCCAGATGTTAGGGTAGTGAAAATTTGATTACTCTGAAAATAAAACATGGTGCCTGTGAAATTCTAAAACAAACTTGCAGTGACCTTTCTCTTACTGCATTACACTGGAGAAATTAAATCACATAGTTGTCAGTGATGTGTCATTTTGAAGATTAGGTATTTTGTGTTACTGATCAGTGCATTTCTTGCATCAGGTGCCAAACTTTTTTTTAAATGTGTTTTTTAAGACTATTTATTTTTAAAGAAAGGGAAAGGAAGGGAGAAAGAGAGGTAGAGAAAAATCAACGTGTGAGAGAAACATAGATTTGGTTGCCTCTCACATGCTCCCAACTGGGGACCCAGCCTGTAACCCAGGCACATGGTCTGGCTGGGAATCAAACCAGCAGCCCTTCAGTTTGCAGGCCGGCACTCAGTCCACTGAGCCACACTAGCCAGGGCTGTTTTTGTTTGTTTGTTTGTTTGTTTTGTTTTAAATCACTGTCAGACATGTTAGTAATTATATGATTATTCAATTTCCCATATTTTATAATGTTTCAAAAAATCTGGAACTAAACATTTTTTGAAGTGAGAGTTGTTACTTTCTATTAATTCCTCCTTACTTAAAAGATTATATATGCCAGTAGCCAAAACTAAGATTTCAGAAGAATGTAAAGTTAAATGCATAAGTTATCTTTTTCCTCAAACAAGAGATCTTAATTTTTTAAAAAATATTTTATTTATTATTTTTAGAGAGGGAGGAAGAGAGAAAGGCAGAGGGGGAGAAAGACATCAATGTGTGGTTGCCTTTCACCTGCCTCCAGCTATGCACATGACTGGAGACCTGGCTTGCAACCTGATTATGTGCCCTGGTTGGGGAATTGAACCAGCGACCTTTGGGTTTGCAGGCCGGCACCTTAACCACTATGCCACCAGCCAGGGCTGAGATCTTAATTTTTAAGTGATTTAATGTAACTAGTTAATTTGTCAGTTTGATAGACATCCCATCCAAATTTATATAGGATCGGTGAACATAAAACACAGATAAGTGCTTATTAATTATGTGTCATTACTAAGAAATAGTTACTCATCCTATGTAATAGTATGAAATCTATGATTATGTTGATAGTTTCAGAATACTTCTTAATAATATCAGGTAAGTATTCCTGTTCCATATAAATAATAATGAATAAAGCACTTTAAGAAAGTCTTAATCTTTCTTTAACATATAAAAATTATTGGTCTTGACTTGCTGCTTTTGTACCACTCTCCCTACTGTACTTAGAGCAAAATAGGACTTTATATTCCAAAAGGGAAGAGAAGCTATTTTGCGTCAAGTAGTTTAAGTGATTTACCTTTTCCCATTCCATATGCCCTTGCATTATAATGTGCCACTGCTTTCAAGAGGTAAGTCTTTCATTTACCCTCTATTAATCTCAATTTTGTTGGACTGCAGTTTTATTCTAACAGTTCCTATGAGATATTTTGAAGAAGCTGACCTTGGAAGATACAAAATATGATGACATAGTAGTAATATTTTTAAATGCTTTTCTCTTTGCAGAAAAAACAAGTGACAAAGTTAGTATCCACATTACTGGAGAGAAAATATGGTGATTTATATACGAGTAAACAGCATGAATGCCCAATTTTTGCAAAATTATGTTAAATTTTGCAAAAATAGCTATAATTTAGAATAACCACATTTAGTATTTTCATAAGTTTGGTTTGCATTGCTATGTGGTGGTGAATTGCTTTATGGTAATAAATATTATTGTTTGACTTTTGTTAAAAAATAAATGTGGGGTTTGCTGTGTATGGTTTAAAAGAGGTAATGCTTTGGGGAATGTAATATAATGTGTACAGGCTAGACTGCTAGAAGACAAAGGTAGAACATGAAGCATAAATATACCACTAATGATTGGCATACGTAAAATTGAATTGACTTCCAAATTTATATAATAAAACAAGTGTTTTCCTACTAAAGTCTTTAATAACATTTTTGATTTTTCAAACAATGTTGTGGAAGGTTTATACCTCTATATGTACAGTTGTGTATTATTGGATGATAGAAAGTTTATACACCTACCCAATTAGTTGAGAGGTAATTATCAACTTATATGTCACAGGTAGTTGGCCTATATATTGGAAATCACTGTTGTATAACTTAAAAACTTTGCAGTTGGATTTGTTGGTATTGACAGTAAACTGGCTGGTGAATAGTAGCTTTAAAAATAGATTAAAGTCATATTAGATAAGAATTTAAAATAATTTTGTTTTAATTAAGTTAGGACTATTCTGAGCTAATGTAGAAATTTCTTTATCATTACTCTAACAGGGTAGAATTGGAAATAGGTAATATCTGTCTTAGACACACTCGAGTTAACTATGGAATTATTAGAGCAACTACATTCTTGTGTGGCTGTAGTCTCACTAATTGAATAGTTTCATATTATATACAAAAGGAATACTGCACCAGTGTATTAGTGAAAAATTCCTAACTGTGACTTATTGCTTATCTATTTAAAGTTAGATTCTTATACACAAAGACTTTGACTAGTTACTAGATTCCAGTGAAATAATTTGACTTGTAAAGGAGGAAAATGGGACTTGGGAAAATAAATTTCAGCATTTAGGTTAAATATGTATTTAGGATTAAGATTCACATTTATTAATTTATGAGGTATTACCATGCATGTGCTAAGTGTTTCTAAGTGCATTATGTGATTTAATTCTCATTTACACTGAATGCTGAGAAGTTACTTAATTTTTTCAAATCAGGCAGCTTGTAAGTGATAGATCTAAGACTGAAGCCTACTTTTTTTTAAAGTCAAATTTTGGTGTACTTTGTATTACCTGTTAGTGAACTGGGATTCTTTTTGTTACTTCAAACTCATTCTTTTTTTAAATTGATTATAGACTTGAGGATAAGTTGAGTGGTTTGAGACTGTACAAGTATATAATTTATATAAGCTACAGTTGGGTTTGATTGTCTTTTTAAAAATATTGAACAGTTGAGGGATCTATCCTAACAAAAACCCTGTATTTGTGTAGTTTTCAGAGTGCCTTCAAATAAATATGTTAAACATATTCTAGTCTGCAACAGAAACTGCAATTCATTTCACTGTTGAGGAAAAGGAGGCTTCTTTCTGTAGATTGCAACTTGTCTGAGGCAGAGGGGAAGTAGGCAATATAGCCAGGGTAAAAAGCCAGGCCATCTGGCTGTCACAGTGGCACATATGTACATGCCACTGTGGTGTGTATGATGAGCTATTCCAGTTGGGAAAATTTTCTAAAACACATGAAAATATTTGGCACATTCAAATTGGTTTCTTTGCATTGAAATCAACTTGAAATCAACCAGCCCTCATGTGCAGCACCTCACCACACTATAGAACATCCCTCCCAACTTCATGTTAACATAAAATGTTTTCCTTGAACTTGAAATGTTTAAATATGTATCTAAAATTCTATTCTGTTGAGAGGAGGTAATTTTGAAAAACTATTTTCCTACCACTTAAAACAGCAAGGCAGGGGAGGGAATGCTTTGCATTTTGGCTAGAGAAGAGTGAGGTATTGGTGAACTATTGAGATCAGCTTACTGCTGTGTCCCACTCCCATTCAGTGAAATTCAGCATTATGGTGAGTTCAGGACACTAACTGATATTTGGAAAAATAGCCACACTGCATACACAGTCTTAGTATTAGACCTGGTAGGCAGTTTTTCTCACTATGTTTATAATGAATTAGTGTTTATATTTTATCTTCTCCATCCTTAAAGGAGTATGAATGTACAGTTAACCCTTGAACAACATGGGTTTAAACTGCACAGGTTGCTTATATGGGGAATTTTTTCAATAAGTATACAGTCAGCTCTCCTTATCCTTCCATTTTGCACCTGTGGATTTAGCCGACCGCAGATTGAAAACAGTGTTTTTGTTACACAGTTGGGAACTGCAGATGTGGAGGGACTATTGTATGCATTGTTCTACTCTAGTATATGTAAGGAACTTGAACATCTGTGGATTTTGGTGTCCAAGGGGGTCCTGGAACCAATCTCTGGAGGATACCAAGGAATGAAACAATTTGGGGGGAGTCAAAAGTTAAACATGGGTTTCCAACTGCAGGGAAGCCAGCACACCTAAACCTAACATTGTTCAAGAGTTAATTACATTTTTAAACGATTCTGTATTTAACAGGCTATGTGGGAAAATTATGTTTTGAGATCTCCCTTCTTAGATGTTACAAACCTAGTTCCTTTATTATATTAGAAATGTTTTTCTGGGTAAATTAGGTCACTGGAATTAAAACTATGGAGTTCCTACAAATCAGTTTCAAACTTACTGGGATTTGCTTGTGAATGATGGCAGTGATAATGATGGAAAGAGGAGCATATGAAGATTAAATAATAGCCCAGTATTTATGACCCTCTGTGCTTCCTGTATTTTTTCATCATAATCATTACATTAAAAAATTTTTTTCAAGTAGCATGTCATTTGTTCATAGTACATGCTTTGGGGTAATTTATGTGCAGTTACACTTGCTCTTATTCTCTGGTTTTAAAGATTATTCTAAAAACAATTTGTTTCTGTTTCTTACATGTAATAGTGATATTAGTCTCTCTTTTGTTAGGAATATAATAGGAATTTGGATTCATGCTAAAATGAATTTTAAAATAACCTAGACATTTTAAAAAAGATTTTATTTCTTATTTTTAGAGAAAAGGGAAGGGAGAGAAGCAGAGAGGGAGAGAGACATCAATGTATGGTTGCCTTTCACCTGCCTCCAGCTCCAAACCTGGCTGGAGACCTGGTTTGCAACCTGGTTATGTGCCCTGGCTGGGGAATCAAACCAATGACCTTTGGGTTTGCAGGCCGGCACCTTATTCACCGAGCCACCAGCCAGGTTCCTGGACATTTTTTAAAATAATGGATCCTTCTTTCTTCATATTAGTAACTTCAGACTTGAACTAGCATTGATTAATATATTTTTTTTAGTGTTTTTTGAAACAAAAATGCTGATAAAACAGATGTCCAAATAATAACAGTGTAATAAAATTTTGACTAACATTTGTTCATTTTTGTCTGTGCTTAACATGATTATTTGGAAGCATGATTGTTTGTATAGTATCTTCATGTAAATTCATTGTTTTGAATTTCATTATTTCATTTTTATCTTCTCTTTTTTTGTTGGCCTCTTCTTTCTCTGTTTTACATCATCCTGGGAACATCAATGTCTTCTCTGCTCTTATCACATTTTGTGTGTGTGTGTATTATTTCTCTTGCAGTAACCCTGGCCCTGTGTAAGTACCTAATTTGTAGTTCCTTTTGTAATTTTCATCGTTGTCTCTCTGTAACTTTTTATCTTGCTTTCAAATTACCACTACCAGCAAATTTTGCCAGTATCTTCTTATTGCAAGAATTTTCACATATGGTAAGGAACCCAAGAAACATGTTTTTCATGATTGAGAACTTCATATGAGTCAGTATGTTTTGAGCACCCATACATTTTCAGTGGAAAAACTTAATAAGCTAAATCTTAGGGAGACAGGTAAGTATTATACACAGGGCATATTGGAATTAGGGATGTAGTCTGGGCCTCCCTTGTTTGGTAGTTTTAAAAAATTCGAATAAGCTTGCTAATTTTTAATGCCTGTATTTTGAAATAAATGATTTGCTCTTATTAGTTGTTTATGTTCTACATGCACTTAAAAAAATAAAATCATTGAGATTATTCTTTTTTAATTGTACTCATCAGTCTAAAATTTCAAAGCCAGAAAACACTTAGATAAATGTTTAGAAACTTCCTATCATTTAGCACAAGGCTTTCGCTGTGAATGTCACAGAGTCTGAGGTGTGCTATTATTTTTTGTGCATTGTAACTAAAAACATATTATTGTGGTGTTCTTTATTGTTCTTGGTATCTTAATTTGACACTATTGTTTTATATTTTTATAGACCAACCCTTTATACATTATAAAATTGTCTTATACCTGAAATTGGCACCATTTAAGAGTAAAACTATAATCACTAATTATAGAGAAATTTAAAACTAAGTTTCATAGCTAAAATAAAGTTATTCAAGTAATTGCATAAAATATTATCTGCTTAGGAATTTATATTTGTTAAACATGGTTACAAAGCAGTCTATACTTATTTTCTAATTTTTAAAAATTTTATTTTATAAAGGATTAGGTTTTGTTCAGTATTAGCAAAAGATATTTTAGATATTTCATTTCTGGAATATTACAGTTTTACCAAAAATTATAATAAGGGTTACTAATTTTGTAAATTTTGTATATAAGTGCTTTTGATTCTGTCTCTTTTTAAAAAAATATATTTTATTGATTTTGCTATTATAATTGTCCCAATTTTCCCTCTTCTGATTCTGTTTCTTATATATGCAGATGACCCATAGTCTTAGAACATGCATGGGAAATAATTTTTTAGTAATAATAAAACATTATGGCCAATACTATTAGCTACTGTGGAAAATACATTACATATACTATCTATCTTATTCATCCTCAAAACAATACATTAAAGCAGATGCAATTCCCATTTCTCAGATGGGAAAAACCTAGACTTGGAGAAATTAAATGACCTGCATAAAATACACACTGAGTAGAGGGTTTAGTGCCTGTGCATTTATTTCTCTGATTTTCAAGCCACTGTTGGTGTTAATTCAATCATGTTCTTCACTGGACAAAATCTCTTCTAGTATACTATGACAATTTTGATAGTGGAATTAGTAAAATGACAGTGGTCATGTCACTGTGATTTTCTGATAGCACTGTGATTTTCTAGCAATGTTATACCGAGCAGGTGTTGCTTGCTGCTCACATCTGACACTCTTAGAGCACTTTCTCTACTTGGATCTTGTGTCAGGTTCCTTTTTCAATTCTGAAATTAAACTCTAGCCTCCAAAGGTTTATATTTGTCCTATTTTGAGGGTAAACAGAAGGAATATTTATTATGTTCACTAGTTTTTAGGTTCAAGTGTTACAATAGTATACTTTGTAAATTCCCCAATGTTTATGCTTTATTAAGAGAAAAATGAATGTTCTTAGTGAACTCCGTAGTTTATAAATCCTTTTCACATATATTATTTCACATATAACCTTCAAAACAATGTGACTTTGTATGTGATATTCTTGTCTTATGAAAAACCTACGGCTCAGTGAGGTTGACTAGTTCAAAATCATACATCTGTTAGGATTTGCTTCTTGGCCTTCTGAAAGATACTGCATTGGTTTCTGATACACTGTAGCCCTTCTTTAGTGTATGTTGATTATGCACATAATTTTATTAAGGATGAGAGATATGTTTTGGTACTTATGAATGTGAACCAAGAAAATAATACTTCTGTTCCTTTTCAAAATTGTGTTTGGGATTACTTGTTTAGCCTGCACTAAACCATTCTTGGTTCCTGGGCCTAGTGAAGATATGGTCATTTTTGTGAAAGCTAATACATTTTTGCAGCATATTGATATTTAGCAGTGATTGTGAATGTATGCATATCTGTGTTTTGTTAGGCATTAGATGAAAAATACAGTTACATAATTTCAAACTTTTATTTTAATATCCTTGGATTTTTAAATTTCTCCTTTTCCTTATTTTCTTAATCTTATCTTTTCCTTTTCTTCATGTTGGAACTCTCTCCTGCTGCCTTCTTCTGTCACTTAAAAAGGAAAACCCCACCTAAACGGTAACCTTTCTGTTGAATAAATATTTATACCATGATTGTATAGTAGCATATATGTATCCCCTTTTCTAATTTTAAAAAACTTTGTGTTATTTTAGAAAAATGCTCTTTAAAAAAAATGAAGCTGTGTATGCTTGCAAAAGCAAAATATATCAAAGGAACACAGGATTAAATGTATACATTTTAAATAATTTGGCAGACGGTATTTATCTTTAATATAATTCTAAATCTTTTTTTCCTTCTTAATTCTAGGCCACCAAGAAAACACATTGTGGAGCGTAATACAGAGTTTTACCACATACCTACTCACAGCGATGCCAGTAAGAAGAGGTTGATCGAGGACACTGAAGACTGGCGCCCCAGGACTGGTACGACTCAGTCTCGCTCTTTCCGAATCCTGGCCCAGATCACTGGGACTGAGCATTGTAAGTGAACTCCTAGGAATGCTAACAGATGAATGTTCTTTGCCACAGAAAAGTAGCATTTTGATAGATAGGCAATTATTGGAAAACTAATTTTTTTTAAACTGTTTGCTTTTAAATTATGCCATGCACAATATGGACATTGTAAAACACCAGCCCAGGAGAGTTGGGTTGAAAAGCATAGAAGCAGTAGTAATAGTAGTTCTGATTGTAGTATGCAACCAATGACATGATAATGTAATTCATTTTTAGTGGCTTTGTGCAACTTGACCATTTGATATTGATTGATCATGTAATTGCATTAGTCAGTGATTTTCAGCCTTTTTTCATCTCGTGACACGCATAAACTAATTACTAAAATTCTGTGGCACACCAAAAAGTATATTTTGCAGATCTGACAAAAAAGGTGAAATTTTTATTCATTTACACTGATGACTATTGTGTTGGCTGTTGTAATTTTTAATTGATAATCTAAGGAAAAGGAGGTCAATGATGGTGACTAAATAGTTAGATTTTGCATATTTGAAAAATTCTTATGGGGGACATTGGTTGAAAATTGCTGGCTTAAGTGATTTTAATGTTTAAAAAGCAAACTAATATTGTATATCACTATATTTCAGTGAAGGAATCTGAAACTGATAATACAAAGAAGGCAAAGTAAGTTGTCCTTTTTCTTTTTTCTTTTTGTAAATTGAACGCTTTCCTTTCCTGAATGATATCAGGGTGTTTTGTTTGTTTTGCTTGTCTTTTGGTTTGACCTTTTTACATTTTCAAGTGTAATGGTATGGCATTTTGTCTTTGCAACTAGAAGCTAAGCATTTAACTTCAGTGCCTTTTTTTGGACTTAAATGTACAGCTTTCAGATTTTTAATTAGTAGATATTATGGATTTTGTGTGTAAAGTTTATTTTCTTTACTATTGAAATAAGTGGGCAGAAGGGTGTATTTGGGTTGCTTTGCTAACACTATAGTTTGTATGAGTTCATGTGATCTTGCAGTCACTTTAGTTTAGCCATAAGACTTGCCATTGCTCTATTGATTAATTTCTGTATTTCTAAAAATGCTCTACCCTTAAAGTCTTTTGCTATTAAATAAAACAGCTCTGTGAAATTAAGCTTTCATAAGGCATGTTTTTTGCATGATGAGCAAAGTGTAGAAACTTTTTCTTGCTTTTTCTTATGACTCTTCTATCACTTTTCTTTCTTTCTTTTTTCTTTTATCTTTTTATTTCTACAGGGAAAAGATACCCCTTCACGTCTTTAGTCCCAAATACACAAAATTACGTGACTGGCACCATGAAGTTTCAGCACGTGCTCTTAACGTACAGTGATTTATGAGCTTTGCCCCCACAAGCAGCCAGCACATACCTTTTCATTCACTTATTTTCTTCCAGCTTAATAGCAAAATCTGTATTAAATTTGCCTTATAAAAAAAATAGAACCTTTTCTATACTTTCTAATTTTCTGTTGTTGTGACAATGAGGATGAATATGCTAGGTGATAGTTCACAGATGTGAACCAAGATGCTATGTTAAGGGACTAAAGCTGTTCGGTAAATTTACATCGTTTCCATTGTTATCAGGGTAGTAACATTGGAAAAAAATATATTTTGTAAGTTGAATTGGTTTGCGCATTTGAAGTAGAGGTGAATGAGCAAATAATGTCCTCGTCTAATTTGGATAATACATCCTTTATGATACTATATTTTCCAAGATTACTTGTAAGTTATTATATAATGTTCAGAGTGGATTGTGAATTAAACCAAGGAGACTATTAGAATAGGGTTTATTATAGATTTGGGTATCTTTTAAAGTAGGTACTATATGGGATGGCTATATGAAGTGGAGGAAGTCTAGATTTGGCTCCTATAAAAGGAAAGAAAGGAATTCAGCCCCCAGTTTGCAATGGGGAAAAACAAACTGTTCTTTTGGTTAGGTTAATTTAAAAAATCCTATTTTCTGCCAAAGGAGATATTTCTAAGCTGGTACATGTTATTCGTATATAGACAACTATTAGGCATTAACTAGTAAGATATGGAAAAGGTAGATTTGCTTTGTTTTTAAACCAGAGGAATGAACATAAATAAATTGCAATATGAATGATTCTTTATGCAACACCAGAGAAACATTTTACTTAGTGATATAAACTATTGTGCATTGCTGCTATTTCTAGGAAGCGCTGTTTTGGGAAATACATTCAACTAAATATCTGACCAGAAATGCTTTCTAACTTGTAATATAATGTATTATATATTGAGATATAAATGCAATAATAAATGCATTTTGAGGTTTGGAAAAGTATTGCAATAAAGTTGCCTTTAACTTAGCTTTGTATCTTGTTTTCTGTTTTCTTGAATCTAGTATCAATGCCATCCTGGATTTGTTAAAATATTACTTGGGTAAAATAAATAATTATCTTGACATTTCATTTTGGAAACCTTTTTAATTCTGTGAAATTACTAAAATGTGAGTGTGGAATATGACAAAGGCTCATATTTCATTTTTCCCCTGAATTGTTATATAACATAACATCTTACATAATATATAAGATCAATTAGACCAGGGCTTCCCAGCCACCAGGCCTGGGACCTCTACTGGTCCAGGCCTATTAGGAACTGGGCCTCACAAGAGGAGGTGAGCTTGAATCTAATGTTCTAGAATCATTCTGAAACCATACCCTCCACCCCGTCAATTGCTCTTGTTCAAGGAAGGTGTCTTCCACAAAATCAGTCCCTGGTGCCAGAAAGGCTGGGGACTGCTGAGGTAGACTATGGTACAACCTAGAATAGTCTTTGTGTGAAAATGATTACTGAAGTATCTGGCCTTCATTCAAGGTTCTATTTTAATTTTTCCTTAGCACTTTTTACCATTGACTAGGACAGCTGCCTGATTATTTGGAGAAACTAACATTAATTTCGGTTAGTGATTGATTACTACTTGAAATTTGGCATGCCAATACATTAAAAAAATTCTAGGATTTATCTATGCTCATTTCCACTCTACTTCATAAGATATTAAAATGTCTTTTACTAGATCAGTTCATCTTTAGATACTGTTGTGATTTTATGATTCTGGCATCAATAAAATTTATGACTGTATCTCTGGCTTCTGTAAGAAAGTAGGTATAGGCTTTCCTATACCTAATAATTCCTTGTGATCTTAAAAGGTAATGTTTGGAAGAAGATAGAATCAAAGTCTCATGAAGTTAATTTTGTGGGTAGAGTGAACATGGTATTTTCCGCCAAGAACTAAATTTCTAGAATAACTGTGGAGTTGAGAGAAAGAGCTACTAGAGAGTTTTAGGTAAGTAAAAGAATATGTATAGAACTTTATAACTTGAAATAGGTGCAGATGAAAATAAGAACTTAACATCTTATCCAGTTGAAAATAAAGCTTTGTACTGAAAGTATAAACTTAGATAAATGGAATGATCCATATTGAGGATGAGGTTAAATGTTTAGCCAGGGTCACAAAGGACATTCCATCTGACTCTGTCAGAGGTTGAGTTCCTAAGCTCACTTAATCTCCGGGGACATTATATATTCCCAGTTTATAAACTAGCCAAAAATTATAAAAGCTTCTTGCAAAAATATTATTGTAAACATAGTGACCTAATTAATTTATAGGCTGTTTTTGTTTGTCTCTTTTATACAGACTTTATTGTAGGCCTGTTTTTAATATAAAATTGGAAAGTTACTCTTCAGAATTATCAACATTTTTTTCTTAAAATGTTTTACCAGTCAGGAAATTGAATGTTTCCCATGCAGTTAGCAGTTTTATTACCTAGAACAATACATTATTTGTGGAAACAGAAATATACACATTTTGTACCTCATTGTATCCTTTAGGAAGATTCAGATAAAACATACCTCAGCTTGTTTAAAAAAAAATTGATACTAAGATAGTGGCAGTTCCTTTTTAAACTCAAATTTATTCAGAAATATAGAATGAATTGATTTCCCCCAGGCAAATAATTTTGCAATTGTGTTTCTTATGTGTATTTAAAATCATATAAAGCATTCATTGCCTGCATTCATTTTCTCACATGAAAAATTATTGAATATTTAAATACCAGGCACTGCTATGTGCAAGGGATTCAATAATGAGTAACAGATAAATGTATAAACAAGATGATATGAGATAAATGTGTTACTAAGATAATAAAATAAGTTAATACAAAGGTAATTTAGGCAGGGAAGGAGCACTTAGTGTGGACCTCTGAGGAGGTCATCTTAGTGCTATCACCTGAGAGAGGAAAGGGCATCAATCATGGGATGTCTGTGACTGACATCAAGACAGAGACCAGTGTAGAAACCCTGCAGTAGAAAGGGAAATGGCAAACACAGAACTGAAAGGACCGTAGGCTCCAAATGCAGTGTACGAGGGGAAACGTGGTATCAAAACATACTATTTACACACACAGGCAAAGGACTTACATTCTCATTAATAACATAGCATTTTAAATGGAAAGTCATCTTAATTGTATCAAATCACTTTCAAGTAAAATTAGAAAGTGAAAAACCAAGCAGATTAACCAATTTGCTAACTAAGTTATAAACACCTGGTTAGTGTCAGCCCCAAGTATAAATATGAATTTAATGCTTTCCTCATTGGACTCATTGAAGACCTTGAAAAGGAAGATACGGTGTATGTTGATAACATATGTGTAGGGAACAGAATGCCCTATAAAGTATACATTAAGCCATTCAAAAACAAAACATTCATATATAGAAATGTGATATACTATAATACCTTATTTATAATTTAGTGATGCATTTGACCATAGTACACTCTTTATAAACTTTCCTATAATTGTTTGGGCTCATTACCTTTGTTTATCCCATTAAAGACTGTTCCTTAAACCAAGTAAATATTTCCCTTGCTCATTCCTTCCAAAATAGACATCCACATTTTATTTTACATTTTTCTGGTTAGAATAGTTAAAAACAGGGAATGATAAATTCTGGGCTTTAGACTCAGATTTATAACTGACTGACTCTTTTCTGCCCCTAAGTTTCCACATTAAAATACGCAGTTAGAATCAGCAGTGGACACTGTGATGCCCATGGAGGTCCTGCATCAGCAGAGGACATGATAACTATTGCTTCTGGGTATCCAGGGGGTAAGAGAGCCTGCGGAGTCAGCTCCTTCCTGTGGGACCTCATCTGCTGACACCCCTCCTGCAGTATTGCTGCTTCCATGGGGCTGTCCAAAAGCTGGGGACCTGGTTGGAGGACAGAGGAGGTAAAACTTGGTCACTGCAGCCCAGTACAGGACAAATTAGAAGGGCCATTCTAGATCAAGCATTTTCTTTCTTCTTCCTTCCATAGGTGTTGATCTTAGAGGAACTCATTAATAAGTACACACCTTGTGCTAAACTCTGTCTTGGCATTTGCTTTCTAGAGAATCGCATGTGCAACAAATCACCATCTTTTTTTTTTTTAAATATATTTTTATTTTAACTTTTTATTGAATTTATTGGGATAACACTGGTTAATATAATTAGGTTTCAGGTACACAATTCTAGAGCATATCATCTGTACACTGTATTGTGTGTGTTCACTAGCCCAAGTCAAGTCTCTGTCCATTACCATTTATTCCCCCTTTACCCTCTTCTACCTTACCCCACCCTACCTCCCTACCCCCATAATCATCACACTGTTTGTTGTTCACGTCCATGAATTGTTTTCTCTTTTTTTGCTCAGTCCCTCTACACATCCCTAGCCACCTCCCTGGCAGCTGTTAGCCTGCTGTCTATGAGTCTGTCTCTTATTTGGCTTGTTACTTCATTTTGTGGTACATTTATACAATAGACTACTACTCAGCTATAAAAAAGGAGATTTTTACCCTTTGCAACATTATAGATGGATCTGGAGGCTATCATGCTAAATGAAATAAGCTAGGCAGAGAAAGGTGAATGCCATATGATCTCACTCATGTGGAATATAATGAACAGAATCATATCTTTTAGATTCCCATTTGGACCTTAATTGCATGGGTTCTCTTCAGTGTGGTTCTTGTCTTCATCTTGTCATCATTAACTCTTTGTCACCCACTCTTTCTCCTTATTATCTTCAACTCAGATCACAAACAGCATCTAGGGAAATCATTAAAATGAGAGATACCAGGTAAGTCAGGTTGAAAGGTGTATATGGAAGTCAGAAAGAAAGGATATTTGTTCATTGCATCAGAAGTATCCTGGAGTAATGAGTAGGCAAAGGTATTTAGAAATCATATATAATCAGGACTGTATGAATGAATCAGTGAAAAAAGAAGCTTTCCAACAGAAAATTAGGATTTACCCTGAGTAAATGTCCTAAACACTTGTAACTGGTAAGCAGCATTTATTAAAATATGATTTTTTTGTGTTATAATTTTCCATATGCAGCATTTTAGAATTAAGTGTATTAGTCATTTAATCACGTAGGTTTTTTTGGCACCTCTACTATTTTCTTCACATCCTTAAAAGTTTACCTCTGGTTCTCTCCTGGAAGAGCTGTTGTTGCGGAATAGCCTTTGGGAATGTGGATGGTGATAATACTGCTCTTACAAGGCCAGGAGGGTGCTCCTGAGGGGATAAGGATGCTAAGTGTAATGCTTTGAGTAATTCCACCAATGGAAGCATCATGCTTCCCAAGATGCCAGCGGTGTACCACTGAGAACAACTGAGTGTGCAGGTTCCCTCTTCCAAGATTTCCATATCCCTTCCCATAGCTGCAGCCATGCACTCTCACCCACAGAGTGGCACCCCCCGCCCCAGAGTAGAAATACTATTTTCACTCCTGAAGTAACATACTTTATTAGTTTTACCTCTTTTATGTAAAAATCCACCTCCTTTTTAAATTTCTTTTATAGATATTTATCTATATGTCCTAAATCTCCAACTAGAGTATGATCTCTTTGAAGGCAAGAGTGTTAGAATGCATTTTCCTTCTAACTTTATTATACTAACAGGCATAGTGTTTCTTCCTGGATGCTACTGTAGCTATATAAGTAAAGCTTTGTACATTCAATATATAAATCCATGTATACAAATGGAAATTTATTAGAGCTGAATATATAAATACAATATAAAAATATAAATGTACAAATACATAAAATTACAAATTCAGTTTGAAAGTGGGTATTTGGATTGTAGGATTCATCTTGGTGAACTATTTCATAACTTTGAAATATACTGCATTAGCTCAGGCTGCCACAATGAGATATCACAGATTCGGTGACTTAAACAACAGAAATTTATTTTCTCACAGTTTCAGAAGTTAGGAGTCTAAAATGTTAGCAGGGATGCTTTCTGGTGAGGCATATCTGGCTTGCAGGTGGCCAATTTCCCTTGCTGTACCCTCACATGGCCTTTCCACTGTCCACACAGGAGACCTCTGGTGTCTCTTCCTTTTCTCGTAAGAACACAGTCTTATTGGATTAGGGACCTGCTGTTATGACTTCATTTACCCTTAACTGTCTCCTTAGAGGCCCTCTTTCAAAATACTGTCACATTTGGGGTTGGCTTTCCACATACAAATTGGGAGAGGGGACACGCAGTTCAGTCCATAATATTTACCAGCTGCCTTTCTGTACTAATACTCAGTGTGACAAATTAGCATTTTAAAAAAGTATTTCTTAAGTGGAATCCCTGACCTGACCTGGTTACCTCTGCTGTGGTACCACCATTTCTACTTTGGATGACAGGTGTTTGTCTCCTTAGATCCATAACTAGAGTATAAAAACTCTTTGAACACAAGAGTTTTAGTATCCCACCTTGTTGGGCACTAACAAGCACTGAAAAAATGGTTCTTAAGTGTGTGTGAAATTGCATATTTCTCTGATTTCCTAGTTGTTGAATTTTAAGAAAATTGTTTATAGCATTAGTATAGAAAACTTATTTATTTTATTTATTCATGTGAGAGGGGGAGAAGGGGAGAGAGAGAATGAGAGAATGAGAGAGAGAGAGAGAGAGAGAGAGAGAGAGAGAGAGAGAGATATCAGTTTGTTTTTCCGTTATTTATTCATTCATTGGTGGTTTCTGGTACACGTCCTGACTGAGGATCAAATACAACCTTTGCTTATTGGGGACAGAGCTCTGACCAACAGAGCAACCCAGCCATGGTATTCACAACTTTTAGTTGAATATAAATTCAACATAAGGTCAAATTTTCATAAAAATGCCAGCACATTACATCTGTACTGAAAGTAAAGTAGAACAATACCTAAGTAGTTTAACAGGAGAATTGTGTTGTGCTTTGTGAGATCTAATTGGCAAAAGTTGACACATATCCCCTGATGATATTTGTTAAATACTCATGGAAGACTTAAAAAAAATTAAATGAAAATCTGTTTTTGATTTCATCTTTATGTTCTTGGTGTATTTCAACATGAATAGCTCCGTGACTCCTGTAAGGAGGTAATGCTAATTTTAGAAACAGGCAGATGAGAAATTTAGTGCTCTGATTGGAAAAACCAATACAAATAATTTTATCATTACTAAGGAAATGTTTTAAGAGTTTAATCTACAACATTGATTAAAAATAAGCAACAACAGGGCTTCTGGTCAAGATGGAGGCATAGGTAAACATACTTCACTTCCTCATGCAACCATAGAAAGATTTATAGCCAGATCTCAAAACTAGTAACACCTAGAACCGTCAGAAAATTGAGCTATATGAATGACAACCAAGGATTTAAAGAAGACACATCCAATTGGGTAGGAGGGGCATAGTTATGGATACAGGGCAGAAAGGTGGTGTGGTGTGGAGAGGAGCAATAGCAAGTTGAATGGTCCCACATTCATGTGTGGTAAATAAAAATTGGAAGGGGTAATTTGGGATTGGGCAATTGCAGCCCCATATCACACAGCTCGGAGTTCCAGCGCTGGAAAGATAAGCCCCCATTATCTCTGGCTGCAAAAACCAGTGAGGGTGGGGGTGGCAGAAAAAACTGCGGGATTTTCACTGCTTAAATAACCAGCCTGACCTTAAAATGTACACAAACCCCACAGCAGCAGTTTGAAGGGCACTAATCACATTTAGGAGGTAGGTGAGGTGACTAGAAACAGGGCAAGTGTTGAGCAGGTCTCTGGAAGCCAGGCAGCAGCAGCATTATTCTCTGAGTACCTTAAGCTCCCCAACACACACACACACACACACACAGCCACTCAACAGTGAAGTGGGTTGCACCACCTTGGCAACTACCTAAGGCTCAGGCTCCACCCTGAACAATCTACAGGTGCTTTTTTACATAGGCCACACTACTAAGACAGAGTAAAAGCAGCTGTATCTAATACACAGAAAAAAATACAGGGAGCTACCAAATTGAGGCAAAGAAAGGGCCCAAATGAAAGAACAGAACAAAACCCCAGAACACGAATTAAACAAAACTGAGATAGTCAACCTATCAGATGCAGAATTTGAAATGCTGGTAAGTAGGATGCTCAGACAATTCATTGAGTACAGCCACAAAATAAAAGAAGAAATGAAGGCTTCCCCAAGTGAAAGAACAATATACAGGGAACCAATAGTGAAGGGAAGGAAGCTGGGATTTAAATCAATGATTTGGAAGAAAAGGGAGAAATAATAAACCAGAACAGAATGAAAAAAAAAAGAACTGAAAAAAGAGGTTTAGAAAGCTCTGGGACAACTTTAAGGTCTGAAATATAGGGGTGCTAGAAGGAGAAGAGGAAGAGCAAGAAATCGAAAACTTATTTGAAAAAATAATGAAAGAAAACTTCCCTAATTTGATGAAGGAAATAAACATACGAGTCCAGGAAGCACAGAGTCCCAAGGAAGTTGGATCCAAAGAGGACCAGACAAAGACACACCATAATTAAAATGCCAAAGATTAAAGATGAAGAGGGAATCTTCAAAGTGGTAAGAGAAGAGCAGAGAGTTACCTACAAAGGAGTTTCACATAAGGCCATCAACTGATTTCTCAAAAGAAACTTTGCAAGCAAGAAGGGACCAGCAAGAATTAATCAAAGTGGTGAAAAGCAAGAACGTACAGCCTAGATTACTCAATCCAGAAAAGCTATCATTTAGAATGGAAGGGCAGATAAAGTGCTTCCCAGACCAGGTAAAGCTAAAGGAGTTCATTACACCAATTCATTGTTATAGGAAATATTAAAGGGACTTATTTAAGAAAAAGATCAAAACTATGAACTTTTAAATGACAACAAGATCACAACTATCAACAGCTGAATCTAAAAAAACAAACACAAACTTAATCAAACAGCCAGAACAGGAACCAAATCATAGATATGGAGATCATATGGAAGATTATCAGCAGGGAAGAGGAAGGAAGATAACTGGGGTAGGAGGACAAAGGTACAGGGATTAAGTAGCATAATTGGTAGGGGATGTTAAGAATACTATCAAAAATGGAGAAGCCAAAGAAAGAACTTATATGCATGACCCATGGACATGAACTAAGCAGGGATGTTGCTGGAGGGAATGGGAGGTACTGTATGGGTGAGGGCAAAGGGAGAAAAATTGGGACAACTGTAGTAGCATAATCAATAAAGTAACAGCCATATTATTAGTAACCTACTAATAATAGAAAGCTAGCTAATAACATGTGGTTTACCACTGTAGAGAATGATGGGAGGCCATAGGAAATTTCATTATATGATAATGCTTTTAAAAATATATGCTTAAAATACATCATTGTCAAGCACCATATAATTTATTTTGTTAAATGGAGACTTTCTTGATCTCACCCCTTTAAGATAATGTACTACATAGTAAAATATTTAACAAGGAGACTAAAAGTTTTCAAGTTTAAATACAGATTTGTGTAAGTATATAGTAGTTTAGCAAAAAGGTAATAAATTATCATGAACATGTACTTTATATCAGTTTTTTCTGTCTTGTTAAGGATTGTAGGTTCAGATTTTTCACATATGATTAAGAATTAATAATCAATTATATGGATCTGCAATTTTTAAACACTTAAAATATTCAAAGGAGAAGTGATTGCCTCTTCCTTTAGAAGGAAAACAGTTCAAATTTCAGTTACATTACACAGAACTGAAACAGTTATGGGGAAAAAATAGGCTGACCCATGGTACTAAATAATGTTCACATGATTTCTAGCTGAAGGCTCTCAGAACAGATCTTAAGTGACTTCTGTAATGAAATGTTACTTTTGCACATTCACTGAACATTTAGAAAGCAGAAACTATAAATATTTCTAAACAACTCTTGTTATAGCAAGTTTCTAAACCATGTTAGCTTGTTCACAGAATAGATTTAATGAAGATACACAGTTTGTGGACCTGTGCCATGTCTTTGTTATTGATGTGTTTCACGAATATATTGGACTCTTACTGCATATCCTCATTAAGACTCGTCATTTAAGTAAATTACCTTAAATTATTGTCCTTCATAAGCTATGCAAAGAAGTCAGAAAACATTCTTTAGTCCCATATTCTTACATATTTTCATGATGTAAGAATTTAACCATTGACTTTACTTCAAAACATAGAACACCAGTGCTTCCACAAGCATAATCTAATTAAAAAAACAAAAACAAAAACAAAAAGCATCAAGATAGAATTTCTTAGTTGATGCCATCATATACAGGGTGCACACAATCAATTGGCAAAATTTTAGTAAAATAAACAACATACAACAAAATGTTGTATTCTGAAATAAATTTATTATATGTAAATACATGAACATGCTTGTTACTTTTTTAATTGTTAAAAAAAGTCTCAGGTTGCTGGTTCGATTCCCCAGCCAGGGCACATAACCAGGTTGCAAGCCAGGTCTCCAGCCAGTTCCTTGGCTAGAGGCAGGTGAAAGGCGACCATACATTAATGTTTCTCTCCCTCTCTGCCTCTCTCCCCTTCTCTCTCCCTGGAAATAGTAATTAAAAAAAAAAAAAAAAAAGTCTCCATTTGCTGCAATAATAGACACAATTTGACTTTGGAATCTTGAGCATGCTTTAATTAACTTTTCTTTATCCATGGACATCACCATGTTTTCAATCTTAGCTTTAACAGCCTCTTTATTGGAATGAGGTTGTTCATTAACTTCTTTCTCACAAATGCAAGATACATAATAGTATAAAGAATTTGCATCTGGTGAACTAGGTGGCCAGATTTCCTTTGATCAGAATTCAGGAACATTGACACTGAGAAATTCTTGCACCTTTTTGGCATTATGTGCTGGTGCATCATCTTGTTGGCAGTTAAAATGACGTCCATTAGAGACTTGCTTCATCCACGGTACAACCACTCTCAAAACATCTAGGTAAACATCCTGGATCTTCACTGATGATCTCCTGGATTCTGTGTACAATAGCTGGACTTGTGCGATCCTTGGGTACCTTATGCGTTTTACTTGTTGGTGTGATGACATCAGGATCAACATCATACACCTTCTTCACATTGTAAACTGTACGTGAAGGAATGTTAATTGAAGTTCGCAATTTCCTTAGCAGCTGGCCCTGCACACAGTCCAGAAATTATGGTTGCTCTAACATTACATTTCTTCAACATGATGGCTGCTCTCAGAATTTAATACTTTCTATCTGAAACAAGGATGTTAAATCATAACTTTAGAAACATAGTTTTTCAAAATTAATAAGCATGTGAAATAAGGAGATGCAAAGCTTTTGCCAATTGATTGTGTGCACCCTATACATTCCTGCAAAGTATGTTCACCAATCTGGAAACACCACAAGCCAAAATGAAAACTGGCATATAAATAAACAATAATTTTGTCTATTGCAAAATATGGAATATTTGTAATTTACCTTTCATTTTATTCTGGTGGATTTTACTTGTTATGCTAATACTAATTTAATGACTCATGTAAAGGTTGCCATCTATTGAACATAATTCATTACTACACTTAGCTTGTGAGAGTAGTACCTGAAAATTATTGAAGGAAGAAACATGGTTTCTTTTTACCAAATATGTATTCACACAGCAATTGTTTAATTCTCTGTTTGATTATGGCAATACTTATATACTTTTCTGAAATTGAACTGGGACTACTGCCACTTACATTTATGACCAGTCATTCTAAGTATGCCAGTTCATTTGTAGACACCCCAAAGCCTATGATCCTCTACCCCTAACCTATGTATCTATAAGGCATAGAACCTACCATCATTGCAGTAATCTATTCTCCTCTGCAAAAATTGACTTTCATAATTCAGAGTATAAGGTCCTTATATTCCGAGGTCCTTAGAAGTTTTATCAGATCAGCAACACTTCTCTTATAATAATGTTGGGATAAATTCTTTCCACTTTACCACTAGAGAGGTAAGTAATGCAATAAAATTATTTTATTGAATCAGAAAATAAAAGAAACTTGCCTTCTTGAGTAAAACTCAATATTGAAGGCACTTCTTGCAGTTTACTTTTTTTCACTCCAAAAGAAAACACAATTTAGCCTTGGCTGGTATGTCTTAGTTGGTTGGAACATCATCCCATAAATCAAAAGATCACAGGTTTGATTTCCCATCATGGCACATACCCAGATTGCATGTTTGATCCCCATTCAGGGTGTATATGAGAAGGCAACCAATCAGTGTTTCCTGTTCACATTGATGTTTCTTTATTTCTCTAAAAAGTGATGAAAATGTCCTTGGGTGAAGGTTTAAAAAAAAAATTTAATTGGATGGGATATAAACCATCCGAGGTGCCAAGTTTCTGTGCTGTATCCACAGCATTTAAAAATAAACAATAGTGGGGAAAGTGGAATGAATTTAATACAACAACAATAATTAAATTAAAAAATAAAAGGATTAAAGAGAAAAATCACAACTTAAAAAATGAATTAGTAGCATTGATATAGTTAAGTTTTTACCATGATGCAAGGCTTAATTTTGTACCTTTGCCACTACTCAATTTTACACATGGGAAATTTCAGAAGCCCAAGTTTTTCTGCTTTTTTAATGTCCAGGGGTGTTTAGAATGATGGTACAACTTTTATAACAGAAAGTTGAAATTATATTACATAATATAATATAAAACCTGTGACAGGTATGAATATTTAGGCATCTTAATATTCCTTTTCTTAGTCAAATTAAAGAACTATTTTCAAATTACATTAATTTTAAAGCATTCTCAACCTCCATGTTTCCTCTTTTGTATTTCTCTATTTTTATATTTATTAACAAGTGTATGTTGGGTGCTGCTTCTTTGTCCAACTTTATTGATAGGTGTTCATCTCAGATGCACCTAATTAATTACTTATGAAGCATCTGTGTTTATTTCTTTTGACTGGAGAAATAAAGCTTAGGATGATACTTCTGCATTTATTTTGTCTCCACATTAATTCTTTATCCCTATTGCCTAAATAGTTCAGAAGAAAAAAATGTTTGAGAAAATTTCTGAAAGATTTTTAACAGCTTCAAGTAGTTATCACTGGATAAATGGGTGAATTTGTGATTTTAATATAAAGAAGCAGCATGTTTAAACTTGATGTACTCAGATTGATCACTTGGTTATAGCAGTGGAATCAAACATCTCGTTAAGATCAGCAAATCTCTCTGCAATGACATTAGCAGGGATATTGGGGCAGCACCATGTGAATGTTACAAAATATACGCCATACATGCAGAAAAATACATTTAAATGTGAAAAATAAAACAACCAGACATTAATTCAAGAGATAAAAAAGTAATAAACTAAAGTGATAACCAGGGTGATTATGAAATTAATAAATGTTCATTGTTGAAAGATAATAAAAATCACCCAAACTAAAAAAGCTTTGGTTTATTTAAATTCTGGAGGGAATTGAAGTCCCAATTAGAAAGTGTATTGAAATGAACTCTCTGTAGCATATTTTTCTTGATGATTTATAGTTCAAGTGTTTCGAGAATTTATAAGTAAGATTTGCTGTGTGGTATTACATACATTTTTTTTTTTTTAACCCTGGAGAAGGAGAAAGAAAATAGAAGACCGGGAACAGGGAAATATAGTATTGATTTCCAAAAAAGAAAAAGATTAATTTCTATACTATAACCTAGTTTGACCTTGAGAACAGTAAGAAAAGGAGCGGAATTGCCATGACCCAGAATTAAGTTCTCAAGGAACAAATCACATCCAACTTAACACACTTTGGATAGATGGGGGAAGTGTTAATTTTAAGTCATCAAAGAAAGACTCTTAAGATCTCATTGAATTTAAAAATGAAATGAGGCTAATGATTAAGTTTAGGTATACAACAGGTTGAAGAAATTTAACCAAAGGATGTTGTTCAAATGTTGCTCAATCAGTGACTTGGATGAGGACCCCTGCAGCTCACTACCTGAATTTATGTGTATCATGAAGCAGGGAGGAATAGCATACATGTTCCATAGCCAGAAGTATGTTGGAAGTGAATGGCTGAACTGTTCCATGTTCCAGGACTAAGACAATATTAGGAATTATCATTGAGGTGAAAAAGTCAAAGAATTTAGCAATCAGGTTATTCATTGATTCAGCATGATAACATTGTAGTCAGCAAGAGAGACTGTTGGAATGGCGTGAAGAGAAAGGCAGCAAGCCAGGAGCTAAAGCAAGTAGTGGGCAAGGTAGAGGCAAGAAAATGCATGAGTATGTAGTGAGTGGGATAGCCTGATGGCATTAGTCTCCAGGAACTTGGGGTTTTGGAAGATAAAAGAAGGCTTACAGTATTAGAAACACTAATGAGGAGGCGCTTGTATTGTCTCCAGGTAAAGAAATGGGTCCAGGAGATAATGGACTCAAGGGGTTTTTACTTCTCATTGTGGCAGGTGAACAGGATAGAAACTATGATGAAACTTGCCCTAATGGTCCATTTGAAGAAAGTGGACACTAGAATGTAAGCTTCCTGAGGGTAGGAGATTAAAATGGGCATTAGAATATGTGAGGATGCTCAGCATGAAGTGACAATTCAGTTATTTTATTTTTGAATGAATGAGTAAATGCACTGTTTGACTGAATGGCAGATCTCAGGATACATGACCCAGAATATATAGTTAAAGAGCATGTGGCCCTTGGCTTTTGTCCTCTACATTCTTACTGTTGCATGGGGTGCTGTGGCCGTTTTATTAAGACCCTTGGCTTCCTTAATGACTCACAATGGTGTCCGTTAAACAGTAAGCACCCGTACAGATTCATTTATTTTCAAATAGCTAACAGATTGACTGAACACTTGAATAATGCATCCTGTATATGAAAAAAAAAACACCTTTATAATGTATAAGTTCTTTTTATAACATCAGGATCATAGTAATACATGCTACAAAATGGCAGATTTTTGCCCTATAGAAGAAGCTATTCCAATTGCTAAAAATTGCTGAAATCACTTATAGGTATAATCTGGTAAATGAAGAAACTAGTGATGCAGATTAGTGGGCAGTACCCTGCAAATTATTGAGGGAGACAGGCGTTTATCAGGGTACGATTCCAAGTGGTTTTTAAGTTGATATTATACCTTAAAATATTTATATTGTAATTTTAGTGTCATAGAATAATATATGCTTATTCTTTCATCTTTAGACCCATATTACATTTTCTCTAAAGAGATCAATAAATAGTATAGATGAAAAGAGTTTGCATGATAGGACATTTAATGATGGTATAATCACTAGGGAAAGCAACAGCAGAGAAGCATATCAGAGTTAAGGCAGAGTTTGAAAGGTGTGAAGAAAATGGGATATATTGACTAAGAGTAAACTCTTATTCCGACACAATTAAGTTCCAGTTCCTTCAGAAGTCTCACTTTTTGTTTCCCTTTTCTCTTGCTTTAGTAAAGTGGAAAGCACCAAGAAAAATCATTTCTCTGTGTCAGTCCTGCTCCTTTGCTCTCACAAAAAGTAAACCTCATTTTGGGTGGTTTTGTCATTTTTAATAATGTATTTGCTGATTGTCTCTTAATCTCTGACAATCAGTCCTCTGCTTCCTTCTATGCGGAGCAAGGATGCCCCTCCTTGCTGATTCTTACATTCTCTTCAACATGCCATCCATAATGAATGTAAAATTAGTAGGCTCAAATAATTTTAGACTGCTGTAGACTCAAAAGCAGTAGAAATCAATCAATACATTTAGTTTATGATTGAGTACCAGAAATTTCCAACTATAGTTTAGTTGATTTAATTTTCCAAAAGGGAAGTCATAGTTGCAAGTGAACTTATTTATTGTCAGGAAGCCAGTGGAAGATGCTCATTTTTCCAGATTACTAGAGGTTTCTTTGGCTAATATCGCTTTGCTATGCCAATGAACCCCAAAAGTGCAGATTTTGACCCTGGTATATTTTACTCTCAGCTTAGCAATAGCATTGTAGGTATATTTGCTTTGTGGAAAAGTAAAAATGCCAAGGAAAATTTTGTTTCCTTGCTTTACCTGCTATAAAATATGTATTTTAAGGTTTCTTTCTCCTCTTATTGAAAATTTGCCATGTGGCGATACTGTAACACGTCACACTAAGTATTTTACAATACTTATATGGAGAATGAAGAGGCATTGAAATTTTTAGTTGGAACTTAATGTTTTCCTACTGCTGCTGCTGCTGAAAAAAAAAGCTTCTGCATTCTTTTTCTAGTGTTTTAAATGTTAGTTTTGTGAAGAAGTTACACTTACATAGTTTACATATCATTTCATCAAAGTATGGATGAGCCAAATTAACGTTTTGTAATTGATGAAGAGCTTTAACATTCTGCAACCAGGCATAGCCAGTGAACTAGTACTAAAAACAAGAAAGTGTATAGGGTTGAGGCACAGACAACAAAAGAGGAGTGGTCAGTTGGGTCATATAAGTAAAATGAGGAAGGTACATGAAAGGACAACACTGCCTGTACAATTCCACCTATTATGAGGTCTCCAAAGTTGTCAGACTTGTAGAAACAGAAAGTAGAGTGGTGGTTACCAGGGGTGTGGTGGGAGGGAGGGAACGGGGAATTCTTTCATGGGTATAGATTTCAGATTTGCCAGGTGAAAATATTCTGGAGGTCTGGTTTGCAGCACTGAATATACTTAATACCCTGAACCGGACACTTAAAATCTTTAAGATGGTACACATTTTTATTGCCACATTAAAAGAAAATGGGGACTGCAAATTGTCCATTGAATGTAGCCACAAAGAAGCCATTAGGGATAGAATGTGGTTTTTAGAGGCTGGGGAAGGCCTACTGCAGGTGGTGAAGAGCGACAGGCAGGTGAGGAAATGAATACATGAGTAAACTGTTATTTAACAGAGTTTGGCTGTTAAGCAGAAAAGGAAAAAAGGGTGATGGCAGTTTGGCTGGTCCTGGTTTTAAGAGAAATTACAGCATTTTTAGATAGGAATGCAAAGCATGCAGAGGAGAAGGAGAAATGAAAAACTTGTGGGAAAAAGAGAGAGACCAATTGAGACCCCTGAGAACGAGGAAGGAGATGGAGCGAGCAGCCCAAGGATGCTGCTGTTTGGTAGCTGTTAGGACTGCAGAACAGGAAGAGAGTCCTCTCGCTGGCCCTGCAGGGTAGTCGGAGTAGTCAGTCAGGTGGGCAAGTTTGTGGCCACTTCAGCCCGGGCAGACTGCTAACCTGGGTCCTCCACCGGGAAGCAGAGAAAGACAGTGCAAAGAGTGTTTGAAGAAAGGTGCAACTGCAGACAAAGATAATGAACAAATAATTCTGTTATCAGTTTTCCTGAGGAAAGCAAGCCAAAAGGCTGCAAGTCCAAATCTCCAGACATATCTGGGAAGGAGAAAGCCTTCATACCTCTTGGATGAGAAATGAAAACTCACATAACAGAGCAAAAAGTCTGGCTGCTGCAGAGGTGCTATTAATAAAAGCTTCTTACAACCCTGAAAGAAAAATACTAGGGAATGGCAGAATGAGAGTAGAATTGATGTCTGTTCCATGTGAAATTAGCCCAGTATTTCTTAAGCCTAGTATTTCTGGAGATTGGCTAAACAAAGAAATGGGTAATAAGTGTGTGTCACATAGGAAATTTCCCAGGTGCATTTGTTTGGAAATCTGGCTTTTGAAGGTGGTATTTCATGAGTTTTGTGAACTTTATTCTCAAGTAGCACTCATTTTTCCAGTCAGCATAGTTCATGGAGGTGTTAGACTCAACTTTAACTCCCTTTTCTTATTATATAACATATATTCTCATTATGTAATAATAATGTAGAAATTGATAATATTTATAACCATTTTCTTCATTTCCTAGATTGACAAAAATACTCAGATGAAGTAACACAATTGCAGGCAGACATTTGTTGTGTAACTGGATAAAATACTTTAGTTACATCACCATAAACAACATCCACATAATTTCAGATCTGCAAACTCAATTCTGATTTGAATAGAAATTCCTAGTTGCTTTTTGATGGTACACTATTCAGGCAGGTGCCTCTCAAGATGCTGGAAAGCATTTTGTAGTAGAAATGGTATAAATTCCATCTGATTTTTTTTTACCAGCTATATGACATTTGACAAGTTAATTTCATGGAGCTTAAGTTTCCCTGAAACATGCAAAATACATAGTATATGGGAATTCTTATTCACCTTTCTTCTCTTGTAATCATCTTTTATCACATAGAAGTATCCATGTTTAAAAAAATGGGGGGAAAAACAACCTGTATTTGGTGGTGGTGAGGGTGTTGGTTTGGTTTTAACCTTATACAGATATGAAGTTAAAAAAAAAGGGCCATATTTCACAAATGAAAGCAATGTTTATTTAAAAAGTAGATGATAAATGCCTGTACTTTTCATTAATATCTCCTTTGCGTTGTTTGTTTTACTTCTGAAAACTTAGGTTTGACAGTTCTCTGGAGGAGCTACCTAAGAGTGGACCTCACCCACCTGCAACTCCTCAGGTTTTACATATTGGTAGCCAAGTAGCCTCTCTTTCTAAAATAGCTACATGTTCTAGGTAGAGTTTTTCCTTCTTGGTATGTTTAAATTGTAATGCTGGTGGTGAAATTAAATACTAAAACGGTTTGACTTAAGAGAAAAACTGATCATAGATAACAGAATTTATATCATTAATATGCAGACAGAAAGCTTGGCGCCCAACCTTGGAACACTGCTTTACATAGCATTTATAATTTTCACTTTCTGTTTAGATTCCACATTCTAATGTAGAGTCAGGAAATCTGCGTCTTTTATTTATTCACTATGACTCAAGGAAAGTCAACTTCCTTGAGTTTGCCATAAGTCTGCTTTACTAATTAAATTATTCACGTAGAAAAAAGGAGTGACAGAGATCGTGTTCCAGGTACCCAGACATATTCTAAAGCTATGCAGGTTAATTCTTCTTACAAGATTCTGCTAGACTCTGCTGATGATACTAAGTTCTTCTACATGATAATATGATGAAAGAAATGACAGTCTCTTATTTTTTCTTAGAATAATAAATTAGCTGATGTTTTTATAGAATGAAGTTATTATTATTCACCATTATTTTCCCCAAATATTGCAGTAGTCATTGCTTCAAAGATGCAGAATGATTGAGAAACTCAAAGTTGAATCACTTGGTAACTTTATTCTTCCATTTGGCATGATACTTATGTTACTCTGCTCTGCCCCTGAGAGCCTCTTTCATTTCTCTTTCCAGCCCCCAGTCTGTTTTTCCTAGCCATTCATAGCAGTTGTTAAAACATGACCATATAGTTCAATTAAATTATAGAGTTGCAAAAAGAATGTGTACCTGAAACAAAACAAATTATTTTTTTAAAGATTTTATTCATTATTTTCAGAGAGAAGGACAGGGAAGAAGAAAGGGAGAGAAGCATCAAAGTATGGTTGCCTTTCACCTGCCTTCAGCTAAGGACCTGGCTGGAGACCTGGCTTGCAACCTGTTTATGTGCCCTGGCTGGGGAATCAAACCAGTGACCTTTGGGTTCGCAGGCCGTTGCCAATCCACTGAGCCACACCAGTCAGGGCGAAACAAATCTCTGGAACTATTTTTTTCTTTAATGGCTTGCTAACATTTCTTCTAAAGGCTCACAAAGTTACAGCCAGTGTAACAAGTTATAATCAAATACTCTGACAGGGAATAGAGACTTATGTCAACCTCACAGTTTTAGACATGTGAGCATTCATTAACCTGGGATGCATTTGGCACATGATTACTTTGTGTTGGAAGTGGACACTGTCATAAATTTTGGAAAAAAAAAAGTGATTATAGTACAGTGAGAGTATTCATTAGTAACGTGTAGTCATTAATGGAGAAGAAACATTAGAAGTTTTACACTAAGCATTTCAGACTTTCTTTTTATTTTGCTTAATAAAAAAGAAATTCTCAATTCTGATTTGATAATGCAATTTGGAAATCATTACAGTCCTAATGATGGAATGTTCATTCCTGTCTAGGTGTGTGACATTGCCTAAAAGACCAAAGGAAAATAACTGTTGTTTCAGATAATAATTATGAAGATGAAATGTTATACAGACATTTTTGATCTTTATAGAGCAAACTGAAAATAGTTGTAAGGCGTCAGCACAGAAGGTGCTATTTTAATCATAGTCACTGTAACTATAACTACTTTTTATTTTATAACTGTGCTTGCCCTTTGCAAATAGCTTTATCTCACTATTTTGAATGATTATTTCTTGTTTGTATAAATATATATTTCTGTTTGTGAAATATACCTACTTCCCCTGAAAATACAAGTCTCACTAAAGTGTCAGGCTCTGGGAGTATATCATCTCTAAGGGAAAACCCTTTATGTAGAGACATTTTGGGATAATCTGTATAACCTTTCTTCTCTGCTTATAGAAATTCAAATTTCATGTTTAGGTTTATTTTCTTCTTAGTTGTTGACAAATCAAATGTGTGTTGTTATGGAATATTGATTTAATCTTAAATAGGATTAGAGACAGTGAACTTAAACATATTCAAAAGTGTTTTACCTCAAAAACAAGTTTTATGGGTGACTACACTATATCAAATTTTAATTTCTGAAAGAAATTATAGCAAAAGTAGGTCAATGATCTGAACTCCAGTTACATTTCCAACATGCCACACCTGTATAATATCTAAATATTAATATAAGATGGTTGCTGTCTTGTCTTTATTATGCTCTCTCTTCTCACTTTCCTTTTTGTACCTCTTCTCTGTTTTCCTTTCTCCTACATATCCATTTAAGCAGCTCCACGAGAAACGTGGTGACAAGTTCTTTGGAAGTTTTTCAGAATTTCTCTACCTCCCCTTCTCCTGCTAGATACAGCACCGCAGTTGTGAGCAGCGCAGCCGCTAGTGTGTCTGCAGTGATTGCAGAGAGAACCAGGTAGAACTGCATGGACCATATGGGTTTGATGCAGTGCCAGCACTTCACTGCCTTACACATTACCTCAAAGAAATTGTACCTGTTTGAAACAGTCACAGCTCTGTTAGGAGATCTTAATCACATTGTGGTCATTTTATCTAGGTTGTAGATACATTCTACAATGTTTAATACTGATTTTGCTGAAATCATTTTATCTTTTTATTGCCATTTGTCTATAATATTTCTCAGTTGTGTGGGTTATTACATGCTGTGTGCTTGTTTACTTTTGGGGTTTTATAATTTGTAGTCCTTATAACTGGAACAGACCAGATATGAATAGGTATTTTAAGTTTCTGTTAGTTTTATCTTCTCCTACAAACTGATTATATTTGAGGGTGACCTAACCCCTAATTATTCTTTGTGATACTCCTTCCTCCCAATAATAGAATAAAAATATTTCAATTTTTGTGGAATTTTTAATACATAATTTCTAGTAGTCTTTTATAGCTTCAAATACTTTCTAAAACATTGTGTTGTTACATTCTGGTGAAAATTTAATCAATTCTCTATTAACAAGGAAAATAATATAACAGACTTTGCCCTTCTCATCCTCTTTCTACTACTGCTTAATTCTGTCTATCTCTATCTCTCTCTACTTTGCCCTGGAAATGTTTCTGATCACTGGCTATAAAAACTACTTTCTGCTACTAGCAGTGTGACTTTTTGAACTGAAAACTCTTTCTAAATGCTCTCCAGGCTCTCCAGTCCTGAAAAGTATCACTCACTCCTGGATGCTCTTTGCATCAGCCCTGTTTCCAAGCCTTTAGCTTTTTCATATCTTCAATCCTTGAGGAAATCAACTGGCTCTATCCAGGTTAAAAAAACAAGGTACTGTGGGAGCAGGTTTCATGGCAGTGATTTGCTGAAAAAGCTTCTGCTTTTTGTAATGCTTAACCACTGTATTAACAGGCCAGATGTGAACATCCTAGAGCTGATTTATGTCTGGTTTTGAATTAACTATGATTTCTGTGCAATGCTAATGCACAAGTAAGTTATTTTGTATGATTATTAACTTGACTTTTAACCTTTTGTGACATATTTTATTAGCACACTTGGTGTTTGGTATGAAATTTTGAGTAATTGTGCAAGTATTTAAATTACAGTAGAAACCTGTCTCATTGCATGGATGTAGCTACACTAGAATAGTTAAGTTTTTAGTAAGATGTGTCTTTATACATTTTGAAAAAATGATAAAGATTGATGAAACAATTGGTTTTATCTGGCTACTATCTTATAGTTCTCAAATATGATGATTTTACTTGGACCATATCTGGGAAATACTGAAACACAAAAATTAATTTTTCTTGTAAACTTAATTCTAGCAAAAATCTTTAAGCATCACATAAAAAAATAAATATATCCCAAGCATTCATTATTAAATGTGTAATCTTAATGAAGTAAGTGTATGAAATGATTTCTGACAGAATATAAAATTAACGGAAGAGTGTACAAATATGACTATAATTACTAAAAGCCTGATATGACATAGGCTCTCTGTTGATCATATGTTTGTATTCTATTCATTGTTATGCAGGTTTTCAATATACTTAATTACATTTCCAAGTAACTTTAAGGGAGGTGTTTAAACAGAGCTGGGAAGGGAGGGGTTGGGGGGGAGAGAGAGACAGAGAGAGAGAGAGAGAGAGAGAGGGAGAGAGAGAGAGAGGGAGAGAGAGATCGAGATCGAGAGAGATCGAGAGATCATTGTACTTTTTGCTCTAAGAAAAAATATCTGGCCCAGGCCGGACAGCTCGGTTGGGTAATACAATATGTTATTCTGATACATCAAGGTTGTGGGTTTGATTCCCCAGTCAGGGCACATGCAAGAAAAAACCAATGAATGCATAAATAAGTGGGATAATAAATTGATGTTTCTCTTTCTTCCTTTCTCTCTCTCTCTAAAATTAATAAATAAAATATTAAAAGAAAGAAAGAGTATCTGAAATTATTTTTTGTGGAATTGGGAGTATAAAAAGAGCAGACATCCATCATTGTCTGGGCTAAGCCTGTACAGTGATGGGTTACAGACCTCACTTCAAATAATCTTTCCATAAAATCTCCTAGTACATTTTTTAAAAACTGAATGTCCAGTGATATGTTTTGATTGAGAACAAATGGAAATGGGAGGAGGAAAAATACTGGTTCTCTGGAAAGACTCCCTTCTCCATTTGTGGTACTCAGTTATCTTTGTATTCCAGTAAATTGTTTTGCTCTCACTGTTTAACGTAAGAGCAACATAAAAATTCTTGCATACCTTGTTCAATTTGTGTGAACTGCTTTTCATTTATTGTTGTAAAACTAAGAACAATTCTGCAACATTTTTGTACATAGCTATTATACATATGCTGTATAATAGGGCAGTCTATTATCTTTCAGTAGGGATGAAGTACTAAAAGAAATATGTCTTATGTATTTATCCTTTGAGTCAAGCATCTTTCTACTTAAATAACCTTGTTTAAAAATAAAAGGTGTGCTTGCAGTTATGGACTAACTGAACAAGTATTAGTGGTCATTATCACTAGTTTTCATTAACAGCAGGGGGCATAAGTTAAATATATTTGGATATTTGGGAAAAGTAACTGGTCTCTATCAGGTAAGCTAGTTGGCATTCTAGAAAACAGAACTCAGGGTGCCCTGAGGGGCCCTTGCTAATGCAGTGAGAAGGTACCAAAAAGAGCGGTTAACAATAGTGCCAGAGATGTTTTATCTCCGATGTTTGCTTTTGCATCACAATAATCCTTAAAATTATAATAGAGCATAGTTATAACAACCAAATATGTCTCTTGCCATGATAGTATATGTAGCATTTTAACTTTTGGTAGGTACAAAACGTCTAAATTAAAGAATATTTGGCTTCTAGTCAAGATGGAGGTGTAGATAAATATGCCTCACTCATGCACAACTATAGCAAAACAATACAACTAGACTACAAAATAAATATCACCTAAAACTGTCAGAAGATTGAGTTATGTGTAAGTCTTACAACCAAGGATTTGAAGAAGCCATATTCATCTAGACAGGCCATGCTATTAAGACAGGGAGTCAAAGTGGCTCTGCCTAATATACAGAAACAAACACAGGGAAGCTGGCAAAATGAGGAGACAAAGAAATATGCTCCAAATGAAAGAACAGAACAAAATGAAAGAACTAAATGAAATGGACACAAGCAACCTATCAGATGCACAGTTCAAAACAATGGTTATCAGGATGTTCCAGAAACTCGTTGCATACTTCAACAGCGTAAAAAAGACCCAGGCAAAAATGAAGGTTGCATTAAGTGAAATAAAGAAAAATCTACAAGGAATCAATAATAGAGGGGATGAAGCCAAGAATCAAATCAACGATTTGGAACACAAGAAAGGAAAAAAGCATTCAATCAGAACAGTAGGAATAAAAAAGAATTAAAATGAAAAAACAAGGATAGGCTTAGAAACCTCTGGGACATCTTAAACATACCACCGTCCAAACCATAGGGGTGTAAGGAGAAGAGGAAGAGCAAGAAACTGAAAACTTATTTGAAAAGATAATGAAAGAAAACTTCCCTAATTTGGTGAGGGAAATAGACATCCAAGTTCAGGAAGCACAGAGAGTCCCAACCAACATGGATCCAAAGAGGACCACAGCAAGACACACATCATAATTAGCATGCCAAAAGTTAAAGATGAAGAGAGAATCTTCAAAGCAGCAAGAGAAAAGTGGAAGAGCTACCTACAAGGGAGTTCCCATAAGAATGTTGGCTGATTCCTCAAAAGAAATTTTCCAAGCTAGAAGAGACTGGCAAAAAGTTTTTAAAGCAATAAAAAGTAAGGACCTACAACCTAGATTATTCTATTCAACAAAGCTATCATTTAGAATGGAAGGGCAAATAAAGTGCTTCCCAGAAAAGGTAAAGCTGAAGGAGTTCATCATCACCAAGCCATTATTATATGAAATGTTAAAATTATGTAAGAAAAAGATAAAAACTATGAACATTAAAATGACAACAAACTAACAACTACCAACAACTGAATCTGAAAAAGAAAAACAAACTAAGCAAACAATTAGAGCAGCAATAGAACCATAGATATGGGCATTATATGGAGGGTTATCAGTGAGAGGGGGAAATAGGAGAGTGGGGGGAAAGGTGCAGGGATCAAGAAGCATAATTGGTAGGTACAAAATAGAGAGAGGGCTATTGAGAACAGTATAGGAAATGGGAAAACCTAAGAACTTACATGCCTAACCCATGGACATGAACTAAGGGGATGGGGGATTGCAGGAAAGAAGGGGATACCAGGTGGAGGGGGACAAAGGAAGAAAAATTGGGACAACTGTAATAGCATTTTCAATCAAGTATATTTTAAAAAATAAAATAGGATGTAAAAAATGAATTTTGCTTAGGAAAACATGCAAAAAAGTTGTAAACAGAATTCTGGAAGGAAGGAGACTCCTGACCCCTTTGTATGTCCCAGTTCTTCTATGTAGTTCTATAAAATAAGCAGAGAATTCTATAAAATAGACTATTGCTTGTAATTACGATCCTTTCAGAAATATTCCTTTCCTACCACATCAGAGTCAGTGTATGGAACATTCATAATTAAACCTGCACTATGTATACAATTGGCTTTTTATCTAAATATGTAATTAGAATATAAATCACATCAAGAACATTCTTCGACAAAGTTGTTTTTTTAAAGTGGACTTAAAATTTCCAACAGTTCTCAATCTGCAGCTAAAATTTGCTTGTATAACAGTTAAACAGATGTAGGAGAGGAATGTAAACTCAAGATAAATCAGGCTGCTGACACTGAAAGTAAACTTCTCTTTCTTTTTCTTTTCTTCCTCATTAGCTCAGTTTTTAAAGGAGATTTTTGCTTTATTATTATATTTTCCTCCATTTTATGCTTTTGAAACATAAAACACACTCTTTGGTATTCTTGAAATGCCAATAATATTAATTTAACATTTTATTTCAGTGTTTATTTGGCAAACTAGTGAAAATTACCTTATTTGATATTTAGTTCCTGTGGCATGAGTCAAGGGTATTTATGCATTTACTCATTAGAGTCTTTTAGAAAGCATTTTAATTTGGTTCAGAATTTAGGTATACCTTAAACAATTTAAACATAGAAAAAAATTATATGAGTCATTATTTTAGAAATAAGATACCAATCTAAGTAATTATGTCATACTATATTAATAAATTAGTCATTCATTAAAAATATTTTGTTAATGATTATTGATATTTTTAAAGATAAAATACTATGGCCAATAACTTTATTGATTCTTTAGTATTTAGTACATGATATCTAAAGTTTATGTATTTTCTTTAAATGGTGGCTAATAGTTAAAAATTAGAAAAAAAGGGATGGATGTAATACAACAACAATAAAATTTAAAAAAAAAATAGAAAAAAATAGATTTGTAGACTTAGGCATCATGTATTCAGATATATGGTTATGTAGAGAAAACCAATATTCTTACATTACTACATTAAATGTTTTTTTTTTTTAATTTTATTGTTGTTGTATTACATCCATCCCCTTTTTGCTCCCCTCTGTCCCTGCCCCACCCACCCATTCCCACCAATACATTAAATGTTTTTAGTAAATAGAGGTTCAGTTTCCTCAAGAATATTGCACTCTACTGATCAATCCTGAATTTAAACATGGATGGATCAACTTTCCTGCCTATTACTAGAACACCCTATTAGATTTAAACATGTTAAGACTTTTGGGAGAAAATATGTGTAAGATTGCATACAAAAGGAATAAAAAATAAAAACTTTGGGAGTTTGAGATACTTATTAAATGGGAATTTTAAGAAATACTGTGTTACTTAAAATTGAGGAAGCAAGCTTGTACCTGTTCTCAAAATCCTGAACCAAAGCAATCACAAACTACTTTTAGAAGTAAAATTATTAGTACTGATGAGGGGTGTTTATTTAGTAACTGTAAATACTGCTAGATATTACAGGATGCATCATTTCTTGAGCATATGCTATGTGCATAGCACTGTGCTAAGTACCTTACATGTGCTACTTTATTGTATTATTTATTTCTATCAATTACGTTAGAATAAAGGTAGTATTTTCATCTCATTTTATAGATGAGGAAACTTAAATAAGATTAAGGAACGTACCCAAGATCATAGTAAAGGCCCAAACCTTAGTTTTTGATGTAGCGGAGGAGATAAGATACATTCAAAAGTTACTGTTAGTTAGAAAAAGAAAAACCCTGATTATTACAAATTGATATGTAACTTCATGCCATGCAATTAATAGGGCCATGGACTGAAAGGAAGTAGTGTCTATACTTTCAGAAGATGGTGTGATTAAATTAAATCCGTTGATTGCACAGCATGGAGCACAGGGCACGATAGGTATCATTGTTACTACTGTTAATTATGGATAGGGTTTGGACCAGTACAAATGGAGAGTGGGGAGAGGTGCCTTCTAGGTACAACCTGGAGGAAATGGAGAACTGTGGATGGAGAGGAGGTGTGGCCAGAATATAGTTTGTATAGCAAAGTGGTAAGAGATATGATTGGACAGCGAGATTGTAGCTACCTCTTAGGATGCATTGAATGTCATGCAGAAGGATAACTTAGCCTTCCACCCTCTAAATGGTTAAATTCATTCTACTGTATGGGTGGCAAACACAAGGCCCACAGGCCTAATCCAGCCCTTCACCTTGTTTTATCCACCTGGCATCTTGTTTCTACCTGGGTTGCTTCACTGTTAAGGGGTAGTTATGTTTATACAGTCCTAAAATTACATTTGGCTCTTTGAAGGCCACTGCGAGGCTGATGTGGCCTCCAGTGAAAATGAGTTTGACACCCCTGTTCCACTGCATCTTCATCCTCCAATTAACTACCTTCTGGAGTCAGATCTTTCATAAAAGGTATTGTTAGGAAATACATTTTTACCCCCTTTGGACAGTTTTTCAAATTAGGAAATGCTTCCTTTTATTGAACCAAATCTGTCTCACTGTAGATTTGACTCAACATTAGGCAAACAGAATGTAGCCATGTTGAGTGAATTCACTATCATGTATTTGAGTATTGCTCGTAGGTCTCTTGTGAGCTTTTTTCATGTCCTGGGCCAATGTTACCAGTTCTTCTCACCAAATTTCATTAGACTTGGTATTGATTTCCTATCATCCCGATCCCTTTTTTTCTAAGTAAGCTTATCTGGCAACTCTCCTGGAATTAAATTTTTATTTCTTTCAGGTTATTAAACATTAAATGATGATTTGGGTTCTGTTTTTATTTCCGTATTACATTTTTGTTTCATCTGAAACTTCTAATATTGCTTAGTCATACATTTTCTTCTCAGAACTGTTACTACATGATTATTAGTCATTTCTTTTCAAATCCACATGAGTAATTAACCCTAAAATTAAAATGACCTGTACTGCCCTGGCTGCTGTGACTCAGTTGGTTGGAGCATTGTCCTGTTAGGTCATAGGTTAGATTCCTGGTCAGAGCACATGCCTGAGTTACAGGTTTGGTCCTGGTCTGGGCACATGTAAGATCAGTCCCCTTTAGGGGCACCTAGGAGAGGCAGTTGATCTATGTCTCTTTCTCATGTTGATGTTTCTTTCCCTTTCTCCCTCCATTCCCCTCTCTCTCTCTCAAAAAAAAAAAAAGAAACCTTAAAAAAGTCATATCAGGTGAGGATTAAAAAAAGATAGTAAATAAAATGACCTATACTTATATATATATTTCTTTAATTATTAACTTTTAATGCCTAAATATTGAAAATAAATTTAATTATTTGAATATATTAATTATCCTTTCATATGTTAACTTCATATTCTGTGCCTTAGAGCATGTTAAGCACTTTGTACATAATCATCCTATTTAAGTCTTGTGGAACTTTTATGAGCAAAGTATTATCCCCAGTTAAAGTTTAGTAACTCTTAGAGGAGTGAAATAATTTGTCCCTCACAAAGCTTTTTAAAAGGTGCTCATAACCATTATACTATAATGTTTAAATTGTTTCCTTTAATATTATTTATTGTCATTTTTATTGGTAATTGTGGCCATCATTTCCATTAAGGAAGCAATCTTTCATTCTTTTTCTGTTATAAAAAATATTAAAATGCTTAAATTTTTCCTTGTATGGTGTGTTTATCATCAAGCATGTTTTAGTTTTTTCATTGAACTGATTAGAAATGATGAAAGAAGGTAGTAGCTCTATTATATTTGAATTTGAGATAACAATATTTCAAGAAAGTTAAAATAGCTCTGGTATGATTTTTCAAAACCATTCAGTGTTGGAGGTGCCCTGAGACCACCCCCACATGATTCACTGCAGGACTGACAGGGCTCAGGGCATAGTTTCGCTCATGCCTAAGATTTCATCCAGCGAAAGGATACAGAGCAAAATCAACCAGAAGACAGGTGTGTTGGGATCAAGTCTGGAAGAAGTGAGACTCAAGTTTGCAAAAGCCCTGTCCCAGTGAAGTCACACAAGATGTGATTCCTACACACTGAGAGGTGACAAAATGGGGAAAGTGTCACCTACCAGAGAAGCTCCTTAGAAACCAAGTACCTAAGACAAAGCTTTTATTGAGGCTCCTATGTAGCCACACTGTTCCTAGTTCATACTGAAATTCCAACTCTCAGAAGGAAAGCAGGTATTTAGCATAACCAACATTGTTTGTGTAGATTAGGCAGTGAGTAACTCTTATCTTTTGGAGAAAGTTTTATATGACTGTAGGGAACTGTTTATAAGCCAAGTTCCCAAATGCCAGTCAAAGGCCAGCCTTGCAAGCGGGCCTTCTGCAGGATAGGCTGTCTCACACCTGCCTGGGGAGGTGTTACCTAAGATTCACAAGGCATTGGGGAAATTAGCTATTCGTGTTCATTTGTTAGTGTAGTGGGTGTGATTGCATCTGAAAATTTTTTTTTCTTGAAAAAATCTCAACCTAAAAGTGCATTTATTTTACTGAAGTCATTAATATGATATTCTGTCTTTGTCAATCTGTTGATGGAGTGATTGCTTTCAGATAGTGAGGAGATTGAGTTTCTGTACATAGAATTTTCTGAGTAACCAGTAACTCAAGTTTTATTGAAAAGTTAGTAGGATATGTTGATTATTAATGTTGTTATAATAATTATGATTATAATATTATTATACTTCAGTTAAGAGAAACTCATATACTATTATGTCATTCCATAGTGCATATTTTATAATTTGAGCAATCTAAAAATTTTTTTAGAAATGATATATAATTAAAAATTATAAATAACAGTGATAAAAGCTATCTGATCTACATGAAACTAGGATAAGCACAGATTGAGCAAGTAACTCTGATGGAGAGTGGATAGTGCTGGTCTTGTCTCTTGTTTTCCTGCATCATGAGGACAGAACAGTGGATGGTATGTTGGACTGGGGGTGTTGTTTCTTGTTTACTACTGTGTGCCCGGTGCATAGCGCCGTTTGGCAGATAGTAGGTGCTTAAATATTTATTGAATGAATTAGTGACTGAGTCTGTGAGTGAAAAGAGGGACCAGTGAGATATCAGAGAAACTTAGTTAATAAAATACCAGAGTAATGTGGGAAAAGAGAAAGAAACAGCTGTGCTATTTCATAGAGATTTTCAGGAATTCTTTAATAATTTATTATTTTAATCTGATGATTAAGTGTTGAGAGAGAGGAATAAGAAATCAGCTTTTCATTTAAAAGAAATCAGCTTATTATTTAAAAGAATTGGGTGCATCAGTTTTCAGTAGCCTAATTTTTTACGGTAGACCTTTTAAAGAGAATTTCCAAAGTATCGAACAAGTAAAACTGACAACTTCCCTTTCCTTTTTATTTGTTTTGTGTTTTAAAGGGAGGCAGTCCCTGATCATGGTTTTATAGGTTTTATTTTTTAAATTCAGCTCATTGATTATTGTTTTTGTTTTCTTTAGAGATTTAATAGGTTGAGAAAAGAAACAATCATTGGTAGGTTAGCTGCTACCATTTCACCAAAAAAGTTATCTTGTTTTCTTTCCAGCAGCACCCAGGAGCCTTCCCAGCCTTTGGCTGCACCCGTGGCGTCAGCACAGAACACGCCTGAGAGGCCGGAAAGCCCAGCCTTGGCCAGAGCAGGGGTGGCCAGTCTCACAGCCGCTGCCGCCTTCAAGCCTGTGGGATCCGCCAGCATTATCAAGTCACCAAGCTGGCAACGGCCAAACCAAACAGGTATGCCAAAGAAACCTCTAGCCTTTTGCTTTTCGTAAGTGTAATTATGAAAGGGTATTCTGGCATACATGATAGAATTAATTGGTGAAACCCATTCTTAGACATCTAAGATTTTAAAAGGACTGCAGAGAGTAGCTACAGCTGTCTTCCTCTGTGAAGTGTTTCCTAAACATTTTCTGTGTGTTATAGCCATTTGCTATTCACAGCTGTAGAATTGGGCATTTCCTTGTTGTGAAGATTATTCAGGAAGCATGTGTTGGGTTGTCAGTTTGAGGTCTCATTAACGAACTATATTGTCGGAAGGTTATCCTGGGAAATAGAACATTTTAGTCCTAATGGTATATGCAAAGTAACAACAGGAGCATTTAATGTCATCAGATAATTACTGAAGGAAGATCTCTGGCTTCTGGTCCTCTGAAGATTTACAAGGCAGGAGTGGAAGGAGGACATAGTACCGTAAAGAGAACATTTGGATCGTGTTAGGATGAAACAACTTAGGGTCAGCCTGGAAACCTGAGTTTTTATTTACTTCTCTCAATGAATAGCTTTAAATAAAGTCCCTTCAGAGTCTCATTGATCCTCAGTTTTCTGATTGGTAGAATGTAGGGAGACAAATGATCTCCCGTTCTTTCCAGTATGAACAAAGTTTAACTACTGGACTCAAGTGACTTTTCACAGGAAGATGGGACTCTAGTTGAATGTTGCCAGTGCCACTCTCAGCTTCTATCCCTTCCTGTTCTTTACGCTCCTCCAGAATGATCTCTCACCCAGATTTCTTTTCACATTTGGCCACTAATTTATACAGTTCTCTCTCCTGAACCTCACACCCTCAAACCCTGTTGACCTGTTTGCTCTTTCTCCTGAGGGCACCTCACATGCAGCACGTCTGAAAATAGCTCCACCTGTCTCTGGGAACGAAGGGTCCATCCACCTGGTCACCACAGCTGGAATGGGAGCTTCAGACCTCCTGCCCCAACCCAGCTGTTCTCCAGTAATTACCACCCAGTGAATCTGCATCTCAGTATTTCTCAAATTCCTTTTCTTTTCTCCATTGCCTTGCCATTGCAAACAACTTGTAACTAATTTCCTTGTCTCCTCACCCCCATCAGTCTGTCCTCCAAACTGCATCAGTGGTTTTTCTGAAACTCTGCTTTGACTCTGGCCCCAACTATCTCCACAAGCTCATCTCCTGCTGCTCCCAATTAGATATGGTCTAGACTATTTTAAAGAAAAGAAAATTTGGTGATTTTGAAAATATAAAATATTTAGACTAATATCATTAACCTTTGAAATACAGAAAATAATTCAGAAAAAAAAAATTGGTGAGGTAATTAGAAGGGAACAAGAGACTATTTCCTAAAAGATAAAGGGAAAGACTAAATTTCTGAGGTAGAAACTGAAAGAGGGCACAAAGTCCATGTACGTTAGAGAACGGAAAATATATTTGCTGCTTTTTGGAGACTGGTCAAAATAGCACTTTGCCTATTAAAGTGAAAAAGCCCTGGCTGGCATGGCTCAGTGGATTGAGTGCTGGCCTACCAACCAAGGGGTCACTGGTTCGATTCCCAGTCAGGGCACATGCCTGGGTTTTGGACCAGGTCCCCAATTGGGGGCGTGTGAGAAAAAAAAAACAGAAAAAGTGAAAAGGGAAAATTTCACTTGATGTGGAAATCCTAGAGAATACACTACAGCAAAATTACCACTAGAGGGCGACAGGCTCCTTTGCTGAATAATCAAGACAGGCAAATAATGCAATTAGAATCGTGATTCACATGGTCAGTTTTAAAAATGTTATACTTTTTACAAACCATGTAAGTGAATTTAATTTGAAAAAACCGTAACAGTATAAAAAATTAGATATTATGTAACATTATAGAGCATTAATGTACAAACTGGAAATGTTTTGCCATTGTGAAGTCATTGTTGAATTACATCATGATGCTTACTTAGCTCCAGTCAGAAAGTATTTGCAGAACACCTGCTGTATCTTGCTCTAGGTGTTGCATACTGACACTTAATAAGTTATTATGGTTTAATTAACAGTTACTTATTTTACAATATTTTATAAAAATTGTGTAATGAATTAAAAACTCCCAGCTCCTCAAATTCTTTTATTCTGCTCTAGCTAATGGTATCTCATATTTTAAAACAAAACGCCTCAGAATCTATTCTTAGTCTTATAAACAGTTTCAAGAACTTCCTAATGCAAATGAAAGTTCTTTTGGTTTAGAAGGTGACAGGTGCCTTGTTATGGGTTCTTGTGTTCTCCATAGTTCACCTGTGAAAACTGCGGTGTCAGCCAAGGGAGTGCAAGAGCTAGAAGGGCCAGTGGCTGGGCCAGTATAGGCTTAGGTGAAGCACCAAGGCAGGTGCCTTTACTTCTCTCACCTGAGAACTTTAGACTTCTCTCTCTTCGTAAATCACAGCTGTGCACCAGTGTGGCTGGAAAAAATTGGAAAACAATTTTTTTTTATTCTTCTATTCCCCCATCACCCAAAGAGTAACTGTTACCAGTGATGTCATTTTAAAGTTAGTTCCTATAGTTAGGTGGGAAAAGTGGGATCAAAATTACTAAATTGCGGTCTGTAACCCACTTAGTTGATCCTGAAATCATTTCAACGAACCACAGAAAATAGTTTCATTTAAAAAATGAAATAGAACTACAGACAGTATTTTCATCAAAAAATGAAGTGGAACCACAGACATGTTTTTTGAACCACAGTGTTTTCATTAAAATGAAATAGAATAGAAAATGAGAATACTTTAGTATGTTAAGGGAAGTATGTTATAAAGGTATGGTTTTAGTTAATATATGTGTATGTAAGTAAGTGTATATGTATACACATATATAAGCATATTTTGGACCTGAAGGTAAAGTATATTTCATAATGTATTTTTTAGTTAAAAGTTTGAAAACCATTTATTTAAATAGCATTTTAGTCATACTTTTTGTTTGTTGGGATGACTAATGCAGTTGTGAACTGATAGCTTAAAGAAAAGGAGTACATTAAAAGGGCTAATTGAAGTTTTAAGACCTCCTAGTGTATTCTGAACCTGTTGTATGTTTCTGTTACCTCCACTGAAGTTCTGACTACATCTTCAATTATTTCACATGTGGTGTCATACAGAGTATGTCACCCAGAGGCAGGTCTTCCAAGAGCGCAGTAATAAATAGGGACGAGGCATGGATGTCACAGCATTATTGCTTAGATTGGATTATCTTCTTTTTCTCAGGCGTATAGTTTAGCATACAACATCACAGGTATGCAAGCATGCCAGTGACTGCCAAAAAACTAAATATTTGAGGATGCAAAATGTTCAAAAGTTCATAGTCTGTATGAAAGTATTATGATGCAAGAGAAGTAAGAATCCAGGCTGGAATTATGTGAGCCAGCACAACTACTTCCCACTCACCCTTTATCTTATAGACTTCTTATATAGACTTCTTATCTTATATAGACTTCTATAATTCAGATGCAATAGTTCATTTAGAAATGTTGACTTGATCTAGAAAAATAGGTGAGCGGCTTCTTGTCATTTTTCAGAATTGGGTACTTGTATTTTTTAAAAGTTATATTTTAATTCATTTTATTTGTATGTCTAATAGATTTTGGAATGCTTGAAACCTTCACATTGTATATAATTAATAAGTGGTTAGATAGATATTTTCAGAACCTTTGTAAATTTAGTGGTATAAGTTTAAAAGTAATGTTCCTGTGTTTATGTAGGTGACCTAATTTGGTATGTAATGTTTTTCCTAGATTCTGTTTAGGTTATGAATACCAGATTAGTTCATTTGATGCAAGTACATGTATAAAATATTAATGTCTTACCAAATATAGTCAGATGTTTTTCACAAATACAGTATTAGAATCATAAAGAGCCATTATATGTTGGAAGCACATCAGTTTTCTAACTTTAATTGTATAGAAGATGAGGATGACTCATTCATTAGAACAAAACAAGTGCTTTGCTAGATCAGGTCTATTGTCTGCTGAGCCCAATTTCCTAGTGGATGGTGGTCCTGAGATACAGGAATGCCCACCCTGTGGATTTGAATTTCAGAAGGCCCGAGGTGTTCCCCCAATGGTCCATTTTGAGCCTTCAATTTGTTTATCTGAGAAAATAAGGGTCAAAAAGTCCCTTAGAGCATTCTTGTGAGGCTCAAATGATGTAACAAAGTGCTTGATATATAGAGGATTCTCAAAAAAGGTTTCCTCCCCTTTATTCTTTTTGTGGGTAATATTCAATAACTTACACTGTTACCATCCAACAATACTGTTCTCCTGTGACTTTCCTGCTTGAAAATACCTGGGGTTCTCTGCTGTCCACACCTTTAATATTTGGCCTCTTAACAGGGCCAACCTCATGCCAACCTTCTCCAGCCTCATTTTGTAATATCGATCCTCATGTTCCCTATAGTCCTGCCACGCTAAAGTTCGTCAGCTCATACCAAATCCTGGGCCCACACCTCTGTGTTTCGTACAGGCAACTCCTTTTATTTGAAATACTTTTATACCCTTCTGCCCCTCCAAAATCCTGTTCACTCCTTAAGACCAGGTGTCGGCTCCTTTGCAAATCTTTCTTGAGCCCTATAAGTAGTAGCCTATCCTTTCTCTTATGTTCCTGCAAAATTTTGATGATGGCCTTATTATAGTATTCATCTTGATCATTTAAACTTTGTACATATGTGTCTTTTCCTGCTGTTTATAGATCCCTGTAAGGATAGGGATCAGCTCTTACTAATCTTTGTTTTACAGCATCTAAGCAATACCTGGCTAAGATTATGGGCCTTATGTAAATGGCACCGAGGGAATAAATGAGTGGGTGAATAGGTCTATTTGCCTTATTTTTCATCTCTTCACAATAATTTGAGGAATTTGCAAGCATCATTCTTTCCTCCTACCAGACTGGAAATTGCCACAGCAGACATTGACCAAAGGTGAACGTGCTGCCTGCCAGAGACTGCTGGTAAAAACTGTACGTGTTGCATAAGGAGAAGGGGACTTCATTCAGCCTTAAGCAAGGAACTCTTGTAAGACTTAAAGGTTATGAAAATAAGCAATACTAAAACTAAAACTATATTAATTTCCAGCAATTAACAAACTCGTAGACCTGAAGCCCTATAGCAGCATTTTTTCCCATCAAAAAAGGTGGGAATTCATGGCATATAGGGAACCAAGCAATGAAGTGCAGTGGAAATATTAGGGATGCTCATCCGTTTTGTCACTGTGGACAAATTAACTTGGATGCAAAGCGCCAGTATATAAGAGAAATGCACAAATAGAGTGCAAAGAGTTAAATCAGATTACAAGGTCTAGTCAGAAGGCATGGAGGTCTGGATCAATCAATCGAAAGGACCAATAAAGTTCCAGTGATAACAGTCTTGAGGTAGAATACGTACTTGTTTATGATGGAGTTACTTTATACAGGAATAAAGTGTTAACATTTGTGCCTGAAGTAAAATCACACGTAGTCAAAACCCTTGAATATTTTTAGGAAGAGGCCACTTGAAGAGGGAACAGCATATGCAAAAGCTCACAGAGAACGTGGCTAAGGAGAAAGGGCAAATAGCTGAGTATGTTTAGTGCTCTCAGTGGCCAGAAGGAAGTTGGATGGGTATTGGGGGCCTTGTCAGAAAGGCTTTTGAAAGAAAAGGAAGTGACACAATCAAATTTCCATCGTGAAGAGATCATTATAGTGTTAATGTGTTTCAAAGATCATTATAATCACAGTGTAAAAAACTATAATAAAGGTTTTTAAAGCATAGTACAAGTAATCTGTAAATAGAAAACTTGGGATCATTTGTAGGTCTTTTAGGGACACAACAGATTTCTTTTGGGGAAATCAAAAATGGCAAAAGACACAAAATCACTTTACAAAATGAATTGTTAATTTTAGCTTATTCTCTGTTGCCCCCTGCCTTGGGGAGCGCTTACCATCCTTACTTGAGTGTTTGGAACTCAGGAATGTAATGCCAGCCTTGAAGGGGCTGCCAATTTCATACCAGCAAAATGGTAGGTAGTAATTAATGCATTTTTTAAATCATCTTTTCAGTGTTGAAAACTGTCTTTTTATTGAGAGCATACAATAAGACAATATCATGAAAATTTTAAATGGATACCATTTTATCAATGAGATAAGAGAGCTTCAGAGAAGTCAAAAGTGATAGAATCGTATAGTGATTTGAAACCAGTTATTTTGGCTAAGTAGGCCTTTTTCCTGTATCACAAGATAATAGCAGTGGATACGATATTTTAGGAGGACTAAGTCTCTTAGAGATAATCTAGAAAGAAAGGAGTCTTCCCTTCCAAAGGGAAGATAAACTAGTGACTAACAACTATTAAAATGTTTCAAGTAACATTTTCTTTGTATCCAAACTCTATTTTTAATATTTTCTAAGATTCTGGTTAATGTGACCCTTTATCATACCATATCTTTGCTGTTTGCTACATCTTAGCAATAAAGAAAAACATATTTATTCATATGGACAGAGCTTTGTAGAAATCCAGTGTATTCTTTGGGATTTTTTCCCCAGGAAGATTCATATATTTGTGAGATCTGATTAGATCAAGAACTGAATGATGTGCATCTCAGTTATAAGTGGATATAAATTCTATCTTTTATTTGAAGTCTAAAGGAGATAGGGGTGAGAAAGGAAATTACTGTTTCTCCAACCATCCCAAATTTCATTGTAGGCTTTACGCTACAGTAATAAATCGAGATAACTAGATTTGCTTAGCTAAGATGGATAGATTTATTGGTTCCATTTTTAAATTTTTATATGAATAAGTAAACTGCTACCAGTTGCGTATGTTTCATCTCTTCTAATAATGTTTTATTGCCATCTGCTCCCCTGCTTTTTGACATCATTAAACTAAACAGTCCACTGACCATAAAGGCCTGACTAGAGCTGTCTATTGTCAGAACCTGGGTGTGAAGCATGTAAATATGCTCTATCTCTTTATAAAACAAGTAGATTTTCATTTAGAATCAAGACTCTCAAGAGAAAAGAAGGAAAAGCCATTAACTGCCTTCTTTCTTTCCTTCTAAATGTCTTATTGGAATTTATTTCCACGTTAGAAGCTTTCCATTGCTGATACAAGTGCACTGTTGTAAAAATTCTTTCTCTCCATTTTTCTTTCATTATTTTTTTAGAGAGAAGGGCAGGGAGGGAGGAAGAAAGAGAGAGAAACACCCATGTATGGTTGCCTTTTACCTGCCTCTAGCTATGGACCTGGCCGGAGACCTGGCTTGCAACCTGGTTATGGGCCCTGATTGGGAATCGAACCAGTGACCTTTGGGTTCGCAGACTCATGCCTATCCACTGAGCCCCAGCCAGGGCCAAAATATCAAATCTTTTAATAGGGAAAAAATACCTGAACTTATTCATATAAGCTTTTAATAAAGAATTAATACTTTCTATTAATTGTTGCATATGGTTTAAACTAGAGATTGGTGAACTGGCCCTTGGTCACATCTGGGCCACCACCTGTTTTTGTAAACAAAGATTTATTGGAACACAGCCATGCTTATTTGTTTGCCTGTTGTCTATGGCTCCTCTGTGCTATAATAACAGAGCTCAGTAGTTTTAACATAAACTTTATGGCCCATAAAATCCAAAATATTTGTTCTCAAGCCATTTACAGAAGAATAATGGCCAACCCTAGGTTTAAGGAATAAGAAAAATTATGCTTGGTAATTCTTCACAATAGATGCAAACTTTATCGGGGGTCGTAAGCACTCTTGAATGCACTAATGAGTGGTAAGGCATTTTGTTACCTCTTTGCTTGTAACATCACCTAGAAGAAGAATCTTATTCTTAGGTGTATTCTCTAAGTATTGTTGCATGATAGACACCTTATTTATTTTTTTAACCATAAGAGTATAATGAAAACTGACATTAATGAAGCAGATCTTACACATTCAAGGAACTGGAAGGTAATACCTTTTCTTATACCTCCACATTCAACCCTTTCGCACTGGGAGGTAGTTGTTATTATTGCAGTTTTACAGTTGAGGAAACTAAAACCCGAAATGATGCCGTTTTTAAGTTCACACAACTAGAAATTTGAAGAACAAGGATCTCAAGATATCTTAACATTAGTCTTCACACAATGCATGAAGGCCTGTCCAGAAAGTATCCATTCGTGTAATATGAAAAATAGAGACATTTATTGAGGAAGATAGGACAATGATGCCTCATAGGACAATGATTGTACATAAGACAATGATGACTCAGTCTCCTTCGAAACAGTCATGTTGGGACCTCACAGTTTTTCCAGAGTCTCTTCCACTTTACAAAACACTGCAAAATCCTTTGATGGAATCACCATCAACTGCCTTATCGTATTTTCCTAAATTTCAATGAGGGTCTGAAATCTCTCCTCTTTCAGAGGTGGTTTTAGTTTTGGGGAAAGCCAGAAATCACGGGGCACCAAATTGGCTGCAGTGGGGCTGAGTCACCTGGGAGATTTGAAGTTTTGCCAAAAACCTCTGCATGAACTGTAATGCATGAGCCAGCATGTTGTGATTAGGCTGCCGATCACCAGCTGCCCATAACTGTGGCCATTTTCATTGTATTGCATCTCTCAACCAATGAAGAACATTGAGGTAGTACTTCCTTATTAATTATTTGCCCTGGAGATATATACTCATGGTGGACAACACCTTCCCGGTCAAAAACCAAGTTAATATGGTCTTGATTTTGCTACATCTCTACTGCGTCTTCTTCAGGCGCAGAGAACCAGGTGACTTCCATTGGGGTGATTGGACATTTGCTTCTGGATCGTAGCCATAGACCCACAATTCATGTTCCATTTTGACCTTCTTGAAGAAATCTGGTTCATTGGTAGCAGTTTGAATCAAGTCATTAGCAACCATAGCACGATGTTCCTTCTGCTCTGGTAGTAGAAGCCGCAGAACAGATTTCGCCATGACACATTTCATGCCAACACCCTCCATCAAAATCTTGGACACAGTAGTTTTTGAAATCCCCAGATCAGCTTCTAGTTCTCAAACTGCCAGTCACCAGTCTTTGTAGATTGCAGCCTGTATAAGCTCAATATTCTCAGGTGTTCTACTTGTTGCAGGCCTTCCAGAATGTGGATCACTTTTAACTGATTCTTGACCATCTTTGAAGTGTTTGTGTCACACTTTATTTTCACTGTACTCATTGCATTCCCACATTTACATGTGGTAGATAAAAATCAGAAGGAATACCTGGTAAGCAAGTGGTCCCAGCCCTAGTCCAGACCACATACCCCATGGTTCCAGTACCAGAAAAATAAAGTCTCATAATTTCTGGCTGTAAAAAGTAGTAGGGGTTGAGGCTGTGGAAGAAACTGCCTGTCTCTCAGAAGTGTCCATTTAAAGGGCCCACAAGGTCCTAGAATATATACAAAACCACTGACTCTGGGAACCACCACCAGAGCTAGAGGGGTGCCAGTCACATATGGGAAGGGGGTGAAGTGATTGGAGTGCAGAGCCAAGCCTCCAGCAGCCAGGTGGTGGCATTGTCCCCTCTCCAACCCCTCTCCCACATACAGAGCCACAAAACAGTGAAGCGGGTTGCCCTGCCCTGGTAAGTACCAAAGGCTCTACCCTGTACAACTTAACAGGTGCACTAAGATAGGGAATCAAAGCAGCTCTACCTATCACAACTATCAACAACAATTAAAAAAAAAAAAAAAAAACCCAAAAACTAAACAAACTACTAGAACAGGAACAGAGTCATATATATGGAGATCATATGGAGGGTTAACAGCAAGGAGAAGGAAGGGGGAGAATGGGGGAAAAGGTGCAGAGATCAAGAAGCATAATTAGTAAGTACAAAATAGACAGGGGGATGTTAAGAATGGTAAAGGATATGGAGAAGCCAAAGAATTTATATGCAGGACCCATGGACATGAACTAAGGTGGAGGGTTGCTGTAGGGAAAGGGGGTACCAGGAGGCATGGGGCAAAAGGGGAAATTTGGGACAACTGTAAACGCATTTTCAATAAAGCATACTTTAAAAAATTAAAGATGTGGACCCTGGCATAGTGGATAAGGTACCGGCCTGCGAACCCAAAGGTTGCTGGTTCAATTCCCCAGCCAGGGCACACATAGCCAGGTCTCCAGCCAGGTCTGTAGGCAGAGGCAGGTGAAAGGCAACCATACATTGATGTCTCTCTCCCTCTCTGCCTCTCTCCCTTCCCCTCTCTCTAAAAAATAATAAATAAAATCTTTAAAAAATTAAAGATGTAAAATTCAAACATAACTTTGTATAATAATAAAGTTTTATTTATTTCATGGACCTAATGACTTTAAGAGAGATATCTCAGAAAATTAGTAGTGGTAATAGAAATATAAACACTGCCCCAAGTTTAAAATTGTATAGTTATATTGTTTGAGATGGGGAGGTCTCCTTTAAATATTCTTTCCTTTTCTGCTTCAGTTTTTGTTTTTGTTTTTTTTTTGTTTTGTTTATTTTTTCTTACATTAAAAGAATTATATTTATATGAGCAATTCAAGCCTGAGGTACTTTTCTTCTTTATTTCTAAGATTAAGCTGCTTTCTCACTTATATAGATGAAAATCAGTGGGGAAATTGTAAAAGGAAAGCCCATTTGGGTTTTATATTACTTTGGAAATAAGATATGTGAGAACTCCAGATGTAATGTGAGTATAAATAATTTTAATATATGTTTTTACTCTTTTCTCATATAAATTTGAGCACAATTCTACAAATTGAATGTGTTAAGTAACTCCTTAGATTATGGAGTCTCTTTAATATTATGGTTCTTTTTAATATTCCTGAGGTCATGAATCATGCCTCAGATTTGTTTCTTAAAATACTTTATAGAGTTTTTTCTGTTTTTTTTATACCCTCTGCCTTCTCCCCACCTTCTTTTTCATATAAAGCACATTGGCCATCCCCAACTAGAACATGAATTGGTAACAGTGATATTGAGATAATTAAGAATATACTATGTATAAGTGATTTTTAAATGAACAGTGGTAAAACCAGACATTTTATGATCTAATGTCTTTATCTGCAGGGTACAGACTGTTCCTTTTTCTTGTGACTCTGACCAAATGGAAGTTTTCTTTGTCAGTTCAGTTAGGAGGGAGCAAAAGGCAAGTCTGTGTTTCCTGAATTTTGATGATGTATAGTGCAACAAATTAAAAAAGAAGGGAGCTGAACCTTATCCAAGTCCCCACACTCACTTTAATTAAGACACTCTAGATCCAATTTAATCTGAGTTCTTAGAGTTGAAAGGCTGGTTGCTAATGGAAGAAACTAACCTCCTGAAGTTGCGGAAATACTTGATGCTTAGCCATGAGCGCACCTGCTCCAATTCTTTATGGTGTACATACCAGCATTCTCTGCTGCTTAGAGAAATGATAATAGTTTAATCTGTCCAGTTTTGCTTTTAATCATTGAATAAAAATATCCTTGATTCCATTTAATAAAAAGTGCAGAAACCTCTCCAGAATGTACTTTCCTCTGATCCTAGATCTTGGCTTAACTTGAAACCTTTTCTATTTGTACTGGATATGATTTCATGCCTGGATTATGGAGAGTAGACTGTTGTTTATATGTTCCACATAAGGAGCTTGACAGACAAAATGCACAGATTCTGTCCTTCTCTTGGACACCATCTGTTTGAGATGGTGAGGAATAGGCAGAGAAGAAAGCACTTGCTGAACACAGTAGTATGCAAGTGTGTTGCCGTCACTGCTACCCAATTTAGGATGTGTAAAATTTCTACCGTGCTTTTGTGAACATATTCTCTGAGATGTTGGATTATAATGCTTTATCTGTCCAAAAGAGTGCCAGAGTGTCGCTTTGATGTAGCCCAGTTATTTCTAGGAGGAGAGCATTAGCTTCAGTTTATAACGGGAACGCCCCTTGCAGTTGAGAGAGTTGTTTTCCACACCATAAAATCTCTTATATGACCTCTGTCTTGTTGGGGCTGTAAATATTTGTCTGGGGTGGGGGGATGTATGGGTGAACATTATATTCTTAATAGTCTTATTTCTGAATAAGAATGACATATTACAGGTTTTTTAAAAGTATAGTCTGGTTAACCCTAAGTTTACTGTCATACCTTTTTCACTTGCTGTATCTTAATTCAAATGTAGTAGTTGAAATATTTATACCAGTATATGTAGAGTTGTACAACAAACTGAATACAGCGTTCTCATGCTTCAAGCCTATATGTTCTTAGTAAAAGTATTAGATCTATAATCATATTTCCCTTTCTGAAACAGTTTATATAAGTCCTCTCAAATGTTCTCAAAACATGAAAAACCTAGCCTTATATTCTTATATTTTAGTTCAAGAACTTTGGAGACGTTCATTATAATGACTGACAGTATGGGCAGTCAGGTTTAAGGAAAGTAAGGAACATCTCTGCAGGAAACTTATCTTTTACAGAATACTGGAAAGGTTTAAATGTAATAATCTAAGCTGTTAGGCACATCAGGGTAAGTAAACAATAATGTTTTCATACATTATTCCTAAATCTATTCTACCAGGCTCATTAGAATAGAAGAAATCATCTGAATTATCTCTATCCCCTCCTTCTAAACTGGCCTGGAAGTTCATCTTCCCAAAATTTGAGACTTTTCTTCATGTTTGCACAGGGCACAGCAGTGACTGGCAAAGAGCTTGACTGACAATGGGCACATAAGTGCTCGATGGATGATTGCATGGGGACATAGGCTTTAGAGTGAGGTGCAGTTTTGGTTCCCAAGTTGTCCAATTGTCCACTCTCCTCCTTTGGCTTCCATGACACACTGCTAGTTCTCAAACTGCCTGTCTCTCTGTCGTGAAAGTATTTATGTTATTTGTCTTAAACCTTAGAAGCTCATATTTTCATGTCACTCTTCCCAGAGCAATGTCCTTACCTCCCACCAACTCAACTATATGCTGATGACTCGAATTAATTCTTCTAGCTCAGACCCAATAGAAAACTAATACAGAGGATAATCAGAAAAGAATTGAAGATTGATTGGTTATTTGATGATGTTATATTTGGGATGCAATAATGGTATTACAATTAGATGTTTTTAAAGAGCAGTTCTAGAGATCATACTAAAATAGTATGTGTTAAATGATAGATCTTGAATTTGCTTTAAAATAATTCAATAAATTGTTAAAGCTTGATGCTTTCCCTTTATTACATTTTGCTGGTTTTTAAAGTAATGAACTGGTTTCTTAGCATCATCTAAAGATGATCAAAGCAATATTTTAAAATTCCAGAATTATCGTGAGCTTGCTCATGGTTTAAACATATTGGAAGTATTTCTATCTTTTTAAATTATTATTCTTATTAATGCTGCAACTGTCTTATCTGCTTTTTCAAGCCCATTTAATACAGTTGCAGTAGTCTTTGAGAGCTTCCTTGCTTTCAGATTTGACAAGATATTCTAGGCATTCTTTGTTCATTTTTTGCCCCAGTTCTAGAAGCAGCAGTTTTTCTAAAAAGTCCAGTTCCTTTTAATGGGAAGACAGCTATTTTGGTAGTGGAATCTTTTATCCTCTAAACAAAGATTTATTAAGCAATATGCCAAGGACTGCTGTGTAGCAAACAAAAACAGTGTCCTTGGCCTCAAGGTGTGAAGAGATAGATAATAAAAAGCAATAAAAAGAATATAAAATATGTGAGATGAGTGTCCTGGAGAAAGATAAACCTGTTAAAGAGTATAGGGAATGCTGGTTTGCCGAGTGGGGCTGCTGTTTGCATAGGAAGGTCAGAGGAAAGCACATTGATAAATGGCCTTGAGCAGAGACCTGAAGGAAGTGAGGAAACAAGACATGCAAAGCTTGGGAAAGATGTCCTGGCCAAAGGTATAGGAAAGCGCCAGAGGCCTGAGCCAGAGCGTACTGGCCATTTAGAGGACTCATAAGGGGGCCTGTGGCTCCTATGTAGTGGGCCAAGGGGAGAAGCGCAGGTCAGGTCAGGGGGACTGGAGGAGTCAGGTTCTGTAGGACCTTTGGTTTTAGTTCTGACTTAAGGAGGGAGCTATTGGAGGGTATTGAGCAGAGTAGCAGCCTAATCTGATTTAGATTTTTTGTTTTGTGTTTTTGTTTTTTGAAAGCCTATAGCACCTGGTATTCCCAAGCAGTCTCCCATCCAAGTACTAACCAGGCCCAACCCCGCTTAGCTTCAGAGATCAGACGAGGTTGGGCGCATTCAAGGTGGTATGGCCATAGACCTGATTTAGTTTTTACTGGGCTCTGTGTGGTTGGCAAGGATGAAAGCAAGATTTAGAGGCAGTAACTGTAATAAGCCAAACAAGAGATGACAGTGTTTTGGACCAGGAAGTACTATGGAGCTGGTAACAAATCATCAGGTTATGCATTTTTTGTATTGTTGTGAGCAGTTTGTCTCCTGCACCAAACTTGTTCTCCTACTGAATATGTTCAGCAATTCAGAAGCACTGACATTTAGTTAGAATAATGTGCCTGAGGAGACACATTATTAAGTAGCAACACCTGTTGTTGCTTAAGTTTGTTTTGGGGATATCACCACCATCCCCCTCACCTCCACCAATTGACTTAGGTTTTCAAGTAAGAGTTGATGTAATGTAGTATTTTGTTTACTTAGTATATGTTCATAACAATAATTTGCTGATAGTTGAATAATTTTACTTGAACCAAAAGGGTTATGAATTTCTGTGTATTCAAGTACAGTTTAGTCAGGTTTTTAATGTGTACACAGTAATCTTTACTGTTGTTGTTGTTTTTTAAGTGTATTGGTTTAGAGTTAACAGACTTTTTTGAACAGGGATGGAAAGCAAAAATATCAAATAACTCACCTTATTATTAACACAGTTAGAAAATGTCTGTTTTCAAAGAATTCACACATTGTATTACCAGGAGTTCTGTTGCTCTTACTCTGTTTTCTTTCTGTAAACTCCTTATTTGTATAAACAAATGCCTTTTAATGAGTTCTATTATTTTTTTAAACACGTAGTAAATAATTAGATAACTTATAATTCCTTATTATTACACAGTGTTTTATAGTATGGTATATTACATACTGTAAACAAACCACCAATAATGGATTTATGTGGCCCATAGTGCAAAAGTTCCTTGGATAAACTTGATAATCACTTGGTTGGGGCCTTAAAGAGATTAGAAGAGAAAAATCTCAGGATAAGATTGTGTAAAACAAAAACAAACAAACAAAAAAAGATTGTGTAAAACTTGTTTTAATTAATTTGCTAAATAAAGTATTTTCACTTTATCTTTTCAAATAAAGTCACAAAGGTACCCAATTAAGAGGAAGTAGGTGGTTTTCTAAATTAATGAATATTATGTGGTTCAATTTTTGAAAATTCTTTTTTTAATTTAATTTTATTGTTGTTGTATTACATCCATCTCCTTTTTGCTCCCCTGACCCCCTCCCCACCCATCTATTCCCCCCAAAGTCAGTCCCACCCGTTGTCCATAAAAATTCTTTATCATCAATAGTCTGCAGTCCAACTGAGATGACTTTTGTATTTCTTGGTAGTAAAGTTCATGTTTAGTAAATCAGAGGTTTGTTTTAAACAATATTGCCCCTTAGAATTGTCAGCTATTTCACTATGGCAAATATTTTTTAAAACTAGCAACTCAACATGTTGTGGATATTAAATCTTACTGATTAATTTGACAACGTTATGTATTATATACTAAGAAAGTATTCTATTATGCTACTGGGTGTTCCTGCTAATTTATGTTTACTTATTTAATGGTAATCTTTGTAAATTTAGGTTTGACTATTACAGTGCTGAAAAATAAAAATGTAGAATACTTATGAATGTATGTCATTTAAAACCTTAGAAGACACATAAATAACCAACCACTCTAAAATCAATAGAAGATATTTTCACCAACACTATTGGTTTGGAAAGTACCTAGTGGTTCTAAATCTCTAGATGAGTTTTGTTGTGCTGAAATGTTGATACAAAAGAAAAAAATATTTTTGATACATGATCATAGTAGGGTAGAGATTAGCCACAAAGGAAGCCAAATTTAATGGAAGTAGCTCAAGATTAAGTTTAAAAGGAAACTCTGAGTCAAGAGCTTCCTAGTGTTCCCATTGTGATCCTTCACTTAGTTATTCATTATTCAGTTAGAACAAGTCACTTAAATTTTTTGTAACTTAGATTCCTAGTATGAAATTTCACATTCCCATTTAATAGTCCTACTAGGACTTAAAAAAATAACAACTTGTTACAAATAAGTAGATTGTCAACTTCAAGCTGCTACTTATAAAGAGATGCATTTTGTTTCTACCTTAAAGTAGGGATTTTTAGGATGGGTTTAGTAAATTTGAAGTATTTTTAGTCCTACTATCCATGGAAGACTGTTCTGTACAGAATTGTAAAGGAGGCAGGGCTCATCTTGTGGTGCTTTCCTACTCCCAAGACCTCACCTTTTATCACCTCCCTGTCCCCAGTCAGCCAAGTGAGCAGAGGCTGGGGGCTGGCACTTAATCGCTTAAAAAAGTTGCCCATTCCTGTGCTCGAGTAGTGGGAAATTCAATCTGAAAAAATGAAACATCATTTTACTCATACGGGAAATCACTGGGTCTTGGAAATGCTCAGGGCTTGGTAAGTAAGAGGCGTGTAGCTTTGTGTGGGCCAGTGTGCTAGCAACACAGCAACAAAACGGAGGTGTGAGAACCTCGGTTTTATCCAAAGTGGTTAAAACAGGGCAGGGACAGAAAGCCAGGCTTTTCTTCACAAGAAAGGAACAGCAGTTAGCTTAGAGCCCTTTTATATGTGCTTAGGATGATCAGATGTTTCATGTTTAATAATGGCCTCTTAGGTTAAATAAGTTAGTTCCCCATGTACCTTCTCCTTGAGGCATGGGCCAGGTGGATTATGTCCCATTTCACAATGACTGGTGCAGAATTACTACACTCTTTTATTGCTAAAACTGTCTCAGTGACTCAGTACTTTAGGGCTTATGGATAGATAATGTGATAAAATAAAGGCATATGGTAGATGAAAGGCTTTGACTCTCTTTGAGGTCTGATTTTCAGATTTTTCAATTGGTAACTTTCCCACTGTTTGAAATGCCAAACCCAGTCCGCATTTTTAAAAATCTATACCTTTGTAGTCTTTTTTTGAAAAGGCAAAATGAAAGTGATTTAGAAGCTTCCCCTTTTCATTAACTTGATTAAATATTAATGTTTTTGCCTTCTGTTTTAAAGGCAGTATTCTGGTAGTATATATAGTTTGTCATCATTTTTTAAGAGTTTGTCATTGACTTAGGCCCTGTAGTACCTTTTGCTTCCTATCGGTAAATAGCAAATAAATGTCACAGGCGGGGTTGTTAATAGATTTTAGGAGGAGTTAAGAAGTGGAACTTCCAGGAGCCTTGTGAAAGGGGGAAACTGAATAGCAGAGAAGAAAGTGATATTTCATTGGCTGAGGATCACAGAAGCAAATGATGACATCCCACGTTCAAGGGACAGTGAAGGGACTACAGCATGGTGTTGAAGAGCAAGCTCACTCTGGAGCCAGACTGCCTGGATTCAGGACTGTCCTTTATTTTATTTTATTTTTTTTTAAAGATTTTATTTCATTATTTTTAGAAAGAGGGGAAGGGAGAGAGGCAGAGAAGGAGAGAGATATCAATGTATGGTTGCTTTTCACCTGCCTCCAGCCACAGACCTGACTGGAGACTGGCTTGCAACCTGGTTATGTGCCCTGGCTGGGGAATCGAACCTGCAACCTTTGGGTTCGCAGGCTGGCACCTTATCCACTGTGCTACCAGCCAGGGCAGGACTGTCCTTTATTTTGTGTTTGACCTTGGGCACTTTTCTTAACCTGTCTTTGCCTTGGAGTCAAAAAGTGGTACCAATCATGCCTAAATCATAGCTGTTGTAAGGATTTGAGAATAGTGTCAGCACAAGTTATATATTAGATGAATATAATCGAGTATGATTGTGATGGCAGAAATGTAGGTGAGTGTAAAAGACAAGATTGTAAAGAAGATTGGAGTGAGCACACTGAGAAACTAGACTGTCAGAACTACACATACAGTTCACAGTAGGGAGTTCCTGAAAACTATAAAAATTATATATATATATATATATATATATATACACACACATACACTCAGACTAGTGTATTTGGGAAAAGAACCTAGCAGAAAAGGTTGAAGATGAGACTGGCAGCAGAGGGACTGCTTAGGAGACTTGTAGTGGTCCACACTGGTGGGATTCAAACCAGGATTCAAAGCTCAGAGATGAGTTCCAGTTGGAAAGAAGGGACAGACTTGGAAACATTTATAATGAAACAGTTGTTAGCACCTAGGGACTGATTGTCAGGGAGAGGGCTATGTCCGAGTGGGAAAATTCAAACCATACAAATTCTTAGGAAGAACTGACAATGTGTGCAAGAAGATGAGAAACATTTTGCATGTCATGAACATAAAGACAAGAACAAGATTTGGCATTGAAAATGCTTATCTGAAGCCCCAACAGAAATCAGACCTTGGGTATAGAAACTGCAGACCCACAGAGGCCACAGTTGTTCTGTGTGAGCAAATGAGGTAACAAGGAAGCGAGTGTACAAAATGAATATTACAGTAAATTTATTTCCCATTTCTACAAGAGTGTGAGGTTAAGAGAATGAAAACATATTCCGAGTCCAGTTGACTCACTTGAAACACAGGCAGTAGTGGAGTTCCCTGGCCTGTAAAGTGCCATTTCACAGCTTGTGTGCCAGGCGGAGCACCATTGATGTGCTAAGTGTCTATAAATGCTTGGTTTCTGGATCCATAACTAACAGCCTTTATTCCAGTAAGGGAGAATTATCCTCTTACTCATCCTAATTAACCTTACCTAGTTTTGACCACACCTTTAATATGGATCTCGTCCATATACACACACATGTACGTATTTACACATACTTTGTTAATTTGTGTGCTTATCTTAAAAGTTGTTCTTTTTAAACCTTTTTAATGTATGTTTTTTTCTCTTTCCTTACATTTTACTTGCTTGTGGGTAAGGAGCTAGCCTTCTGTTGGTTTCAAACCTTCACAGTTTTGCATTCATTCACTTGTGTATCGATTCCAATTTATTTATTCAAACATTTTTTTATTCCAGGCACTGTATTAATTTTAAGGGTAATGAATAAGAGGCAGCTCCTACCCTCAGCTTACTATCTCATTGGAGAAAAAAGACACAGTTATGTGTAGTAGAAGCAATAAAATCATTCACAAAAACATGGGAACATGGAACAGAAACATTTAATTAGGATTATATGGAGGGGCCGCAGGGAGAGGTAATTCAAGGCAGATTTTTTGGAGTAGTTGACTTTTAGACTCAATCTTAAGTAGTAAGCAGTGGTTACTAGTTAAAGAGGAAGAAGTATAGGGAAGGCCTGTTCACAAGAAACAATGAGGCAGCATGGTGTTGCGTTAGCATAAACTGGAATGTAGAGAGTGGGGTAAGATGGTAGAGCAGGCAGAGACTACTGCTGGGCCTTGTATGCAGAGATTAGAAATATATACTACATTCAGCAGTCGAAACAGGGAAATCATAGAAATAAGTCTGTGACCAGGCCAGATGGCAATCTTAGGTGGCATTTGGGAGGGTGAATTTGTGCAGGATAAGACAGTTTGATGGCTAGTCCAGGTGGGAGATGTTGAGGACCTAAAAAGGACAGTATTGTAGGAATGGAGATGAGGGGGCAAAATTAAGAATTATTGTGATGTAAAATGATCAGAACCCATTGTAACCATAGATGAGGGGGAAGATGGTCCTTGGATTATTCATAATCCAAGGCAACTAATTGCAGTCTTAGATAGTACAGGAAGAAAGATAATAGATGACAATAAAGAATTGTTAGTTTCAACCCATGGAATGTTTTAACGTGCCTGTGATACATTTCAAGTCAAATCTAATTAATGGTTAGAGATGTTGTGAGTATGCACCCTTACCGCATCTCCTCTCAAAAGAAGAAGCATTTCTACTTTTCCCACAACATACTGTGCATACACCTGTCACAACTCCTGATGTTATAAGCCTTGGTTTTCTTTTCCATTTATTTCTGGAGTCACATTCTCATGTTTGGTACATAACCTCTTCTGAAATGTGAGTCAATAGGTTATTTTTTAAAGTAATATTATTTGTTAGAGAAAGTTCTATTTGATCTAGTCTCATTCTGACTATTTTTTTGTGTTTTAACTCATAGCACCTTCCACTGGAAGAGTCTCAGGAGCCGTGCCCCCAGCCAACTCAGCTGGGGGGCAGCCTCAGCCCAGCGACCAGGACACTTTAGTGCAGAGAGCTGAGCACATCCCGGCAGGAAAGCGCACTCCAATGTGTGCCCACTGTAACCAGGTTATCAGGTTGGTTGCTTTGGAAGTTTTTTAATAAAAAATGTTTTGACTCACGATTTTATTAGAGAAAACATTCTTGTTATATTTTTATGTGTTATTATTGAAGTAGATAAATATGAATATATTTGTGAGACTATTTTAATGAAAAGTAATTCTGGGCCCTTGAAATTAAAACTAAAAATACTATTGTTTTAGTTATTAACTTCTATGGAAAAAAATAATGATTAATTTAGCCTTTCAGAGAATAATAAAATTTTAAGATTCAAATACCCTGAAGATCATTTATCCGAACTTCATTATTTTATAAATTATAAAAGTGAGGACCTCATTTAGATGAAAAATAACTAGTGACATAACATAAAAAGCCTTGAGTCCTATAGGAAGAAAATTGACTTTTTGAAGCACTAAGCATTGAAAAATATAATTACCTTCCGACTGTACATAAATGCTTTAAGTTTTAGGTTAGATCATAACCTGCTTCTTTATATTTTTATCAAAATCATGCTTTATTGTCTTTTAACTTACTAGTAGGAAAAAAGGCCCAGAGATCCTAAGTAAGTGTACTATACTGGCACTTATTAAATCTCTGAGCATCCCTTAGTAAGTGGCTTTTAAAAGTGTTAGGATTGGGGGGAATGGGTGGGTGGGTGGGGAGGGGGACAGAGGGGAGCAAAAAGGGGATGGATGTAATACAACAACAATAAAATTTTAAAAATAAATAAATAAATAAATAAAAGAAAAAAAAAGTGTTAGGAGGTAAAGGTGTAAATGTTGAGTGCAGGGATCCCAACCAACAAGCAGGTCCTTGTTGCCCCTTTGTGTGCTACCTTATTGGCTTAAGCCCTCCTCGTTTTTAATTTACCCTGTTTTGAAATAGTAGAAACAGGGGTTTCTCTAAAGTTGAGTAAGGTTAAGACTTTTCCTCTCCTCAATTCCATAATCATTGCATAGGATTATGTCTAGTTAATACTCAAACCAGAGCCCAAGAAACCTCAATATTTTATTTAAGAATCAAATATAAATACTTTTCTCTTGAACCCACTGTTAAATAATAAATAAATGAGTCTAGAGCACAGCACACAATACATGATTAAACATAGAGCAGCACCTTTATATTTTAAAGGTAGCCCATATTCATTGTGATATTTCAAAAAGATAGAAAAACTAAAAGTTTATCCATAATTCCACTTTATAAGAGAGTCCCTGTTAGTATATTAATTCATGCTTTTAAAACACACACACCTGAGGCCAGATGTTATTTACAAAAGTGAAATCATAAGACAATTTTTGTAACCTGTTGTTTTTCACTTAAAGAGTCGTGTCTTCCTATAGCAGGATTAGCGGTTATGAGAAGAATATCAGTGGAGGTTTCCACAGCCTGGCTCAGTACCCACCACTCAGAGGCATTCAGGGAATGTTTGACCTGAACAGGTCACATGTGACTCGAGACCCACTCATGTTTCAGGTCATAATATTAATTCAGTTAGAGTGATTTTCCTAAAACTACTGCTCCAGTGCTTTATCCTGGTAAATAAAAACACCATACTGTTTTTATTATATTAAATTTATTGGTGTGACATAGGTTAATAGGGTCACACAGGTTTCAAGTGTATATTTCTATGATAACACAATCTGCATACTTCATTGTGTGCCCACGATCCAAAGTCAAACCATCTTTTACCATGTATTTGGCCCCTTTACCTTTTACTAATCCCCATCCCGCTTCCCTCTAGTAACCACCATACTGTTGTCTGTGTCTATGAGTTTCAGTTTTATATTCCATATATGAATGAAATCATATTAGCTTTTCCTGACAGACTTACTTCACTTAGCATAACAAAACACTGCTTTTAATTACTAACTGTATTTAGTTATATTTTTAGGTTTAATTTTTAAAAATTATTAATCTCACAGAGAGGGAGACATCAATTTCTTGTTCCACCTATTTATACATTCATTGGTTACTTCTTGTACATGCCTTGATGGGGGATCAAACCCACAACCTTTGAGTATTCAGATGACACTCTTAACCAACTGGGCTACCCAGCCATGGCTTTAGGTTTAATGTTAATGAAATAAAATATTCTAGCTTGTCACATTAAGTTATGGTACTTTGGTTAGGTAGACTGGTATTTAGAGATACAATTTGGTGGGTAAAAACACCCTTATGGAAACAGGAGTTACTGCTATTTGTGTGCTATTATAAGCAAGTAATTAGATGGGTTAACAAAATGTGAAACCATTTCAGTTACTGATTCATGTTGTCTGATTATCAAATTCTGTGACATCCTGTGATCACCACTACCAGCACGTATGAAAAACTTAGTATGAATAGAAATTATATTCCTCACCCCCACCTACCTTGGCTTCAGTTTTAATGCTAGGCCAGGATGAAGTTTTAATGCACAGTCTCCTTGTCATGTGAAACAAATATATATTTTATGTTAAAAACATGAGTATCTATCACTTACTGCTCCCTCATCTGTTAAATTTTATATTGCTCTGGATTATCTCAGCACTTGTTATCAGTTAAACATTAAAGCTTCCTTTATAGGGAAGCTAATAGGACCAGGGATTAGTTCCTGTCAAGATCTTCTAACAATAATTAACGTAGCACATTTGCTTGGTGCTCAAGTGCTAAAACAGCTTGAACAGACTGTGGTCACTTCAGAGACCCAGTCAAAGCATAATTCTAGTTCTTGGCCTCAAATGCCAGTATCACTTACCAAAGCAAGGAGGCATTAGATCAAGTGACATTCCCTTGTACACCTGTTTTAAAAACAAGCTGCAGACACCGGCTTGATACTTTCAATATAGAATAATGCAGCCTGGCAAACTCTTAAGAAGTTTAAAATTTTAGAATTTATATCATTTGTTTCCTACAGAGTAATTTATATTATTTATATTTATTTTCTAAATATTTAAAATTTTCACATTTTTAAGTAAAGTTGAACAGGCAGATTTTGTGTTTTATTTTCTTTTTAGCAAAGTTAATTGTTCTAGGAAAAAGCTCAGAAACCTGTATCACTGAATACGAGTACTGAACTATCTCTTATAGAACATGTTTAGCTTAAAACTACATAAATCATTTTATTTTGATATAATATTAAAAACTTTTGGTTTATTTGAATCTTGAAAAGATTGTGAATGTCTTGACCAAATCATATTATTTAGGCATTACTTTGATTAGTTAGTTGCTTTTTTTCAGCTGACTAGGGTGTTACATTTTAGGGAATTCTACTGAAGCTTTGATTAAGTTTGCTGTAAACATTTCCAATCCATTTGTGATAGGAGTACCATTTCTTCCACTCTTCCACTCATGAATAGATTGCCTGTTGGAATGCTGGTATAATAGGAAAACAGAAAATCAGACTAATATAGCCAAAATCACATTTTAGTTGCCCTGGTAGGATGGGCTTATGAAAACTCTAGCTGCTTCTTCTTTTTTAAATGTTTTTTTTAAGTTTTATCAATTTATTTTTAGAGAAAGAGGAAGGGAGGGAGAAAGGGAGAGAAACATCAATGTGTGGTTACCTGTCATGCACCCCTAACTAGGGACCTGGTCATGAACCCAGGCTTGTGCCCTGACTGGGATTCAAACCTTTTGGTTCACAGGCCAGGGCTCAATCCATTGAGCCACATCAGCCAAGGCAGGTTATTTGTTCGCTGTTATATCTAGTGGCATTAAAATCTATTGACCACTTGCATTACATGGAGTTAAATGGACCATTTATGTTTAGCTTCTTAGCATCTTTGTGAAAGAAGTAAGGGATTTATAGTGCTTGAATTTCTTCTTAGGTAGGTAATGCTTATAAAAAAAAAAATAGCTGAATACTATTGTTCTGGTTTTGCCTGAAGTCTAGTGCCAGAACAATTGCTTTCAGTCAACCCATTGTTGATTCCAGTGAGAAAGAGAATTTTAACATCACTGAATTATTTCTTGCTCAGTGATTTTCATATTTTTCTCATAAGGAGAGGCATCTCAGTTACCCCAGGGAGAGTCCAGCAGAATGTTTTTGCCTTTCTCACCATCCATTTCAGTCTCTGAACACACCTTTATTAATAGGTTTTATTTATTTTTCCCTTCTGGTTAAGATTTTACTTGAAAATGAAAGGTTTCTTGGCCTAATACGTTAGTCCCCAATTTTAAGGAAACAGCTGAAGACACAGACCAAGATCACAGATTTACAGTAGTGAAAAATTGCTGTTTCCTTTGTCTAAATTCTCTGCCCCTGCATATGTGCATAGCTCACCTTCTCCTTCAGGTCTTTACTCAAGTATCCGAGTATTCCTGCACCCCACCCCCATACAGTCTCCCTGTCTCCCCTCCCTGCTTCATTTTTATCCTCAGCATTTAAAATGTAATATTCTACAGGCTGTATTTATCTTTTTCGTTGTCTCTCTCCTTCATACCAGAATGTAAGTTCCATGCAAGCAGGACTGTTTCTGGCTTTGTTTCTTGCTATAGTCTCTGCCCCCAGTAGTACCTGGCACATGGCATTGTACTTAGTAAATATTTAGTTAATTGATGAATGGACTTTTAAAAATATTTGAAGGAATGCATGATATTAGGCCAAATTGAAATTATATTCCACTTGCTTTATTATATACAATTCCATTTCTACTGCTTCTCTGATATTATAATAACCTCAATATAAACTGGCTAGTTACTGCCAATAAATTTGTTTTTAAATTATCAACTGATGTTACCTTTTTTAGAACTTGTTCTTTTTATTTGCCATTATGTTTGGACTCATTTTACTTAAGGAGCATTTATTCTTAAGGAGCATGTCCTTCATGTCTTTCAAATGAAAAGATCTATATAGTTGGCCATATAATTTTTTAAATGCATTATTTTAAAGAACTATGAATTGAAGATGATACTGTGGGAAACAATGTGGGATTTCCTCAAAAGACTAAAATTGGAGGAACTGCCTTATAACATAGTGATTCTGCCCTGAAAAAATATCCCAAGAATTCTGAAACACCAATTTAGAAGAACCTGTGCACCCCTATGTTTATATCAGTGGTATGTACAATAGCCAAGTGCTGGAAACAGCCTAAGTACCCATCAGTAATTGAGTAGATCCAAAATCTGGTACAATTATACAGTGGAATACTATACAACAGAAAGAAAGAAGGCACTCCTGCCTTTTGGGGCAACATGGATGGAACTGGAGAGTATTATGCTTAGTGAAAAAAGCCAATTGTCAAAAGACAAATACCATATGTCCTCACTTATAACTGGAATCTAATGAACAAAGTAAACTAATGAGAAAAATATAACCAGAGACATGGAAACAAAACATGGGACAGACTGATAACTCTAGGAGGGGAGTAGAGAAGGGAGAAATGGAGGAAGAAAGGGGAAGGGATTAGTCTAAGAACATGTATAAATGACTCATGGACATGGACAACGAAGAGGGGAGTGACTGTGGGAGAGAGGAGACTGGGTGGAGGGAGACAAAAGGGGAAAAAACTGAGGCAACTGTAATAGAATAAACTAACTAAATAAATAAGATACTCTATTAAAGAAGAGCTATATATTTTTGATGTTCCAAATTGGAAAGTGTGGGCATAATCCAGTATAAATGAAGAATTAAGGATGTCAAAAATGTAGCATTCTTAAATTTTGGGGAGGATTGTTAATATCTCTAAGTAGTGTAAATCATGAATGATAGTCACTATGTTCCATTCTCTTTTATCTTCCTGCATGCGTGTTTATGTATATTTGTGACTCTGTGTGTGTGTGTGTGTGTGTGTGTGTGTGTGTGTGTGTGTGGTGCATTTTCTCCCAAAAATCTTTTCTATTTCATTCTGTTTTCCAGCTGTCTTGTTCTTAGACTTTTTGTTCATGTTAGGTCCTTCCTAAAAGTTGAGCATAATATGAACTTGTTAAAATATTTTCATTATTTATTGTATCTAGTTAAGTAGAATAGCAAATTTCATACTTATTTTTGAATATGTGAGTTCTTTTTTACATGGCTTTTAACATCTATTGATAACAGTAAGTTTTGGCCCATAAAAGTTTTTGATCTATAGTGGCTAGGCCTTGGAGGTTCCAGCTTTACAGTTCATTATTCACCATGATCTTAGGAAGGTCGGCTAACTTCTACCATGTTTGCTTCATCTATTTATGGAGTTAATGTCTGTCATCGAAAGGGAGGCAAGAAATAAGCATTTGATTTCGAGGTTAAATTCCTACTAAATTGTGCCTGTTCAAATTTGCAATTCCTTTCTATTTAGAAGCTTTTCTTTTCCTCCTAGCACCTTTACCTATCTCTTCACCCACCCCCCCCCCACCCTTTTTGGCATAAATCTCACAGAATATAAAGAGGGTGAAAAGTTTCATGCCATACATAGCTCTTTCCTCTCAGCGAATCAGTACGTTACCTCTCTCCCTTTCTTCCTTTGTCAGTCAACAAGTATTTAGTAAGTGCTCATGAGGTGCAGAGTATTATAAGAGGTAGCTGAATACTTAATTCCACTTTGCAGTTATCCAAGCCTGTCATTCCAGTTTATAGATGGAAACCCAATCCTACCCGGAACAAGAAGAACTTTCTTCAGTGTTAATCCTGTGTTAATGAATTTGTTAACTTAGTTTCTGCTGACACAGAGAAGAGAGTACTTTGTTATAAGTAGAAGATTTTATTGTTTAATCTGTATATATCTTCAAGGGTATTGATGGAAGATGCTCTTTCAGTGCGGCCAAGGAGTATCAGGTTAGGCCAGGATCTACACAGAGCACGTTTGTTAAAGTAAAGGAGGTTTGGCAGGAGCAAGGGTCATTTTCAACTCACTTTTTATTATTTATTTATTTATTTATTTTGAAAAGATAGAGTTTATTTTTAAAGATTTTATTTATTATTTTCAGAGGGAGGAGAAGGGAGAAAGGCAGAGAGGGAGAGAAACATCAATGTATGGTTGCTTTTCACCTGCCTCCAGCTACGGACCTGGCTGGAGACCTGACTTGCAACCTGGTTATGTGCCCTGGCTGGGAATCGAACCAGCGACCTTTGGGTTGGAAGACCTACACCTTATTCACTGTGCCACTAGCCAAGGCTCAACTCACTTTTTAAAGGTGCAGAAGGAGTGATTGCCTTTAGTACTGTAAACATCTTTCAGTATTCAAATCTGGTAAACTAAGGCAATATATTAAAATTAACCTTTTGATGGACAGTATTTTTTGTAGTGGACACGAGTCCAGAAAGCTTTCAAAAAATCTTTTAAGAATACATGAAATACAAGAAAATCTTCCAAATTACAAAAGGGAGCAAAACAAGAATGAAAATTTTGAATGGGACAATGAAAAATGAACACTGGACAGAAATTTGTCATTGGGACTGGACAAGACCTGTAGCATTGACGTACACACTTGCTATGGTTAGACTGAGTTTGCCTTTAAACCTTCAAGTAGTCAACAAATAAAGGAGCTAGTTAATTTTGCAAAGTACTAGACATTGAGGTGAAGAATAATTCTGTTACTCAGAAGAAGCAAAACTATTCTTGTTGCAAACATCAGAAAGGAATTTCTCCAGGGAATCTATGTGAAAATGGCCTGGTGAGATCTAACAAAGACACTTTCAAACAGCAACTTGCAGGAAAAGCTGGGCTGGAGTCCCTGGATTCCTGTAACAAGTGTCAGTGGGGCCTGATGGTATCTCCCTAATGCTGGCCAGTAAAGGCATCATCCTGTGGAATGGGTCTGTCTCATTGGCAGAGCACATTTTTCTGCTGGTTCAAGCAGCTGATCTCAACACATATTTTAGAAACTCTAGAAAATAGATTTTATGGTCCTCAATCAATTTTTATTAAATGCTTTTTTTCCTCAGATGGACTTTGTTAACTGCTTGGTAGCACTGATAGACATGTTCCAGGAACCACATTCTTTATTCCAAATGCACACCAACCCTTTGCTTTAAGAGGATGCAGAGTTTGAGTTTGCTTGCCTACTTTCGCAAACTGAGGAGACTAAGGATACTGGCCCCAGTGGGCCATCCAGGCCTACAAATGAGTTGAAGATGTGTTCTTACAAAAAAATTCACCCAGTAAATTATTTTGAACTACTTTAATACCCAGACCATTGTAGCATAACACCTCAAAGTTCTGCCATATCTTATGTTATGGTCACAGAAAATTTAACTTTGCAGACTTTTCAGCCATCTATAACCAGATACCCACCTGGTGGAAAAGCTGTGATTTCTTGTAAAACTGGCTAGCTTTGAGCATTTTGACTTCCTAGTTTATATTTGAATGAAGACTACTTGCCAAATATATACTGAAAAAAATGGAAAAAGGAACATGTTGAACAGGACAGTTACTTGTAAACCAATTTTAAAATTGAGAGACAACCAACCAAAAGGAACATGTTTGGTTATATAGTAGGTGATCTGTAGCCCTTTTTCCTTCTGGCAGGAATTAGTTGGATTAGTTAACAAAGGGATCCCTGTTAAGTGATAACACAACCTTTGCACCCTAAAGTTTAAAAGATAATAATAACTACTGGACTCAAGTGCTGAGAGAGCTGCATGCACTAGCTTATACAAAATGGCATATCATTAATAAAAAACAAGGTGAAGGGAATGAAGTACAAACTGGTAGTTTTACAAAACAGTCACGGGGATGTAATAAAGTACCACGCAATGGCGAATGTAGCCAATAATATTGAAAGAACCATGTATAATGCCTGATGAATACTGGAAATATGGGGTGGGGGGCACTTGGTAGAGTACATAATTATTTAGCAACTACGTTTTACACCTGAAACTAATACGAAATAATAACGAATTATTATTTTACATTCTATTAATTTAACATTAATAGAATGTTAAATTTCTTTTAAGAAAAAGGGGAACAAAAAGTGGGGTAGTAAATACCTTTTCATTCCCCACAGAACCTGTTTTAGTCATTAATAAAGTGCCTTTCTACTTTCTTTCTTTTTTTTTTTTTTTAATTTTATTGTTGTTGTATTACATCCATCCCCTTTTTGCTCCCCTCTGTCCCCCTCCCCACCCACCCATTCCCCCCAAAGTCAATCCCACCTGTTGTCCATGTCCATGGTTCCTTTATACTAGGTTCTTGTCTAAGCTGCTCCCCTTTCTTGCTTCTGCCTCCCCCTCCCCCCAATCCCTTTCCCCCTGACCACTGAAGGCTTATTCCTTGTATTCATACACTTGGTTCTGTTTTGAGCCACACTATTTACAATAGCCTTTCTACTTTCTTGACTCTTAGAATCAGGTGCTGGTTCTAAGTAAACATCAATGTATTTGCAAAGAATTCCCAATGGGGGAGAGTTACTGCATATCAAAGGCTAAAAGAATGCTTTGACTTTATGACTTATTACTGTTACTCTTCCAATTAATGATCTGACTAGAAGGCAGTATTTGATCATAATAACAATTACCCTGTGGTGGCTCAGCGTGGTAACTGATGGTAATGAGATGAAAGGCCGAGTATCAGTTGACTACAGCAGAATGCTGGGCATCAGGAAATTCAGCTTCTGCCCCTCACTCAATCGGTGATTTTTATGGTATTTGTCATGTCTTGTGGGTATTCTGCATCTCAGCTACTCCATCTGTTAAACTGAGCGCACAATCCTGCCCTGGTCTCTCTCACAGGAATGCCATGTAGATAAATTAGATAAATGTAAATGTGCCTAGGAGGTAAAACCTCTCTATGAATAAAAATTACTGTAATGCTACTGAAAAGAATGTTGTAGAGGCTAGAATGGTTAATCTCTGCAGGCTATATGAGTGGATAAGGCTTCATAATGGATTCCTGTCAAGCAAATCAAACACTTATCAGTTCATGACTGTGTGATATTTAATGAGAAAAATCTCTTTAAAAACATTTGTTACTTTGATGTAAATATGCATTTAAAATGTCATGTTTGAATTCAATAAAACCTTTCTAAGTAGCTTCAACCCATCTCTAATAACCCAGTTTACAGTTTCCATAGTCATTTTGGAGGGTGAGAATTTGATGTATTTAATTAAGTTGAGAAATATATGAAACTCTGTGTGGGGAAGAGAAATTAACTGTAATATTTTTTTCAGGAATATTATATTGAAGACTCTGACATTACCAAATTAAGATTTTTCTTTTGTCTTATTGAAATGTCAAACTCTCATCTCTGCCTACACCACATCTTTTCTGGTTCTTTATTTTCCATCACAGATAACATCCTCATTCTCAGTCATAAGCATGGCACAAACAGACTCACTTATTGCAAATCAAAAAACAACTACTAAATCCTTTGAAGATAACATAAAAGGGGGACAGAGGGCCTTGCATTGCTCTTACTCTTCCCCTTTCACATGAATGTGCAGCCAGTTCCTATGCAAATTTACAGCACCCATGCCTCAGCCCTTGAGAATTAAGCAGGCATTGTTAGTTTTTTGGATGCTGTATAAAAGAGATCCTATCCAGGCAAACTTGAGAAACTTGGATTCCTGAGCCAACTTGATCTCTTTCCCTCCATCAGGGGCCCATTCCTAGTGGCACTGGGAAAATCTTGGCACCCAGAAGAATTTAACTGTGCTCACTGCAAAAATACAATGGCCTACATTGGATTTGTTGAGGAAAAAGGAGCTCTGTATTGTGAGCTGTGCTATGAGAAGTTCTTTGCTCCTGAATGCGGTCGATGCCAAAGGAAAATCCTTGGAGTAAGTACTAGAAATCTTTTTATTCTGAGCACGTGTTAAAGCAGGATAATTTTTGTTAGGAACCCCTTCTGTTGTTGTTTTCATCAGTAATTATTACTGTAAAGCAAAACTAAATAGACCTCTGTAGATAGGACTCATGGGGTCAGGTTGTCTTTGGTTTTGTCTTGCTGAGTGCTGGTGTGTCTGGCGAAAATCTAGCCACTGAGTGGGATAATAATTTACTGTGGCTCCACTACCTCAACAGGGCCCTGTTTGCCCAGGAATGAAGCAGTCGTACAGGACCACACACATCAGAGTTCTCAGCACTGACACCTTCAGTGTTTTAAATTAAATTCTGTTGCTTGTACAAGAGCAGCATTTCCCTATTTGTCAGGGTTCAAGCACAGGGCACAGTTCTCATGAAATACATAAAATAGGCTTATAAATGATATGTTTTTCTTAAATGCATGTAATGTTTAAAAATATAACTTCTGTTTTATGGGAGTATACATGTATAGAAAAATTTTAAAAACCACACTCTTTAATTTTATTTTTTGCATAAAGGGAATAATTTAGGTGTCAGGTACATAATAAATAATAAGGGATGAATGAATTTCCTACTCTGAAATACCCAGTTTGCAATTATTAAATAAGAGTCAGACATTTCCTGTGAGTGGCCAGGAGTTGGAATTTTTGTTAAGATGTAGCCATGTTGCCTGTTCTCACGTGAAACTCATACAGCTAATAATGAAATTTGGAAATGACATTGATGAATTCTAATATTCTCAATATGAAAATGTAATAATGAAACTCTAAGTTCATAACAGTAAGTTAGTGTGAATTGTAATCAATTTGAGACTATATCTTTAGATATATCTAAAACTTTGAGGATACTTAGAAATTATACAACACGAAATATGAATTTGTACAATATATTGAGAACCAACATGTAGAATGATTCACGCTACACCCTCCCAAATGACAATTAATAAGTAGACTATATTATTACTGTTTTAGTAATAAATCTATTCTGTGGATTCTAGAATAACTAATAAAATTAAGGCAAGTTACAGTCTTAGACTCAAAAAAGGTCCTAAGAAATGGAAGCCTGACACTGATTGCTTCAGAGATGGGCAAAAACTTCACTGAACGGACAGATGCCCTGGATTTTGTTTTAGTTGTTTGATTACTTATTAAAGAAGAAATAGTAACTTATCTGAAGTATATAAAGGGAAGCATATGCTGGAAGCCTTGGGAAATGATTTGGCTGAACGTACATTTGTTGTACATGTTCATGGTCATCTTTCGAGATCTAAACTGTCATTTCTTTCCATTGTCCTTCAGTAATGAGCTGCAGCATTTCCCATGGTTAATAATTTATTCATGTCATTTTTAAATTTTGATAATTTTATTATAAAAGAAAATATTTCTCTATAGCAATTAGAAAATACAAAAATTTAAAGAATGAAATTAAAACGACCTATATATTTACTAATCCTAGATAATTCCTGTTAACCCTAGAATGGATTTTCTTATAATTTGCTGTTTATAACTAATTCATTTGCAAAATAATAACCATATTTTGTATATTGCATGCTTTTTTGTAATAGATATTATGGAATGAGTAAATTTTCTTGTTATTAACTATTCTTCAAGAATGATTTTTAAAATTTATTTATTTATTTTTAATGTTTTATTTATTTTGCTATTACAGTTGTCCCAATTTTCCCCCCTTTGCCCCCCTCCACCCAGTACCCCATTCCCTACAGCAATGCCCCCCTTAGTTCACATCCATGAATCATGCATATAAGTCCTTTGGCTTCTCAATTTCCTTTGTTCTTCTTAACATCCCCTTGTCTATTCTGTAACCACCAATGTATACTTTTTTTTTTTCCCCTTTCACATCCAGACAATTAACCATTTAATTACTATTGTCTATCAGCTTCTCAAATCATATTAATACAAAGTTTTCTTTTTGTTATTCCAAAATGCCTACGTTAATTCATTTGTTTAAAGATTTACGCTTTTAAGTAATATGAATTGCAATATTACGAAACACATGCAAAAATTCACTTACACCCATACATATTTTTATACATATTTAAAGTGTAAATTTTAAATATGTATACACTGGATTTTGAAGAGTTAATACAAAAAATTTAAAATATGCCAATAGCTTACATAATTATTACATGTTAAATGATAGTATTTTAGATATATTGTAGCAAGATTAAGCAGTTTTTTCTTCTTTAATACTTACTTTACTCTGGAATGCTATTTTTGTGAAATATATCACAGAAATGGTGTATTGCAGAACTCACTTTTGTGAAAGTTGTCCAGGAGACAGTGCCAAACCCATAGTAAAAACTGAATTGGGTTTTTGAGTCAGATCCTCCCCCTCCAATAATACAACTCAACTTTATTTTAAGCTACTGAAACTACAACTTATTCTTTTTGGAGTTTTCCATCTTAAATAGTAGATATATTTATTTATTTATTTAGGCTGTGCACAGGTCTTCTTTCAATACCCTCTGTTTTTCCTCTACATGTGTTTTACAAGTTGAAGCCTTCAGAAATAATGGCACTTGCAGTGCTCAGCTGGTCCCCAGAGTAGAAATAATTATGTCTACTAAGTTGATGTAAAAAATAAAAATCCCTAGGATTTAAATAATTTTGTAGAATAGTATTCTAGCTATTTTTTGAACTTGTGGTTGACTTCCTGTGTGGTCCTAAAATAGCCCCTGAACTATTTAAGAGTTTGTTGAGGTAGAGATTAGGTATGTTCACATTTCAATAATAAAGTTTACTATAGCATTCATTCCTTTTCCCAAGTATCCCTAGTTTGGGGACCTTCATAACTGGAAATGTTATGATTTAGTTGAAAGAAATCTCATCTAATTTACATGCTAATATGAGAATATATATTGTCTATGTATACGAATCATATAGTTTAGTAGTTTGCAACTTTCATCCAAATTGGTCTTCATTCTCAGCATCTTTTCTAACCTAAAGATTGACTGATTTCACAATACACCCATGACCAGTTGGTTGCTATTTAAAACATAATTTGCTAACAAAATCTATACATTACACACCCACAAATAAGCACATATTTTATAACAGTGGATAAGAAAGATAGCATATCTTCAATGTAATATACATCCACATTTTCTTAGGTTTTTCTTCTTCCTTAACTGCATTCGATTTTTCTGAGTTATTGCAAGTGACCTGATCTTCCCATATTGTGAAATGATTCCAATCTAAGAAAAGTTAACCTGCAGACATGCAGATACAAATAATATACAAAATTGTACCTTATTTAGTAAAATCTATTTATAACAAATTCACTTTAAAGCATTCATAAGTTAAAGTTGGTTCTTGTCCATTCATCTGCCCTATGTCTTTTGATTGGTGCATTTAATCTATTTACCTTTATACCTGTGTACCTGTCTGTCTCTCTGTTTCTTCATCTTCTTAAAGCAGACCCTTTAGCATCCCTTGCAATGCTGGTTTGGTGTACATGTATTCTTTTAGACTTCTTTTGTCTGGGAAGCTCCTTATTTCATCTTCCATTTTGAATGACAGCCTTGTTGGGTAGAGTAATCTTGGTTGCAGGCCTTTGTTTTTCATTGCTTGAAATATTTTTTTTGCCATTCCTTCTGGCTTGTTGTATTTCTGTTAAGAAATCAGCTGGTAACCTTATGGGAGCCCCCTTGTATGTTATTAGTTGTGCCTGTCTTGCTGCTTTTAGGATTCTCTCCTTGTCTTTGAAATTTGCCATTTTCATGATGATGTGTCTTGGAGTGAGCCTGTTTGGGTTCATCTTTCTTGGGACCCTCTGCGCTTCCTGAGTTTGCATGACATTTTCTCTCCTCAAGTTAGGAAAGTTTTCTGTCATTACTTTTTCAAAGAGGTTTTCTATCCCATTGTTCCTCCTCTTCTTCTGTTATCCTTGTGATACAGATGTTATTACATTTCATGTTGTTCTGCAGCTCTCTTAAAACCTATTCATTCTTTTTGAGTCTTTTTTCATTTTTTTGCACTGCCTGGGAATTTTTTCGTATATTGACCTCCAGCCAGATGATCTTATCCTCTGCTTTCTCTAGCCTGCTTTTGATTCCTTCTACTGTGTTCTTCAATTCAGAAATGGTATTCTTCATTTCCTCCTGGCCCATATTGATGGTGTCTATGTCTTTTTTAATGCTGATATAGTTCTTAGTAGCTTCCCTGGAGTTCTTTGTAGTTCCCCTGGAGTTGCTTATAGTTTTTTTTTTAACGTGCTGAGCTCATTGAGTTTCTCTATCATTATTTTGAATTCCATGTCTGTTAGGGTGCTTGCCTGTATTTCATTTTGTACTCTCCCTGGGGATTCCTCCTTTCCATTTGCTGAGGGTTTATTTCTTTGTCTCCCCATTTTAGGTGGTGCTTGTTTGTTTCTGCTTCTTAGATTGGTCTGCTTTGACTTGTGTTAGTGGTGTGACCTTCTGTGGTGTAGAGGTGCCATTTTTTAACTTCCTGGATCTGTGCTTGGTGATGTCAGCCCGTGTCCCAGTCTGGGCCTAATCAGCCAGTTGAGGACTACCAGAGATCCACAGTCTTTGTCTCCTTTAGTTGTTAATCCAATCAGTCTGTGATCAGTGGTCAGTTTTAGGCACCTCGGTCACATTGTAATGAATTCTGTTCTGTCTGTGGTAATAAGGCTTCTCCCCAGTTGGTGTTCTGCTGGTTATTCCAGATGATTTCTCTCCAATTAATTTGTAATTCCAGTTTGGTGTTTGGGAGGAGATTGGTGTATCTCCACTTACTCCTCTGCCATCTTGGTTCCAAATCCAAAAATGATTTTTAATGACTCTATATATTTCTCTCAATTAAAAGAAATGATTCCTTGTAAAACTTATTATTAATTAAAATCTAGCCCAAGTTTTTGATACTTGTTATATTTAACTACAGAGCCATGGTTGACTAGAATCCATACTTTATGGGTCAAGTTTTAGATACTCTTTTAAGTGTATCCTCAGTATAGTCTCAGCTGACTTCCAAAGCCCTAAACATGCATTAAATTGATTGGATTACACTGATTAGGTTATTGCTTCCATAATGCACCAAAGTATAGGTTTGTTTTTATTTTTAACTGTGCCATTTCTCCATGAGATTTTTAAGATAATACTATGAAACCTTCATAAGTTAATGTTTCCCAACACCCTTTGAGAAAAAACAGAATATTGATTGTATCAAGTGCTTACTTGATACAAGTAAGCTTATGAAATGCTTACTTTATTCACTGTTTGAATAATGTTTAAATAACACTAATCATTCTTTAAATAAGTTTATAGATAGTATTTGTGAAAAATGCATGTCATATAGTGCATCAGGTTAGATTTGGAAGTCAGGCCTTACATATCTCCTGTTCCTTAAGAGGGAAGCTCAAGGGGATGACGAAGTGTAAGTATGTATGTACTTTGGGTCAGTTTCAAAGGCTTGTGTTGGTTGAGCTAGTTGAGTATTTGTGTACTGCTATCTTTTTTTTTACATCCAGTTACCTTTCTATAACAGGAAGTCATCAATGCTTTGAAACAAACTTGGCATGTTTCCTGTTTTGTGTGCGTGGCCTGTGGAAAACCCATCCGTAATAACATGTTCCATTTGGAGGATGGTGAACCTTACTGTGAGACTGGTAAGCTTCTGAAGCTAATAGTTTAAGTTTTGAATGAAGGTAAAATATTAACTCTATATTGCTCTGAAATTGAAAGCAAATATTAGGCAAAACACTTTTCCTTATTGTTTTAGGAACATTTAATGTTGTCCTAAATATATTGCAAGGTAACTATGTATAATTTGATGTGACTGTCAAAACATCAAATTAAGAGACATGAGCATGTAAGCTTTACTTAGGAGAAAAATATTTTTCTTGAATCCTCAGTAATTTATGGTTATAAATTCTGCCAAATCCTGTAGTTACAGTCACCTCTTAAAACCCAGTAAGAAAAGTTTGAATGGTTGTAAACATGACACATGTTCAATTTTTTAATATGATACTAATTTGCTCTTCAAGTCAGTTGCCTTGACAATGAATTGGAAATCTTTTGTTACTGTTACTGAAGGGGAAGGTCATCCTGGCTTGGATTGCTTCCTTGGTAAAGTTAATTTTAATAAACTAGCTCTAAGGACCAGTCTACTACATTTACCTCATCACCTGAACTCTGGACACTTTCTTTTCCTTCCTAGAAGCTGTAAGTGGACTTTCATAGCACTTATTTATTAATATCACCCTTACCTAAATTTTACTACTACACATACATTTTTCAAAAGTAAAATAATTTCCCTTTATGATGCCTTCATTCACTATACTGCATTCCCACTATGGACTTTTATTATTCTTCTCCCTTGACTATCCAAGTGTGATGTTGGAAGAAGGGAAAATTCCACAGTAGTCAAGTTAAAGGAGTAGTTAGTGTCTAATTTGAGGCTGGTTGACATTACACAGTCCTTTTTTGCTCACTTAATATTTTCTTATTTTCACCTTTCACTTAGTTTCCTAGTTAGGACTAGTTTAGATCTATATCACACTATCCACTGGAAGCCCTGCGGAAATCCCAGTGATCTACCCTATGGGATTTTGGGGGACAGGTTGGCTACAAACTGTCTACCTTGATTAAACCAGAATATTTTCACCAGCCTGAGAACCCTACGGTCGCTGGTTCAATTCCCCAGCCAGAACACATAACCAGGTTGCAAGCCAGGTTTCCAGCCAGCTCCATAGCTGGAGGCAGGTGAAAGGCAACCATACATTGATCTCTGTCTCTCTCTCTCTCTCTCTCTCTGCCTCTCTTCCTTCCCCTATCTCTAAAAATTATTAAAAAAAAGAACCCCAGAATATTTTACATTTTGTAATGCCACTTAATTTTTTCTGAAGAAAGAGCTTTTTATTTGTTTTAAAAACTTTGCAAGACATTTTGACTAAATAGCAAGTAGTTCCTATCCAGCCAAAATGTATATAAAAAACTATCTACAGGTTGCAGGCCAGGTCTCCAGCCAGGTCCATAGCTGGAGGCAGACGAAAGGCAACCATACATTGATGTTTCTCTCCCACTCTGCTTCTCTCTCTTCCCCTCTCTCTAAAAATAATAAATTTAAAAATCTTAAAAAAATAAAAAGATAAAATTGTCTGGACTTAGTATCATATTTAATGTAATCTAAGAAGTCATATTTTTATTTGTATTTTTAAAAGATTTTTATTTATTTATTTTTAGAGAGAGGGGAAGGGAGGGAGAAAGAAAGAGAGAGAAACATTAATGTGTGGTTGCCTCTCCTGGGTCCCCAGTTGGAGACCTGGCCTGCAACCCAGGCATGTGCCCTGACTGGGAATTGAACCAGTGACCCTTTGGTTTGCAGGCCTGTGCTCAATCCACTGAGCCACACCAGTCAGGGTAAAAGTCATATTTTTTAAATCTCCAGAATTGCTTATAGAGAGGGACGAGTAATATGAAGTCTTATTTAACTGTTACTTCTGATCATCTTGGTCTGTTTTTGTTCTTTTTCTTTAACCTCTTAGATTTGTCTTAACCCAGTCTTCTACTATCTCACAGCATAGGAGTCCTCTTGGAGTCTGCTTTTTCCCGTATTCTTCCTATATCCAATTTGTATGTTGAGTTCCTTTCTTTACACATCAGCCATCACCACTAAATACAGCTCATTTTCACCCTTAGCCTGGACATGTAATTGTCAACTCAATGGTACATCTTCCCTGGCCCCAAGTAGTAGTTACGGTAATATTTGTTGAAATATGAGTCAGGTAGTGCTTGATACCATTCACAGCTTCCATTAGAGTAAAAACCGTACTTCTGTGAGGGCCTGCTTTGCAGACCTTACCTCCCACCACCTTTTTTAGTCACTGGCTTCTAGCCATATGGGCCCCTTTGTTGCTTCTGAGCTGAAAATCCTTCCCATCTCGGGACTTCTGTACTTGCTGTTTTTTCTAACTGAAATGTTGTTCCCCAGCTGTTCTATGGTGGTTCCACCTGTCTTTTTCCAGTCTCAGTGTAACTATTACCTCCTCAGAGAGGCCTCTATATAATATTATGTTATATTGCAGATATTTTATATCTTCAGTTCGTTTATATCACATCACTGTTTTCTTTCCTTCGTGGTACTTTTTATAATCTGAAATTGTTATTTTTTTTTAAATGCAATAAATTATGATATTCTACTCCCAAGGAGAATAAAAGCCCCATGAGGAGAGCAACACATCTGTCTTCTTCACCACTGTATCCCTGACCAGTGCCTAGAACAGTGCCTGGCACACAGTAGGACTCTGTGGCTCTGTGTTGAACAAATAGCAAATATTGAAGAGTGCTAAGAAAGGTGAATCAAGTTGCACAGATAACCTCCTATCTTGTCTAGCTGAAGTTGAATTGAAAATGTCAAAAGTCAAAAAATAAACCATGACTAAACACAAGTAGTGAGAGTAGCTACATATAAGAAAATTAAAATGCTGATAAATTCTAATTTAGTAATAATTAAGAAGTATCTTAAGCTGCTTTCTTCAGAAGGAAATCCTATTAGTATTTTGTAACTATAATCTGTGTCAAGCAAATGATGTTCACTGGCTAATGGTTTTAAGCATGAAGTCATAAAATTGTAAGGAAAAAACAGCAAAAAATCCTAAACTAAGAGGCTAATATTGTAATATAGTCCAGCTAGAGATTCGGTCATGGAACTTTTTCATGGAAGTTTCCTGTAACTTTTTTTTTCCTTCCTCACCAAATAAGATACACTATAAAATTCACTAACACCAGATATTTCTTTCTGATTTAACTTTATTAGTCTTATTGTTAGTTACTGGAAGCTTTTTTGTATTCTGTTGAAAGTTATGTCTTTTGATAACTGATATATATATATATATATATATATATTTTAAATAGTTGGAGATAAATGCAAAATATTACATGAAAAAGGAGAATAAACGGTGTTAAGTTGTATAAATATCATTTTCTAAGGGTAACCTGAAACATGTTACATGTATATTTTAAGGCCAGTACTATGCCATCTGAAAGTGTTCTAGTGACTAACATCTTTTTCTTCAACTCATTCAATTCCGATTTTGTTGCTGCTTTCTAGAAACTATCATTCTAAAGCTCTGTCATGTTTAAATGATGTCTTCTTCTCCCCCAACGCAGATTATTATGCACTCTTTGGTACTATATGCCGTGGGTGTGAATTTCCCATAGAGGCTGGCGACATGTTCCTGGAAGCGCTGGGCTACACCTGGCATGACACTTGCTTTGTGTGCTCAGTAAGTAAATGTGCTTCTGAATTAGCTAGTATGGCTAATACTAGCATAAATACTAAGTGGAAATAACAGTACTTGTATCTTTCAGTCCTTTAAACCTAAAAATACTTCTATGGTAATTTTGAAAGTTGTTTATTCAAATTTTTGGTACACTTAAAAATTATTTGGGATAGAATAAAATACCCTTTAGAGAAAATCCTATTTTTAATACATTTTTGTTTTCAAGAGAAGCTATATATTTATTAAAACAGTAAAAGTCCTTTATGTTTTTTAAAAACTCTTTTATTGGAGTACTTTTAGTAATTTTTAGAAGCCTAAATTAGTACTTTTATTTTTAAGTTTTTTTTTTGAAGATTTTTTATTTATTATTTTCAGTGAGAGGGGAAGGGAGAGAGGCAGAGAGGGAGAGAAACATCATCGTATGGTTGCCTTTCACCTGCCTCCAGCTACAGACTTGTAGCTGGAGACCTGGCTTGCAACCTGGTTATGTGCCCTGGCTGGGGAACCGAACCAGCAACCATTGGGTTTGCAAGCCGGCACCTTATCCACTGGGCCATCAGCCAGGGCCTAAATTAGTACTTCTTAACATAGAAATAATAATTATGTAAAAGTCTATCATTGAATTAACATTGGAAGTAAACTATATGTTGATTTTCTTTCTAGCAATAGTCCATGAATATTTATTCTTGTTGAGACTATAATAAACCTGTAGTAATATATTTACCTATTGTACGTCATATTTCATATTTTTTATTTTTCAATGGGCATAGATTCAGAGATTAGCATTAACCTAAGATATATCTTTTTAATTTAACAAGCAAATATTCAATAAGGATACTCTGTTCAGATGTTTTATTTTTTATATCTAATACCTTTCAACACCCAAAGGGAGCAAAGTCATGTTAATTGAAGTTGAATGATTATCCCAAATGTTGCTATTAAACATCATCTCATTTACCTCACCCATCTCCTAGATGTTGTAAAATCTATTAAAAAGCAAATTTTAGCAGATTTGCCTTATATTTTCTAGTAGAGCTTCTCACAAGCATTTTAATTAACAAAGGCAATAAGAGAAACAAGAAGAGATAAACGTGGATAGTTAACTGCATAACCTGGTTTTTATTATAAAAAGGATGTATTAAAAAAAAAACTCTCAAGAATTCTATGCCTGTGTATTTGGGGGCTCGGGAATGTGTGGTAAAGCACCTGTGTTTTCTGAATGCCTTAGTTCTCTGTCACAGGAGACAGATTTAAAGCATTGGTTAGAATTTGGGAAGAGAAATTATATAAACATTTAGTGTGACTTCTTTTAGGTGTTAATTTTTCATTAGGGCAAACTCTCAATAAAGTGAAATAATGATCCTTAATTTAAATAAATTAGAATGCATTCCAGAAAAAGTCATTCTCCATTGCTCTTGAAAGATTAAATGAAGTATAGTAATTGTGAAATGTTAGGATGCCTAACATAACCAACTAAAGTGCTTTGCCATAGTATCCATTGGGTGAAAAATCATTTCCTCCTTCATGCATACTTGATAAAATATTATCTTGCATGATGCTTTTTTCTTTTTTTTTAGGTATGTTGTGAAAGTTTGGAAGGTCAGACCTTTTTCTCCAAGAAGGACAAGCCTCTTTGTAAGAAACATGCGCATTCTATGAATTTTTGAAAGTCAACAGTTCAGAAGAAAAGGAATTTGAAAAGAAAGAAGAGAATTCAAATTACCAATTAATTTCTAGGTTTAATATTTATATGGATATTTGAGAAATAATAGTAGCCCTGAAGGGGTAAATTTCAGCTTTAAAAATCAAATCTATAAGGAAATAATTGGATTCTAACATAAAGAGACAGTTTGACATTTGTTATTACTTTTTCCCTGTATTTTCTGCCCATAAAATAACTCTTATAAAAACCAATTTCCTGATTGACTATTAAATTCATCTTAGAATAAATTAGTGAAGAATTAAATTTTAGAATAAAAACTCCAACCTCTGTACTGAAATAATTATACTTTCTTTCCTTGATAGGTAGTTATGCGTAAATCTGTAAAAGGCAATGAAAATGCCTCATACTAATTTATCAGTAAGTGAAACATTGTATTTTCAAAAGAATAGTGTTTATCTTTAAAACATTAAATAGGAGTTTAAACAGATAATTTTATCAGTAATAGTAGCTGTTTGTTTTTAAAAATTGTGTGCATTAAAAAACAAATTTTACAGTTGATCATCCCAGTAGGAAAGGTCAATGAGATTTTTGATCAAAATGTGTCATGCCAGCAAGAGATGCTATATTTTTTATACCCCTCAAAAGCCATCATATATAGCTCGCAAATCTAAAATTTTCACCTATTATTAAAATATGACCATTTTTATTCATGGTGTATGTTTTATCACCTATAGTAGTCAAACTCCTTTTTTTGCCTCTTCCTTCATGCTCTGATAGCTAATTGAACAGCTTTGGACTGTGATGGTTTTCTCTCTCTTTAAAGAGAATGAGGAGAAAAGAGTGGGGTTGGGAATTATGGTATATTAGAGTATTAGTTCCAAAATATTCTCCTCCCCCAATTCCCCCCTTTTGACAGTGAATTAGTTTCACAGTTATACTACCAACTGATGAAAGTTTGAGAGCTCACTTTGCAGAATCTTATTTTTTTTCTTTAATTCTCCATTAGAAAAACTTTAAATTCATTTGTGAATGTGATAAAATCTAGATTGTTTTTTCTTTTTATGCTCTCTTTCAGTAATCAACAAACCACTTCCAGATGTGATCACAAAGTTAGGGAACGTTTTCTGCACAGAGGTTTGGTGCTAGAGGAGGGGACCATGATTAATTGCCCAGACCGGCCCATTGTTTGTTTTCTTCATTTGGTGGAAAAATACATAGATACAACATGAATCCAGAGAAACAACTGGGGTGAAATTGTAATAGATCCTCCTGACATTTGCCCAGTGAGAAAAGAGATGATAACAGATAACATTTGATAGTTTTTATCTTTATTTCCGGAATGGATAAAAGCTCATGGTCCCACTGAGTTATAGTTTAAATTTGTTTGGAGCGTGGTGCTTTTAAATTTGAGGTTGGGCCCCAAGTCCTTCCTCCCCCATCTCTCACCAGTGGCTTCACTTCCATTGTATACATGTTTGCTATAGGGAGGAATTTTAGGCTACCATATTTGTTTAACCTCCCTAAGAACTTTTTAAGGCATCTGTCCTGAAAGCTGTTAATTTATGGTCTAGCAGATGTAAATTAGATGCAGATAATAATTAACTGGGGATAAAGAAAGAGAAGAGTAACACAAAGTGACAAACTGAATGCTTCGCCAGTGGCAGCCCCAAGCCATCTTCTCATCCTGCATATTAGGGAGGAGGGCATTTTTTTAAGTGTTGGAACTGACTTGTGTATTATTTTTCATTGCTGCTGAAACCACCTACAGGGGACGTACTGGCTAATATGCATTGTCATATCTTAATGTCAGTCTTTTGCTTAACACAGTATAAAATTAGTTGGTGGTTTTGTTTTGGTTGGTAGAAGGTTTTTTTAATTAACTTTTACCTTAATAGATGATATACCAAGATAGGGTTTGATAAGTCAATGGCATTTGGGTATTTCCTTCATATAATTTTATTTGACCTGAATTTCTTATAAAATTATCTTACATTAATATATCATTATATTAGACCTTTCTGCATATGATTCATAGAGCATAATGTTGCATTTCTCTTAAATTTTATTCCTAAGAGGATAACATTACTTTATAATTTATCATTGTCACTGCACATTGTTCTTCTCTATCAGTTCCTAAAACAGTTAATCCTATGAAATAAATATTGATTATAGGTAATGAATGCCATATTCAATACACTAGCATTAATCTTTTAATAACTCAGGCGGGGCACTTTATTCTTTTGGTGAACTCCCTGAATATTTATTTTTCTGATTCTAAGTGTTCTATGTCAGTAGCATTTTTTAAATTATTACATCTTTACTGTAGAGCATTTACTTCTAATCTCTCTAGATGTATATTTTGGAATGCTGTACTTAATACAATACAGATTAAAATCATAGTACATGACTTTAAAACATCCCCTACTTGGACTTCCCAGCTTCACAATGTCAGTAGTAGGCTCAGACTTGAGCATTTCTCAGACTTACGAGGAGAGGCTGCTGCCCACGGAGGTAGCAACCTAAAAATAATCCCTTGTGCGTATGCTTACAGTAGTTTACATATTTCCTATTGATTCATTTAGAGTCTAAAACTAAAACCTAATCATTGGATCAGTATTAAGACAAACAGAAATAAGGATTTAAATCTTCAAAATAGTAATGCAGCATTATGCTTAAAAATTATGTACAACAAAAATGTATTTATGATACCATTTTCAAGGGGCACTATATTAGGATCACTTTCATAGAGTTTCTTCTCCTTGTTGCCAGTGTGAATCTAGCAGTGGTATGTGAACATTTTTGTGATGTTGGCAGTTGAGTCTTCCCTATTGAAAGGAGAAGCTTTTCAGACAGGAAAGGGAAAATATAAGAGTAAGTAGCTTTACAGCAAATGTAATGTTGCTTCAGTTTGTCCCTCTTCATCCCCCAAATATTGTAAGGTATTGGATTTGGATTCTCACTGTATCATTTGCCTTACCTATTAATCTCCATTTTCTGTTTCTTCACATTTTTAGGTTTGTATAAATGTCTGTGCTGTTGTGCTTTTGGATGTATTTTCTAATTAAAAACCACATGAGAAGTATAATCAGTATAGTAATACCTTAATGAGCACGTAATAAATAAATGGCTGCAGTGATGTAGACAAACTCTTCTGGCTTTTCTTTTGAGGTGGCAAGTGGTTTCTATTAAGTTATCATGGGAAAAAATCATGGTCAATGAGCAAGAAGAGGTATAGTAATTCTCAGGAGAATCTTACGATATTTGCTTATCAAAATGTCCCAGAAATAAAGCATTTGAAAACATTGTCACATTTATTTTACTTTAATCCACTTCTATGCTCTGCATGTAGCATATATACACAAATATGTGTGAATTAGTTGATAAATAAGTTCTATGCCTTTATAAAACATTTATTACTGAAATTATTATTGGAATAACCTGTCATGTCAGGCATTATGTTGTATCATATATCACATTCAAACAACATTAAGTCATTTTCTACATTTTCACATTTCTCATTGACCAGGGTCTGTTATTTCATGCTTAACTCATCCTGATCTCATTAGCTTACTTTTCTATAACTAGGTAGACTCACCTATGCCTCGTTTGTTTATTGGTTTGAGTAAGATTTTTTTCCAACTGTGTAAAGTTAAGAGGAATGTTTCTGTCGCAGGCTGTATATTGGGAATAAAAGACAAATTCAAGTCTATTTGCTCACAGTATATTAAACTCCAGAAGCCAAACTTATAAGGGCATCAAGTCTGCGTCTGACATTTTAATAGCCGCTGTTTGGTTTCTATCAATCACGTCATTCATTGCACATTAAAATGCACCGACAGAATAAGAGATCTGTCATTCCTTCGTTAACAAACAGTAATCCAGTACAAGATTTATAGGTTTAAGACTCAACAGTGTGTGTTCACAATAAATCCCTATTCAGTGCTCAAACCAGAACAAGCCTCCCTGTCGCTCAATGTTTCTGGTCAAATGTCCCCAATATAAGATTATCAAAGGTTTTCTTACAGAACTACATATAAAATCCTTTTTTCCTGCAAAAGCTTAATTTAGGTTGGCAGTTTCCCTTTTTGAGTAGTCTCAGACAAGATCTTGGTTATATCAGAAACACATAGGTACTGATGTATTATTAGCGGGCCTGGTGTTAATTAGGGAGAATTACCAGAAATAGTTTGCTTTGTGGGAATTTATTACAGAATCACACTTGACTGATGGCAGAATAGGAGTTGCTGAGAGAGAGCAGCTCCCACTCATAACCACTAATTAATAGGGTGCCAAAATTCCGCAGAGAAGGTTTCATCCCAAGTGTGGGAGCCTCACAGGGAAAATAGTTCCTTTGCAGTATTTAAATTTTAAAAGAGGAAAGGGGCTAGGACACATGGCTACCCAACAGGACTCAGACTGATACGGTTTTGTATTGGACTTATGAATGAGAGCATTTAGCTCCGGGAGCACCAAGCCCAAAAGTTTGCAAAAGAACCCCTTTCCCCACCAAAGTCAGTAGTGGGTTGTGTATTTATCATACTCAGGAGAGATACGCGTAGTATTTTGAATGTGGCAAGCGTCAGATTTGCTCAACTGTTAATTTTGTGAAGAGAATTTAGAACCCACTATTTATAGTATTATATTTCTGAACTTTTCCTCTTTATTCCATGATTTAGAAGCTGTCTGAGTAGGTGGCAAGATCGCATCAATGGTTAAAAAGAAAGGTGTAGCTTCCACACCTTGAACACTGAGCCAAAGGAAAGGAAGGTGTGTTTAGTGATTGACAGTACGGACAGAGCACTGGCGAGCACCAGTAAATGAGTTTGCCAAGAAGGCAATTTTTCCCTGGGTTTGTAACTGGGATCACGTACAATAAAGCTTAGCGGAGAAGAATAAAGTATCTCGATGTTAGAAAGCCACTGATTGCTGACCACACAGAGGAAAATACAATTCAGAATCCACAGAGAATACAATTTTTCAGTAAAGTATCTTTTCAGGCAAAGAGTTCCCACAGAAAAACAACTCCTGTGCCAGGTGTATGAACTGATTGACGTGGTCTCTAATGCATCCATGCTTCAAGGGACAACGTTTTTGTTTAATAATTGGGTCCAAATTCATTTTTCATCATGTTCTAAATGGTCACAGTTGCTCTCTATTTCAAATATACTTAGGTTTGTTTTTCTTTTTTTCTTTCGCTTATAAAGCACACACAGCTGGTGCTATTCTAAGCACTCACTCAAAAATGCCATTGTTTCAGTAGGCAATAATATCTTCAGAGGTGTCTTGATTTTCTTCCTACTGTATCACAGATAGGCCAAATGGTTCCCTTGGTACATAAGAGTAAATGCAGCTCCATTGACTTATAATGCAAATAGTAATTTTTATGTAAATAACAGTCTTTGCTTAGCTGACTCTACTGATGCCATCTGACCTGGAAGCTTGAGATTCCTAATGACCTCATGGCTCCTTAGTCTAATGACATAGCAGGGAATCCTTGGAGCTTTTTTTTTTTTTTTTAGATTTTACTAATTACTTTTAGAGAGAAGGGCAGGGAGGGAGGAATAAAGGGAGCAAAACATCAGTGTGTGGTTGCCTTTCACCTGCCTCCAGCTATGGGCCTGGCTGGAGACTTGGCTTGCAACCTGGTTATGTGCCCTGACTGGGGAATCGAACCAGCGACCTTTGGGTTCATAGGCTGGTGCCTTATCCACTGAGCCACCAGCCTAGGCCATGGAGCTTTTCAAGTCTAAGCTTTGAATTCTGGTTTATAAACTGAAACCATCTTGCTCTGCTAAATTATTATTCTACTCCTTAATGATTTTTTCTGGTACCATTATCAATGTTTCAAATAAAACATGGACAGTGAGCACTGAAAGGGACCTTGTATTTCTGCCCCAAGAAAAGATATAATATCAATGATATGAATCTATTACATAGTTTGCCTATTCCTGGATATCCAGGAAGTTCTAGATGATCTTGAGCAACATGAATGTGGTATCGATATTGAGAGTAAATCAGAGCCCAGGGGGAAATGTATTTGATTACTCCTGGTGGGTTATATTGGATCCAAGCAGGAAACAGAAATCACACAGTAACTTAACAGGAGAAGTTTAATGTAAAGAATTATTAGTTAAGCTATGATAGGAGAATAACTATGGGAATAGAAAGAGGACTCACAAGAATAAGTACCTAGGGCTGAGAGGACCCAGGGAAGGACAACCTTAGAAGTACTCATTCCAATGGATAGAGGTAAGACCTAGTTGGAGAATGTGTGGTTGTGGTTTATTGAACACCAGAGAAGTTCTCAGTTTGCTGAGGCCAGAGGTGATCCTCAGTTGCCAGAAGCAAGGCAGTGAGAAAGCAGGTGAGCCAAGGTTGGTGGGTGGGTGTGCAAAGAAAGCTGGGGCGCTGCTGTGGTTATGAGGCCTGGAATACAGGTATTGGCAGGCAGAGGACCACAGCAAGGTGGCCACCAGGCACTGGCCAGGGATGAGAGTCACAGACGTGTGCACTCTGGATGTGCAGCTGGGGTGGAGTTCCACCAGATGTCCCCATACACATGCACCATGAATGGGCTACCAGCTGGAGGAAGAAAGAGCAAAACGCAGTCTCTGAATCCAGGAAGAGAAGCCACTTACTTCTGAAATATTTTTTCAGCTCCCTCATCCAATGGCTGACAAAGCTTAGCTCTGTGCTCACTGTGAAGCAAAAATGCTTCAAGAGTCCAGTGCATTACCACAGAGCAGGTGGTGAAAGGTAAACCTGGAACTGAAAAATGAGTAAATAGATAATTGGCACATCTGGGGACAAAATAAAAACTTCAAATTTTCAACTATATTGAAACCTCACAATTCGAAACATCTATGTACATTCTTGGGGAAATGGAAAGTCAAAAACAATTTTTTTTTTTTCATTGTCAAAAACCCTCTGATAATATGGCTTCAGTGAAAAGTAAATGTTTCATTGATTGTGTCTGTCCTTTAAACATCCAATATAATCGAACAGTTCTAAACATTTAAGAGATTTAGTTGCAATTATACTAGTAAATATGTTGGGTTTCTAATGGGTTTATTTTATGATACTGCAATGCTTTTGCTACAATTAAAATCAATAGAACATTCTTAATTGAGGGTTTGTGTTAGTTAATTGGAATTTTGGTTAATTGTTTTTCTGTGTAAACCAAAAATCATATCATATACAAATGGATTATTTTAAAAAGAGATTTTATTATTTTTAGCTTTGACTCATATGGCTTAGTTGGTTGGGTGTTTTCCCACATGGTAAAGGGTCCGCAGTTCCTTCCCTGGTCCGGGTACATACATGGGTTGTAGATTTGGTTCCTGGTCCTGCACCCGTGGGAGGCAGCTGGTGGGTGTTTCTAGCATCAATGTTTCCCTCACTTCTTTTCTCCCTCCCACTATTGCTATAAATAAATAAATAATACAATTTTTTTTTTTTTTAAGAGTTTTTAAAAGAAGGGGAGAGGAACATTGATGAGAGAGAAACATTGATGGGCTGCTTCCCATACTCCAGACGGGAGACCAAACCGGCCACCTTTCACTTTGCAGAATGACACCCAAGCAACTGTGCTGCAATGGTCAGGGCTAAATTGGAATTTTAAAAATATTCAGTAATAGAAGGCAAACAGTTTAACAACTTCCCTTTCACAGTAAACTAAACCATGGAGGATAAAGCCCAGTGGTTCTATAATTATTATGTACAGTCTTTGTAATTCATGTAGTACATTATCTATTAAACTCACATACACTAGTATACTGCAAGGTTCCAATAATTAGAGAAGCTCTGAGAGTCAAGTATTTTTAACCGACGTATTAGAAATGAGGAAATGAAAACTCAGAGAAGGGATCCTCCAAAAATGTAGTTATTAGCTGGCCAATCTGACACTGAAACTTGCTAATAGTTTAGGAAAATAGAATTTACTCTTGCATCCACATTCTCTTAGAGTCCATTTTATCAGTAAGGGACAATTCCCATGTTTTCAGTTAATAAAGGACAGATTTAGGAATTTTCATTTTGATAGAATTCGGAAAACTTGAAAGCTGTATCTATCTGACGGATACAGTTGCCTGCCACACAGATGTCAGTAGTTGGGAAGTGTGCAATTGGGCCATCTGTTCTGCAAGGGGATTTGTGATGTGGTCGGCCTCTCTGCAATGCACCATTTGCTGTTCATTGTGCTTTTAATACATTTCAAAGAGACACAGAAATAATAAGAGTTAGTTGGTTTAAAATGTAGGTAACACCCAATGTGATACCAAGCAAATGCTGTAGGAAATGCAATTAGAAGTACTTGCACACACAGAACTCAATAATACCTCTTTCTAAGATGTTGGAAAACAGGCTAGGATGGTTAACACCCAGTTCATTGTTTACTCTGCAGTGTGATTCAGATAGTTCCGGGCTGTGAGTCTGAGGAGTGGAAGATGGAGAAGGTGTGACCGCAGCATGAAACTGCGTACACATCTGATTATACCAACAAGGGTTCCTGAGATTCTTTTTTTTTTTTTTTATTCAATTGAAATAAAATGCCTCTGCTGTTTGGTAATGGCAGGCATCACTGCTAAGTCCACTGAAGCATAGCTGGAAAATCCAGCTGCCCTCACATCTGTTTTGCATGACCTTTCAATCACCAGCAAATACTTCTGCCACTAGGAATGGAAATCTAGGTAGGATATGGCTATGTGACTTTCTAAGCTATCACTATGGAAAACATACTGAAACAAAATTCACGCATGCCGTGTACTGTGCCCAGAAATTATAGACTTGTCTGGGTGGTGGTAAGGTTTTGACCTATCAGGAGTGCTCACACCTGCTTCTTACATTCAAGTTGTTAATTCTTAGTTCAGAAAATGAGACAGATTATGAAATATGTGAATGGACTGCGATGGTTTAAGTCTTAAGTGTTTAGTCTCTTAGACCAGTTCAAACTAAAATAACATTGATAAAATATTATCCCTTAGACTTCTAACGATTACATTTATTATATATCAGAAACCTCTGTGACATGACTTTACTCCCAGGTTCTTCGAAAGCCATGATTTAGTTAATTAGTTACTTGCTTGAGTTCCAGGTTGTACTGAAATGTTCTGAAAATAAAGAAGAGGGCAAATTTACTAAAGAACCTCCCGAAAAGATTATAATTAAGTTCACTCTCACACTAATAAATTTCATTCTCCCACTAATATGATGGGAGCCCTTGGAATATGTTCAAGAACACAGTTTTGTTTCTCCTAAGATCAGCTTATGCTTTTGCAAAAATAGAGCATTACAGTTAACACTGAACGTGGTAATTATATCAAATATATGAGGTCTGTCCTGAAAGTATACTTAAAACAGTTTGCGTGGCCGATACTTTTGACAGACCTCGTATTAGTCAAGTGCTTAGAGAAGACTTTGTTCAGAAGCAACTCAGGCCCTGGCATTTGATAGACCTATCTGAGTGTGAAGCTTAATTATACCCAGGTTGAACTTTTATATAGGGTTGCCACAAGCAGGCTAATAATTTGGATACCTCTAATCCAATGGTGTCACTTTTGGGGGATTTCATTAAACATTTATGTAGAGGGAAGGCTGAGTACTTTGTTGAGGAAAAGGAGGTTGGGGATCCCCGGAAGCAGAAATAACCCCCTAAAAAGCTCTGATACACTTAGCTCTGCCCCATACTTGTCTGCTCCCCACAGCAAGCCACCCTCCACCAGGAGTTAACTGGTGTGGACCCCGAATCTCCCTTACGTGTCCCAGTCCCTGAGTCTAGGCTGCTTGTCAACCCCATCCAACCCATTACTTCTCTCATGGAGAATCAACCAATTACGATTTTCTCCATCTCATGAAGTTTCCAGGGTTGCTTTTAGAGCCTCTTGAGGATCAATAGCCTGGGCATCCGACCAGTACAGCAATTTCTTTAACTGGGTTCTCTTCTGACTGGAAAAGCTACAGAACTTTCTGGAGCCTGTGGGTTTTTTTTTGTTTGTTTGTTTGTTTTGTGTTATGTTTGTTGTGGTTGTTTGTTTTTATTGTTTTTGTTTTGTGTTTACTAGGGTATCCCCTCACCGTCTTTTTTTTTTTTTTTTAAGATTTTATTTATTATTTTAGAGAGAGGGGAAGGGAAGGAGGCAGAGAGGGAGAGAGACATCAGCTACAGTTGCCTTTCACCTGCCTCCTGCTACAGACCTGGCTTGCAACCTGGCTGGGAATCGAACCAGTGACCTTTGGGTTCACAGGTTGGCACCTTATCTACTGAGCCACTAGCTAGGGCTCCCCTCACCATCTTGAAGGATAATTCTCTAATGTCTTGGAGAGTTGTTGCAACCCTTAGATAAGAGAGTGTGTGTAAGCATACCAGTGCTACAAAGAATCTATTGCCCCACCCCACCCCTTTTTTTAAGGAGATAGTACGAGCTACTAATCAAAGCACAAATTTAAGTTAATATTTCCTTCATAAAGTGAGACATATCATGTACTATGTGAATGGACTGCTATAGCTTACATCTTAAGTGTTGCCAAACAAATTGGGGAATTTCTATCAACTATCTTAGAGTTTACAATATACCTGTAAGATGAATAGCTTTAAAAAAAAAAAAAGTAAAAGGTTTTATTTATTTCTTTTTAGAAAGACGAGAAGGTGGGGCGAAGAGAGGAAAAGAACCATCAATGTGGGAGAAAAGCATCAATTGGTTGCCTCATATGGGCCACAACTGGGACCAAATCTGCAACCCAGGCCCCTACTGGGAATCGAACTTGTGACCTTTCGCTTTTTGGGATGGTGCACAACCAACTGAGCCACACCAGCCAGGGCCAAGCTGAATTGTCTTACCATGACAAATAAAAATAACAGTTTGAAATAGGCATTTCCCTAATATATTTGACCACAAACCCTTTTATTGAAAGGACATCAGTTGTTAATACCTTATCATCGCAACACAATTTGGGAAATTATTCTTTCCCTTGTTTAGACTGAACGCCATGAGCCATGCCTGTCTTCACATTTTAAACCAGTGCTTCTCAAACTTCATTGTGGGTCGGGATCTTCTGGAGGGCATGTTAAAACTAGGTTGGGGAGCCCCGCTCCCAGAGTTTCTGATTTTGTAGGTCTGGAGCAAAGTGAATAACCGCAACTCTACCAAGGTCCCAGGTGAAGCTGATCCTCTGGAATGGAGAACCCTCTGGGAAGCACCTGTTCTAGATTTAGACCAATGTGCTTGAATATGCAAGTAACCTTAGAATCTTGCCAAGAGGCATTCCTGGGTCCACCATAGAGACTCGGCTCTGGGTTCCTGTAGGAGTGGGATGGGGCCCATAAATTACCTTTCCGAGGAGCTCCCAGTGGTGTTCCCGCTGGTCCACAGGCCACGCTTAGAGGTGGTGTTTTGTTGCTCAGATGCCCCTAACCAAAACAGTGAGGAGCTTTAGAGACTACAGGGAGAAGCCAACAGTTTCCCCTTTCCTCTCGTGTCTAATGTCAGAGACTCACGCTTGGACTTCCAAGAATTAGATACATAGAAAAATACGTCTGCTCTAGGAATTCTGCAAGTTTCTTTCACTGTTTTCTCCTCAAGACTTCCATGGCTCTTGGGAAGCAGAGCAGCTGCTCCAGATCCCACAGGTGCGGCCACTGCCTGAGCCGAGCTGGAGCACTTCCCACGCACAGGGGTCTGCAGCCCTGCCCATGGCAGGGTTTGTTCTGTTTTCATCATTCCAGATGAGGAGTGTTGATATTCCTAACCTTTCCAGATGAACTTCGTGGGGGCAGGACAGCAGGTTACAGAAGAGCTAGGTGTAATGATTTGGATGTTTAGCCTGGCTATTCTTTTTCTCATCCTGGAAATGGTACTGAACCGATCCTGACCAGACCTTCCTTTCCTATAAAAATTAACCATATTGTGGTTTCTACGTTTGTTTTAGTAACTTAAAAAAAAATTCACCTCAGGATATGTTTATTGATTTTAGAAAGAGAAGAAAGAAGAGAGAAAAACATCAATCAGTTACCTCTCATATGCTGACCAGGGATTGAACCCACAACTTTTTGGTGTATTGTGGGGGACGTTCCAAACCAACTGAGCCACCCAGCCAGGGCAGTCGCTGTCTTTTGAAACTTCTTTAAAACATAACACAGAAAACAGTCAAGGGGTAAGAATTTGGCACTTGACTTTCCTAATTTCAGCAAAAGACACAATTTGCAAAAAAAAACTGAAGAAACTCTGGATTCCTCAGGCCACCTAAATTTCTACCCATCTCACATTAAACCTCATGTGGAGGTTGTGGGTCTTCACTTATAGGTCCACCTGTCTTCACCTTCCCAGCCATGAGTTTGGCTTCTCCTAAGGAATGGTAGAGGGGTGGGAGGCTTGTTTCTGTTTTTAATCATAATCCACTTCTTCAATCCTTTCCCCCCTAAAACTAACAAGCAGGTGGTTTTCTTTTCTTTTCTTTCTTTCTTCTTTTCCTTTTCAAACTATTGAAAACAACTTCTGGGAGGGGGAGGTAAGAAGAAAGGTTGTCTGCAGCCACACAGGGAGGTCTGGGAGTTGCTTTGTTTTCTTAGCTGTGCTGTGCAAATGAACTGAAGGTTTAACACTTGGGTGGTGTTTGAAGATATAATACAACAGAGCCTCAAGTTGGAAGCCCAGCAACGCCATTGCCCGCCTTGTCCAAGGCCCCTCAGTACAGCTGTTCTGAGAGCTGCAAAGCTAAAATTTGTTGCCATGGCTTAGACCTAAACAAACCCACGTCTGTTCTGGCATGTAGATTATGTTCTTCGAGGACAGCGTTGCTCACTCACTTTACATCCATCTGTGGGACACACGCGTTTCAGTGGTTCCTCCACTGTTCCCATTTTCAAGCTGCAGTGTGTTATATGATATAGTGCCTTGTCACTGAGCAGCAGACGCCATTGGCTTGGATCGGCCTATTTCCCGGCTATACTGCAACCTCTGTCCTCAGGGACCTTGCCGTGGGACCACCTTGCAGGCGTTAATACTTTTCCCACTAAACCTGCTTGGACAGAAGCCAACAGGAATTCTGTACTCCACAGAGTCATGGAGATTCCAGGATACTTTCAGATTTGTTTGAAGGCAACAGAGCACAGCATTGCCCCTCTTCCGCCAGGGTCTCACTCCCATCCTCTAATCACCGCCCCCTCAACACACACACACGCACACCCTGGGACATGACTCTCTTTTTTGGTTTATTCTAGTATTTGGCCCCAGTTTTGAGTTTCTTCCATCTCAGAAGTAATGTTAAGAATTAGGAATTCTCCTCAAGAAATAGTGAAATGCCATTACTTCTACTTCCATGCAGTGTAGTCAAGAACTAGAAAATGTACATGCATTCTTGCATCAACATAAAGTATAACGAGCAAAGGAAAATTATAACACAGACAAAAAGCGCAGATCGTTTCAATTGGAACAGCCTCTTATATGTGCGCACATGCACACACACTTTCCATGTGTTAGTAACAACAGTGGTATTAAGTTATTTTCCTGGCAGCTGGGACAAAGGCGCTATGTGGTCTGCACAGTCAGGTTTAAAAGATGCAAACAAGCGTCATTCTGGGGAAACATCCTGGCCCTGGATCCTTGAAGGAATTTATTGTGTGGATCCTTGCATGAGAGACCTGAAGTAACAAAATGGCTCATGTTTTCAGAGTTTGACTAGGCAGGAAAAACCATTCTTGATATGAAGTCATGTTTTTATCAGCTGCCTCTAAGAGCAAAATATTGAATCTCATCTCAAAAAATAGTTCTGCAAAAAAGTTGAGAGAACATGGTCCTTACATGGTGGTGCCTCATCTAGATTTGCACATGTTCATTTACCGAACAAGTAGGTATTGGAGCAGCTAGAATTGACCATGTGTCATTTTGGTCACTGGTGATTTAACACAAGTCTCTTCCCTCCAAAAGTTTACATTCCAGTCAGGAGAGATGCAATAAATGAGGTAGAGACTGATTATACAGAGCATCTGATGATAAATGAAACAAAATAAAGAAGGATGGGGCAAAGGGAATAAAAGTGTGGGATAAACCAGATGGAAAGGAAGGGAGGGAGGGAAACACATGGGTGTTTGAAGGACGGTTGTTCCAGGCAGAGGAAAAACCTTGGCATGTTCAAGGAGCTGCACAGAGCCGATGTAGTTGGGGTGAGTGGGAGATGGAAAGGAGACTGGGGGGTGGACAGAGGGGTTGGGAAGGCCCCAGAGTGCCATTTTTAGGACTTTGGCTTTTACCTTAATGATAAATAGTTAACAAGTCCTTTACGTTGGTAGATGTTATTCATTTTCTCTCCCTCAGTCCCCACTTGTGAGGCAGGCCTTGGCAACTGGTGGACCACATTCCAATGTCTGAATGAATGAAGGCCCGAGTGTGTCTGTAGCATTACTAACCACCTTTGACTTTTACTGTGATTTGCTCACAGGGCAGGGCTTCCTGAATACTCTATTTTTGGGTTATAAGAGAAATTATGTAGTTCTCATCTTGATGAAATTTCACAAGCCTGGAATACATTTCTGTATTCCTCTCATTGCTGTAATACAAAATATAGTAGCTGTCTCCAATTTTCCTTCTCTTGTTTCTGGCTCTTCCTGGGCTTGGAGAAAGCTCATTCTCATTAGGGCCACTGCACTATGAGAGGACCTTTGACGGTGACCCCTGATTCAAACCAGCCCTTAGGTCCTGGGAAGGGGCTTCCTGTGGAATTCTTAAGGCCCAGAATGAGTGGGAGGTAGGTGAAGTGACCCAGATGTTAACCTCCTTGGAAGCCCAGGAGGTTAAGGAGATGTACCTGCACCCACAGGTGCAGGAAAATACCTCTGTCTTCTTCCCACTAGCCCCTGAAAGAGCTGCTTGGAACCTGACTTGAAATGAAAAATGAGGCTCTTATAGTTTGTTTCTTTCGTTGACTCACAGACTTCAAGCGATTTTCTACCTCGTGTTACAAGGACCTCCGAAGTTTAGGGGAAACTGCATTGCAATCCCCACCCCAAACAGTTTCGTCCAGGAAAAATAGCTATCGGGAGCACGTAAGAGGTAAAAAGAGTTCCCAGAACAGCATGACTGCGTGCAGGTTAAGAGAGAGCCTGAAGATTCAGACTTGGTCTGGGCTGTTGGGGATTTGCTGGCTGCGGCCGCGCGCAGCCCACACGGTGAGCGCGGCCAAGAAATTGGTTCCCGTGGCCGCCGGCCGCCCGCCGCCCTCCTGCCCCTCGCTCCTCTCCTGGAGGTACCGTCCAGCCGACGACACTATCCTTGTTCTACAAACCATTTTCTGGCCACGTAAGAAAGTTTTCAAAGCTTTGCACATGATTGCCTCTCAGGACAAGTGGAATGTTTCCTCCTCGCAACAGTATTTATCCCTCCTAGGCTCCAAGTCCACTGCGAGCGTTCCCGGATTTGTGCGGCTAGTGCTGATGAGATTCAGAGGGTTGTGAACAGTTGGCAGTTGGTCTTTCAGCCCATGTAGGAAGGGCTCATTGGCAGGCTTTGTGTCCTTCACGACCACAGCCTTGGACCATCATTCATCCGAATAATTCCCCCAACACATTTCTCTAATTCTGCTTCCAGATCACCACTTCTACGTGACATCATGGAAACTCAGTGCAAACAAATCTCCAGAGAAATCTGTGCTGGACAGATATTAAAATGGATTGCCTGAGGAGAGCATTGCTTATCTCTTCAGAGAGCAGGGTTTATCGCTGAAGAGAGGCTTTGATGGAAAACACTCCCGGAGCTTCCGCGCACCTCGGTGCCTCCAAAGCCTTTGGCCAGCAGGCCCGGACGCAGCCCAGAGCCAAATGAGAGCAGGATCTCATTAGCAGCTCAGAGCGAGAGTCGTGTTTTGGGGTAGAAGCAGCAGCAGACGTGACAATACGTTCTAAGGACTTTTATTATTGATACTATCGTTGTTGTCTTTTTCAGCCGTGGAGTAGAAGTTCCTGGTTGGGGCTGTGAGAGTTGGTCCTTGTTGGTATTGAAAAAGCATGGAATTATCATGCGTGGAGGTTTTATATTACCGCAGGGGGGCTGTATAGATTCTGTGTGGGATGATGCTTGTGACTCATCAAAATGTGAAACCGAAATAATGTATGAATGTTTTCTTTTCCAATAAGTATATTCTTTCTAACTGAGGTTAGAATCGATATCGGGAGTGGATTGTTTTCTACGCATTCTCTGAAACCCGGTATGAGACAAAGAAGTGACAGGCAAAAAGAAAGATTTTTGGTGATGGCTAAAACATGTTCTATGCCTTCATCTATAAGTCAGGAGTGCTGATCTCAAGAACATCATGAAAAGGTATGGGAGCCCCCACATAAGTTAGGGCTACATGGCTGTAGCCCAGATTTATTTATCTATCTCAGAAACTGAAACCAAATAGAAACAAGTGAGGTGCCTACCTGCAGGCTGTAACCTTTATCTGCCATCAGGTTTTGAAATTTGAGAACATGGTTTACAACTATAAAAATCGTGAAGGTTGTTTACCTGAAAAGCTGGACTCCCATTCTTATCTCAGAAAAGAGAGCTTGGGGCCTTGCTGGTTGACCCTGAAGTTGTGGAGCTGAGCAGCTGCTTTTTTTCTTTCCTAGGCAGACCTCTCCCTGTTGTCCCTGTGTCACCTCAGATGCTCCTGCATCCGTAGCACCTGCTGGCCCAACAAATCCGCCAGCCAGTGTGAGGCCCCTGATCTCATGTGGCAGGGTTATGGGGGGCTCTCAGGAATGGAACAAGAGTCAAGTTTTCAGAAGCAAGCAAGAGGACCCAGTGATACATGAAACTAGGTCTTTCAGTTTGCTGCACATGGCTCTTTAAGAAATTGCTAGCAATCTGTAATGTTCACTACCCACCATTCAAATTTCCCTACTGAGCAAAGTATTCTAGGGAGTAAAGTGTTATTTGTAAGCTAAAGGAGCAATAGCTGTGTACTGTTACTGTAGTCAAACAAGGGACCCTTGCTTTCCTACAGTTGAGAACAGAATGGGCCACCTAGGAAAAGCGATTTTTCTCAAGGTTGGGTGACATGACAACTGTTCTCTGTTGAATGTGGGTAAGAAAGTTCATTCCTAAGGGTACAAAATGATGCAAAGTACCAGGTCTTGAGTAAAGGTCCTAATAATGAAACTGGATGCCACATACTGAGCCTGATTTAATTTTTTTTCTTCTTCATGTTATATAAACAGAAAAGAATATTATAACTTTGTTCAATAGCTCACTAAGATGTGGGCTGTGGCCCTCCATGTGAATCTGTTTGCCCTGAGATGGCATCTGGGAATATGTAGAAGGTCTTGGTACCCCATCCCACCTCACAGTGTCTCTCCCGTTCTATGACGTGATAAGAGTCTAGTCTATCTAAGAGCAAACTGATTGCCTAGGAGATAAAAAAATATATACAGTCAATTTGAGGTTCTGAGGCTTTGGGTTTTATGCAACATTCACTTCTCCAAAAACAGCAAAATGTAGAGGCCAACAATTATTAAATTTTCCACAAATTGATATCTATCACTTGCTATGGAAATCATTGCATTAAAAATATTTTAATATCAAATAAGTTGTAAGGACATAATCTCAGAATATCTAGCAGTTGTTCCTAAGGAAAGGTTTTTGTCACCCTAGGCCTGACACACACACACACACACACACACACACACACACACACATTTGTTTTTACAGATATAAATGTGTCTGCTCCTGCTCTGAATGAGTGAATGCTTTCACATAATTTGCTCTTTGGGAACAGTTGTTCTTAACAGCACCCAACTACAAACCAAAATATTTTTATTGCCACTGTGACTGAATTTTGAAGATCGCTTTGTTTTTGTGTTAAACATCTGCCAAGGTCGCTTTTTAAATTTCACGTTAACCATCTGCCAAAATTTTTCAATTTTTTTTATTACAAAAGCCATTATCACAATATATTCCTACGCTCATAGAAATCAACTTATAGATATTTATAGTCTAAGTTCTGTGCCACTTCCAGATACATTCCCAAAACCTTGCAGAGAAGGACCAGTCTGTCTTGTGTCCTCGAATTTGCGATTCTGTCTGTGGTTGTAGTTTGATTCCTTTTAATATGAGCTGTGCCGTAGAGGCAAATTTCACTTTCTGGTGGTCATGGGGAAGGCAATTACGAAGTCTGACATTATTCTTGGAATGATTTTAAGCAAAATATCATAGTTCATCAAAACCTGTCTGCAAAACGCCAACAAGTTAATAGTCATTTATGTACAGAAGGAAAAAATTATGGCTGCCAGACCACCTTCATGTGGGAGATTTGGTCATAAATTTTAAATATCCATTGTGAGAATTATATTATGTGTAAGGAAATCAGCATCCTGCAGTTTTACAAGTGGGCCTAGAAGGGCATAATGCACAAAGAAAGATTTAACAAGAAACGTAAGCAGAACAGGCCAGTCAGCCACCTCTGAAACTCCCGGCGCCTCCTAGAAGGCTTTTGGAAAGGGCACAGTTCCTAATTGATTTTTCTAGAGACAAAAGCGTGGCGTGGGGTACTGAGTATAGTATGTTTTAAGCACTCAAAATTGCTACCAGGTTTGAGCACCTTCGATACGTTAAGTGTCACACGTGGATCATCTAACATAGGGTTTGCAAGAGCCCCACAGGTTGAAGACGGTGATGAAACTCAGGTCTGCGGAGAGATTGGTAGCTGGCCCAGGTCTCAGCCTGGTAGGCCCACCTGTATCTGGCTCTGGTACCCAATTTTTTTCAAAAGGCCCTACCTAAGGGTAGGCAAATTATGGAAAGTTGCTGCACTAGGCAAAGGAGCTATAAAAACATGTCAGCCCCCTATGTCCATAGAACCCCCTGGCCAAGGGGATTCAGCCAAGACACCTTGGGTGTAGGTATCCTTGTAACAAGAAAGAAGTGCCCCTCTTCAGAGCAGACCCAGCCCTGAGGGCGTCAGGCTTGGTGAGGAGCATGCTGTTTTAACTGTAACCTTGCCTAACTGCCCCTGCTGCTTTGATGCATTACATCACTTGCCCAGGCAGAACATGGAGCAAGCAGAGTGCATGGGAGCCAAGCCCAGGCTGTGTGACCCTGGAGGTACAGGCTTAGCTGTGATTCTCTGTAACTTCCCCCACTCTTCTTGAGCCCCATGGGTGGGTATCTCTATGACCCATGCAGAGGGCCAGAGCACTGTTTCCTCTTTTCTTCTCCTTTCGACTGCACCATTATTCTGTTCACACAGGCCACGTTTACCTTGACATCCCCAGTGAGTGAGAGAGTGTGGACGCTGCCTTTACCGAACTCGTATTCTGGAGACATCACAGTTTCATAAGCAATTAAATAAGCCATTAATGCCCACGTTGGTTAGTGCTATTAGAGGGAACATGAAAGGGGCCCAAAGGGACAGAGAGGAACACCTGACCTAGACTTGGCATTGGAGGACACTTCCAGGGACAGCGTGCCTAAGTAGGTAACCTCAGAAGGATGAGGTTGACCATGACAAAGCTGCAGCGTGAGATGTGGGCTATGAAGAGAAACAGGGTGTGGATCATGAAGGACCTCACACACCACAGCAAGGAGTTTGAACATTATCCAGTGGCGGAGGGAAAACATTGAATGGTTTTAAGCAGAAACATGGCTTTGAGGTTTGCCTTTCAGAAACAATTTGTCTTCTGAAATAGTAATTCTGTGTGCTCCTGTAGTCATGTTTCCATACGACTTTAGAATTTTGCCTTTACTTTATAGTTATATTGTATAACAAGATCTTACCTGTTTCTAAAAATAATTTCAAACTATTAAAAAAACACCCAGATCTCATCTTCCCTAAAAGGGTAAGTGTTTTACTCTGCTCTCTAGAGTAGATTTGGCCCACCATTCTCCTCCAGCAGGGCACTTACCATAATTCTATTGACATACTTATTTCCGCAATGTTTTAGTTGCTGTTTCCCTCATCTGAATATAAACTCTATGTTGTCAACGTAAGAAATGTCCAAACCTGTAAGAATTTTTAAAGTTTATTTGAGCCAAACTAACAACAATTGCCAAGAAGCAAAATCTCAATGGTTTGAGAAAATATTTCCAAGAAGAGCACTTTTGCACCTTGTTTTACATATAAGAATCAAAGGAGGAGGCCTGAGGGTGTTACATGAAATTCATTGGTGATATATTAGGGAGGCAGGGGAAAGCAAAATATGGGGAGGAATCTCTGGGATTGGATAAAAGGTAAAATAAATAGGCACATACTTATTTTACATAGGTGAGTAAACAGTTAACATAATAATAACAACAACAAGGAATAGATTTGTGGTCTCTGCTCTGGTGTGGAAGTTGTTCTTTGAGAGGTCTGGAAAAAGGAAACCGCTTTGATGTTCCAAAGGTATGTTATCAGGGATGTTATCGAAGATGCAAAAAACAGGCAAGAGGCAGTTATAGTAAACCTGAGCTTTGTTAGGAGAAAAATACTGGCCTAGGACATGACTACTGGCCATGCCCTGCTTTTAGATAGAAAGTTTTCATTTCAGACCATCCTATCTGGTTACTTCAGGTCTCTGAGTTTGTAAGGCCACCATGAAAGCCTCCCCTGAGCTGTCACATTTAGTATGTGGCCTGTTCATCCACAATGTGGACCGGGGACCTTGGTTGTCTCATTCACTCGCACAGTAAATGTTCAGTAAGCGTTTGTTAAATAAACATCTAGCGGTTCCCCAACAGATGACCCTAGGGAACTGCAGCCCAGGGCCCGATTTGGAAACTTTCTGCCACTGAATGGGGATTTAGAACAGGCTTTCAGGTTTGTGCACAGTTAAGATTGTGTTCCATGCAGCCTTCCCTGGGCTGAAATTTCATTGTCATCGCATTTCCTCTTGGGGAGTCTGTGTACTTTAATGGTCTCATCATGAAAAGGCATAAATTATTGGGTACGCTTGCGGGTCACTGAAAACTAAGGCTTTGACTGCATTAGCCGAAGTTGCCCAATATCATCTGAAGTCTGGGAAGACTTTAGAACTGAGAAGCCTTCACAAACCCCCATCTTAACATCTATTTACATGTCATGTTTTGGACTTCAAACTGAATTACACACTGACCCTCATCAATTCAATAAATGTTTATTAAATACTTGTATCTCTAGACATTGAATCTGATTCTAAATTAATCAGGAGCAGACAGTCATTTTTTTTTTTGGGCCACTATATTAGTTTCCTATTTCTGTTATAACAACTTATCACAAACTTGGTTGCTCAGAACAGCACAATTTTATTATCTCATAGTTCTGGAGGTGCAGAAGTTGCTATATTGTGATTTACGATAAATACAGGTAACCCCCATATAATGTAGTTGTTAGGTTCCTAAAAAATGCCAAGTTATGTGAATCTGTATTATATGAAACAAAGAACTAGAACAAAAAAGGGGGTTAGGTTCCAAAAATTAAAAAAAAAAACACCCATAATATTATGCTTTTATAATTAAGAGAAATAACTTTATTAAAGCTATTTTCATGAAAAGCATAACATTAATTAATGTGTAGTAAATAATGTTTCCTTCATCATCAGTACTAAGCACCATTAACTGAGGGCAATTTTTTGACAAGATATCTCATGTGAAATGTTTCATTTGAACATGGATATAGTACCAGATTTTCCCATGTAATTTGGGATTTCCCTAATTTCGAATGAGATATCTTTTGCTCTTAAAAGCTATTATTATGCTCTGTGTAATTCAGGGATCTCTCTAATTCTCTCAAACCATGTTAGAGTGAAACTATGTTCTAGGATACTGTATTATGCGAAGGTTCCCACAATTCTCGAAACCATGTTAAAGGGAAACCATGTTATAGAAGTGCCATGTTAGATGGGGGTTACCTGTATATGTTTAGTTTTTGCTCCCATTCCTGGTACAGAAGTTCTAAATCCTATGTAATTACCTAAATGGTGAGAGCAGCAAAGGTGTCTTTTGTTACGTTAATGAGGAGACTCTGAAAGCACCAACTGATGGGGGCTGATTGTGGGGGAATCAAGCCTGAGATTGAAGGGCTCCAACTTTCAGTCCCTCGTTCTAACGCTAATGGCCGATGATTTGATCTTGCCTGTGTAATGGTGCCAATTAAGCCCCCCAAAAGAATGGGGTCAGGAGAGTTTCTGGGTTGGTGAACCTGTGGAGGCGCTGGGCGCATGCAGAGAGCACAGGAGCCCCACCCAGCCCTTTCCCCAGACCCTACGCAGCTCTTCCGCCTGGCTTTTCCCCAGTGAACTCTGTCATATTATCCTGTAATCTAGTAAGTAAACAGTCCATCTGAGTTCTGTGAGCTGCTCTAGCAAATTCATTGAATCCCATGTGGGCATTTTGGAACCTCTGACCTGCATCCAGTTGGTCCCAAGCCCAGGTGACAGTCTGGATTTGCTTTTGGCATATGAAGTGTGTGTGCTTGGGGTGGGGGCAGGGAGATGCAATTCTGTGGAACCCAGTGCTTAATTTTATAGGGTCTGCTGCTATCTCCGTCCAGGTGGATAGCGTCAGAATGGAGTTGTAGGAAACCCAGCTGGTGTCCCAGCATTTCTTGGTAGTGTGGGGGAAAAAATACACATTGGAATTGAAATTGGTACTACAATTGTAGAGGTCCAAAATGGATCTTGGAAGGCTAAAAGCAAGGGCTTGGCAGGGCTCTGTTATATTTCTGGAGGTCTAGGGAAAAATTCCTTTCTTGCTTTTTCCAGCTCGCAGAGGCATTTGTGCACCTCGTCTCCCAGCCCCTTCCGACAAGGGCCTCGTTGTGACACCTGCTTTCAGACTCACACCTCCTTCTCTGACCCCCTCTTTCATGCATAAGCACCTTGTGATGACCTCTGTGCATCTTCATAATCAGAATCGTCTCTCTCTCTCAAGATCCTTAATTTAATCACATCTTCCAAGTCCTGTCCCCAGATTCTGAGGTTGGGGTGAGGACATGTTTGAGGCCATTATCTGCCTGCCTCAGACGCTATATGGGGTTTATATCCAACTGGTTTCGAAAAAACTGTGTTGGTTTCAGGTTCAAATTTGACCTCATCCCAATTAGCCCCACTACTTCCTAGAAATACAACCTTAAGAATGTGTTTACCTAAGCCTCAGTTTTCTATCCTGTCAAATGGGAAAAGTATTACCTAACCTCATAAAGTCATGAAGTTCATAGACCATAGTAAAAGTCACTGTAAAATGACACATAGTAAACTTCACAATATTAGATATTATCATTGTTAATTCCTTTTTCTTATAAACAATGTTTATTGGTTTCAGAGACAGAGAGGAAGGGAGAGAGAAACTTTGATGTGTGGGGGAAACATCAATTAGTTGCTTCCCCAACACACACACACACACACCACGACCTGGGATTGAACCTACAACCCAGGCATGTGCCCCAACCAAGAATCGAATCTCCAACCTCTCTGTGCTCAGGACAATACTCCAACCAACTGAGCCCACCAGCCAGGATTAATTCCTTTTCCTTAACCTGGCATCCCTAATAGCACATGATTATCTTTGATTTGGCGAGATTGTCAGAGGGTTGCCATGATATTTCACTATTTTCTTAACTAAGGTTTTGGTTAACATTTTATAGTTTTCATAAAAGGAAGTTATAAAATACTCTAAGTTCAGAAATAGTCACTGAGAGCAATACAAGTTTTCAAAAACAACTTTTAATTCCAGAATGAATTGTATTTAATTTTGGGACTGGGTTTGCCCTCAGAAATACTTTAAAAGCACATCACTACAGTTTCAGCGGGTTCCAGGACCCCCTCAGACTTGGGTGCGTGTGGTCTCTCTCACGGACCCACTTTCCTCTCTCTCTTTCTCCGAGGTTTGGCAGAAATTGCTTCCGGGCTCTTACTAGAAATCATCGTGACATATTTAGGGCTTGCATTGTAAATTAGACTATGCACACCCTACTCTCCTCTCTAGAGCTAAATTCCCATAGAATAAGACTCATTTCCTGCTGCTTCTTTTCCAACCGACTTTTGGATAATCAATTTCATATAAATTCAAAATGAGATGCCAGTTTGCCATAAAATTTTTAAAAAGATCCTCAACAGCTGCCTGAACTGGCCTTAAGGCGAGGTTCTATTATTCCCTTTCATTTCCTTTCCCCTCAACGGAGAGCAGGTTCCCCTGCGGCAGTCGGAGCCCTGCTCTCTGCTGACAGCTGGCACAGCCGTCTCCACGCTGAGGTCTGTGTACAGGTTTTGAAATAACTTGCCCGGACCCAAGGAACAATGTCTTTGTGGAGGCCATTCTTAGGAGTTATGAGCTTGGAATAGAAAGAACAATTTTTGGCTTATATACCTTCACATAAGAATTATAAAACGAAAGTATGATTATAGAGGAACGGAGTTGGTTTCTAACAACATGCCAGAAATTCTACATCCAGTGCTCATAGGTCATCCATTTATTCACCGACTTATGGGGTATTAAATTCAATCCATATTGTCCAATGACCAGAATTTTTACCCATGAGCATATGATCACGTGGGAAATGTAGCTTATTACTTTTGCAGAGTAGATGGTTCCTGAAAAATTATGAGTTAGTTTTTTATAATTAAGTTGTTATTAACTTAATTCTAAATTCTAAAGGATTTAATCATTTAAAGCCTTCTTTCAGTAAATCTTTTTGTATAGCCAAAACATTTTAAAACAGTGATTGGAGTAATATTGACGCAAACATAGATAATGAGATCAATAGCAATAAACAGAAGGTCCAGATTTAAATCCTTGAACACATGAAAATTTGATCTACATCAGAGGTGGCTTTGCACATCAACCATAGAAAGCCATCTTTTCATAAACAGTGCTGCAGTTATTGGTTTACTATATAGGGGGACTATTGGATTTATATTATATGCAAAAACTTATTTCAAGTATATAAATATGGAAACGTGAAAAGCCAACCTTCAAAAGCACTAAAAGAAAATGTAGGAAAATTATTTTATTACTTTGAGGTAGTATAAAAGTTGTAAAATATCTCACACACACACCTGGGTTGTTTCCATAGTGTGGCTATTATAATAACAATGCAATGAACATGGGGATATGGATATATATATTATATTATATATATATGTAATATTATATATATATATCTTTGGGTTATATTTTTTTGTGTTCTTTGGATAATTACCCAGAAGTGGAATTATGGAATTGCTAGATCATATGATGGTTCTATTTTTAATTCTTTTAAGGTAACCCCACACTGTTTTCCATAGTGGCTGCACCAATATTCATTCCCACCAGTGCACAAAGTTTTCCTTTTTTTTTTAGTATTCTTGCCAACATATTTTTTGTCTTTTTGGTAATAGTCTAACAGGTGTGAGGTGATATACTCATTGTGATTTTGATTTGTATTTTCCCAGAATTGTTGACACCTTTTCATGTACCTGTTAACCATCTGTATGTCTTCACTGGGAAGATGTCTATTCTGCTCATTTTAAAATCAAATTGTTTATTTTGTTGCCATTGAGTTGTATGAGCTCTTTCTACACTTTGGATATTATTGGATATTAGCCTTTTACCACATATATGATTTGCAAATAGTTTCTCCCATTCATTAGATTGTCTTTTTGTTTTGTTGATTGTTTCCTTTGTTGTGCAGAAGCTTTTTAGTTTTATGTAGTCACATTTGTTTACTTTTGCTTTCATTTCCTTTGGTTTTGGTGCCAAATTAAAAAAAAAATCTTTGCCAAGACTAATTGTCAAGGAGCCTACCTATTGCCTATGTTCTCTTCTAGGAGATTTATAATTTTAGGCTTTATGCTCAAATCTTTAATCCATATCAAGCTAGTTTATATGTACAGTACAAGATAGTGGTGAGTTTCATTATTTTGCATGTGGCTGTCCAGTTTACACCATTTATTGAAGTGACCGTCCTTTCTCTGTTGTATATTCTGACTCCTTTGTCATAAGTTAACTGACCATAAGTAACATAAGAGCTTATTTCTGGACTCCCTATTTTGTTCTATTGATTTATGTGTCTGTTTTTATGCCAAATTCATTCTATTTTGGCTACTAAAGCTTTGTAATATTGTTTGAAATCTGGGAGCATGATGCCTTCAGCTTTGTTCTTTGATTATTTGTGTTGTGTGCATGTATTTTCGTACAAATTTTAGAGCTGTTCTATTTCTGTGAAAAATATATTTAGAATTTATAAGGATTGCATTGAATTTGTAGATTAGGTAGTATGGATATTTCAACAATATTCTTCCAATCTGTGAGTTTGAGATATCTTTGCATTTATTTGTATCATCTTCAATTTCTTTTAATGTCTTATAGTTTTCATTCTTTCACTTCTTTAGTTAAAATTATTTCTAGTCATTTAATTTTTTTTTGATAAAGTAAATTTGATTGTTTTCTTCATTTGCCTTTCTGATGGTTCTTTATTAGTGGATGGAAACATAACAAATTTTCTCATATTAATTTTGTATCCTATCCTGAAATGTTAATGAATTTGTTCATTCTAAATTTCTTTTTTTTTTTTTTGGTGGAATCTTTAGAGTTTACTATATATAATATGTCATCTGCAAATAGTGACAGTTGGTACCTTTTTTTGCTGATTTGAATACCTTTTGTTTCTTTTTCTTGCCTAATTGTTCCTATGAGGCTTTCTAGTACCATTGTGAATAAATAAAGTGAGAGTGGGCATCCTTGTTTTGTTCCTGATCTTAGAGGAAAAGCAAAGTTTTTAAATGTGATGTATTAGCTTGGGCTTATCATATATGGTCTTTGGTATGTTGGGATACTGTCCCTCACTTTATGCTTTTGAGGATATATTCTGAGGTGCATCCAACTTTTAGAAATTGTATTTTCCTAGTAAGTTAAATATGTTGTTTATATTAAGTTACTGTCTTTACTCCTAGTAATGCTCCCCCCGCCCCTTAATATGTAATACATACCATCTTGGGGACACTGCCACTTTAATTTCCTTATACCACCCAGGTGGTGTGAATTTGGGCTGCAGACCTAGGCAGGGGCTAGGTTACCTATGGTTCTCAACTTCATCCTGAAGGTGTGGTTCTTTTGCTTTCCAACTTGTTGTGGGAGGATTTCGTATATGATTGCTTACCCTGTATGAACCCAATCTCTGGTTTCTGTTTCATATCTGGCAAGTCAGTTAAGGAAACATTTGCAGACATGAATATGTTATAGGAAAAGACATCAGCCACATTTCTGAAATAATATAGATGTCAAGTGCTTTTTATTCTACAGTATTTAAATTATGAATTTTATTTGGAAGTAGGAGAATAATGGACAAAACCAATGAATATATTTAAGTGCTATGTTTCCCACATACAGCTACAAAATAATCCTTTTATAAAAATATTATTACATGACTAGCATGCAGTGAGCTTAGGATTCAAGTCTAGACAGCCTGACTCCAGAGCTTATGTAAATCAGGTGGATGCAGTAAAAGGCTAATCAAAGTAAGAGCTCCCCTCTTGATGGTGGAACTTGGCTGTGTTTCTACCCATCATGTGCCCTTCTGAAAACACCTGTTAGAAACCAAGATTCCATATCTCTCAGAATAATAAAATCTTCCTTAATTGAGTTTTTTTCTTTGAAATTCAACAGGTATGACTAAAACAATTCAATAACGGTGTTAGAAAAATCTTCCATATTGTCAGTTGATAGTTGAACAAAATGATGGTGTGTTCTCTTGAATGTTCCACAAATGTACCACATAAGTCAGTATTGTTTTTTGATTCACAAAGTACTTTCATATTCTATACAACATGCTGTATTTGGAAGTAGTTTCATTTTTTTTTTTTGCCTCATTAAGAATGCAATGTTTCTTTTCTAATTTTGTTTAAAACAAACTGTGTGTCATATTCTCAAGTTACTATATTCCTAAATTCAGGAATTTGACAATCCAGCCCTGGCTGGTGGCACGGTGGATAAGTCACCAATTTACGAACCCAAAGGTCTCTATTTCGATTCCCAGTCAGGGCACATAACCAGGTTGCAAGCCAGGTCCCCAGCCAGGTCCATAGCTGGAGGCAGGTAAAAGGCAACCATACACTAATGTCTCTCTCCCTCTCTGCTTCTCTCCCTTCCCCTCCCTCTAAAAAATAAATAAAATCTTTAAAAAATATTTTTTTAAAAGAGGAAATTTGACAGTCTTCTCAACTCTTAATTGTATTTTGAAGCAACACATCTTCAACTCTCATTTTCTTACAATAATTATTTTGCTTGTTGTGGACAATAACACAAGCAGGCATATGTTTATTTTCTCATCTATGACTAAGCCATTTTTGTAATTTTTTTAGTAAGCCTGTCCTTTAGAATTCTTTCTTTCTCTCTCTTTTTAATTGTGGAAACTTTGGTACTACTGGCTCTTGATCTAATGGTTACAAGAGAATATTTAATGGGTTGGTGGCAGTTTTATTGCCCCTTAAACATTTAATAGGTTTTCTGCATAATTTCTCAATGTGTTCTTATTTGTTTACTTTTTTATATTTTTGGTGTAAAATTGAAAACTTATGGTATTGAATTTTATGACATTGGCACAATTCCTTCTTGACAGTTGTAATATATACTTCCATTATACTCTTATTTCTAGGAGCTAAAATATGAACTTAACAGTGCACCATGGCCTTGATCCATTAAGTTTTATATTTGGATCACTGTTGCAAATTGAAAACTTTTTCTTTACTCAACTAATAAGGTTATAGTTTCTTTTTATTTTCATTGTCATTTATTACAAGTACATTGGCAAAATCTAGAGCTACATTTTATTATCATTAAAAAAATTAAACATCAGTTTGATATGCTTTGTTTAACTTGCCTAAGTGTGCTCTAATAGAAATGGCACCAGGGTGGAAATTCAGGAAATTCAGATTCTAGTCATAACACTGCTGCTCATTTAGATGCTCTGTGATCCTGAGCCTCAGTTAGCACTAAGCCAGAGATTTCAGAATTTCTTAAGGCTGATTTATGTTTAAACAAAACCTTACTACATGAAAATCAGAACACACCACATGAAAAGGAGTGAACTATATTATTCGTATTAAGTTACTTTATATTCCAGAATAGTACAGTTTACTTGGGGACGCAAGCAAACCCTTACCAGAAACTGGAGAGAGATTTTTTCAGTTGTTTGAAATGACTACTTGCTCTTCATGGCTATGAAATTTACAAGCACAGAAATTACAAGCTTAGAAGGTAACTCTGTTAACAACTTCTGCATATCAACTTATGAAAACTTTCTATCAGTTTGTGTATCACTGGTATTTCTATTTATGTTCATTTAACAATTTAGTAAAAATAAAAGTTAAAGAGACAGTTTTTAAAAGTCCACACTTTACATGGGAATAATCCTAAATAACACTGTGCTTTTAATGTGGTATTTAGACTTTGTATGAAGTGAACAAATATAAGCATTTTTGTTCTTAAGTTTCATACATGAGAAAGTTATTTACAGTTTCTTCTTTTGTCCTTTGGAGAAAGCTCTGAAGGAACGTGACTGCATTTCTCAGTTGGTTTCAGATAAGCCAGTTAATGCATAATTCAGAACTGACTGACAGAGACAGAATGACATTCTGCTGTGTCACAGAAAAGCTGAGTGTGAATGCCCAGTTTACCTTGTTCATGTGCTCTGAAGTCTATCTGGGACCAGCACCCACTGCTGTCTTTGGGCACTTACCTTTGGGTGACCTACCCCCAGCCTTCATCTGTGTCCCCAAAGCCATTCCCAGAGGGAGGACTTTCCAGCAGCTGCCCTGCCTCCGGGAACAGCTGCCTCCACCCATGCAGGTTGCCCTGGAAATCTACCTAGGCTCTCACTCATAAACCTCTCTATTCCCCTTTCTTGTTCTCAGTTTCCTAGCAAAACTTAAGTTTTCAGCTCTTGCTCCTTTGTGCTGGTTGTTTCAGACCCAGTCTTGTTTCTTGCCTTGCTCCAAGCCAGACGGCACAGACCAAGCCTCAGCTCAGCCCACCAACCATTGAATTCTCTTGACCTGACCTGCCAGAAACAGCTGCCTGCCTGCCCTGCTGCACCCCCAACCAGGAAAGGCACCCCCAATGAAGAGCAGCACCACTTAGAATTACAGTGTTGCTTTTTTTTTTTTTTGTCAATTCTAAATGAAAAATGAATTTCTATTTTAAAGTCACTTACACTGAAATTCTTCTTTTACTCCAAAGAAGGACCAAAGATTCCTGCAAAATTATTTTCTTCCTTTTTTCTCTGCTAGCCTCCCCATCCACTAAGAGTTTTCACCAGCTTGCTTCGCTGTGACCGTGTGCTACAAGTCTTCTTTGGATGACTTAGCCAATGCTCAGGGAACAGTTTTGGACCCTACTCTATGTTTACACTGAAGTAATTCATATTTCATTTAGTATTTTTTATTCTTGCTGCCTTAATGAATAATTCACACATAGTCGGAGCATTGAAAGGATCTTCGGTTTACAGAGGTGAATGGACATTTGAAAATGTTGAAGTAACTCTTATTTCTCTAGTAATTTATCCTTTAATTGTTTGATGAAACAATGTTTGTAAGGCAGGAATGCTCTACAAGATTCCATAATGGGAAAGTTTGCAATCCAAAGAGTCAAAATAGGACAAAATAATACAAGTTCATCTCAATAGGTATTTTCCCCATCTGTTAAAAAACAAAATTCAACTGAGTAAATTTGAAGGCCTAGTTGGCGTTCATGAAGTGTTTCATGAATCAGGAGTATCTTTCCAGTTGCTGAACTGGATGTTGATTCATGTATGTTTTCCAGGTGGGATGAAGCTTCCCCTGCTGTACGGCTGATTCCTTCATAGTGGCAAAGAGACTGTTAGAAATGTATCATTGTTAGACAATATATATGATCTTGGTATGTAATCTTTGGTTAATCCCTTGACTCATGCTAGTAAAACCAGTTACTCTACGTCTTAAATGTTTTATACTGAAACCTGTCACCAATAGGTGGAGGATGATTTTTCCAGACCCCAATACAAGGGACCCTGTTGGTTACAGTCTAGAGCATGGGGACTGAGTATTCAGGCAGGTTTATCAGAGGCGCACAGCCTTGAAACCCCATGAAAGGCAACTTATGAAATACTCCTGACCACAAACGCTGTTGCAAAACCAGAAGGCATCAAATCTTGGGCACACTACTTGTAGCTCCGCTTTTTTGTTTCTTCATACTGGTTAGAGACCCCCAGATCAAATTGACTAGAAAGAGAAATAGCTGACATCCATGAAGGCTGCTCCCACCCAAGAAGCCAGGTCAAGGACTCTTACCTTAGCTAAACATGGTACCTTTCTTCCTTTCTTTTTCCCCTTCCCTCTGGCATTGGACTACAAATGTAACAACACCATCCGTACATTCCAGGCCATTGCTAAGGGAGGTAACCTCTGGAATTTAGAACAACTTTTTACTTCAGGCTGGGAGAAAACCTCACAGATGCTTGGCCTGAATGGGCAAGTGTACCCTGACAATATTTATTCTTCTCTGTAACAGTTACTGCTCTCATTGCATCTATAAATGCCTAGATTGCTGTATACAGCTGAGATTGCTTCTTAGACTAACTGTTCTCTGGATTATCCTAGAAAGGACATACAAGGAGAATTTCCACAATTTATGGTTTTACAACTTTGACAAGCCATAGTTTCCTACTTAGAAGTAGAGATCTATAGGAATATAATCAGAAACCTCTCCTTAACTCCTGGAGACCTTGCAGATTCCTTTGCTAAAGCATTAGCTCCAAGGAACAGGAAGGTATCTGACACCACCTGCTCTACCTGGATCAATGCTTCTGGAGAAGTTGAAACTCAGTTACATAAAATCATTGAGAAAACCACTTGGCTTAAAAGGATGACTCCTACAACAGGATCGTTTTTGGATTTGTTTGGGTCTTGGGGGCTATGGCTTGGAAGTATACTCCAGGCATTGGCATGTTTGTAATCTCTCAAAAACTTTAAATGTTTGCAGCAGCTAACTGCCAAGCAAATGATGTCCCTGAGACTGCAATGTCAAAGGGGGAATGTAGAGAATGACCAATGTATGGATTACGAATGTGAAACCATGACCTGTGAATGTTGCAAAGAGTAAGCAAAAAGGTCACGTCACACCAAGGAGCAACACAGCTGTGGAGCAGTACCTGAAAGGACTCTAATGCCTTAATTTTTGAGCATATCTTTCAATTAAATGGATATGTAAGATCCAAAGGAGAAGGGGGATTGTTAAGCAGAAAACCACAGGCCCCAAATGGCACCACTCATTCTGAAGCCCATGATACCAAGCCTAGGTGTAATATGCAATCTAATTGCAATCTCAACCTCTTCCAGAAACTATCTCAATCAATCTGGAATTTTCTGACCAATGCTAGTGAGGTGATCTGCCTGATAAGATCCACTGCCTCCCCATTTGCCTAAAATAAATCACACTTTTAACTTCTTAGCCTACCCTAATCCGCTTTTTAAGTTTCTTGGTCTCACCCTCTTTCTGCCTGTGAAAACCTTCCATTTTGTATGACTCATCACTGTGCCTTTCTAGCTGCTAGATGAGATGTTACCCATTTATGAGTTGCTTAATTAAGGCCAATTAGATCTTCAAATTTGCTTGGTTGGATATTTAAATACTTCCTTAGATTTTGTCATATATGTTCATTTGTCTTCTTGCAGTAAGGACAAAATCCCCTTTAATTACACTGTTCTCACTAAATCATGGAAAGTATTTCTTTTCAGTTCTTATATTGTAAAATGTTGTATTATACTTTAAATTCTAAATATTCTTGCTTATAAGCTGAAAGTTAAGAATCAGAATCCAGTCAAGCCCTTCCAATTGCTTTTGGAACAGGTGCGAGGGCAAAGCTGTGAAAATAGAAAGCTAAGCACCGAGAATTCCCATGGCCTTCAAGAATGGAACAGACAAAACCAAAGGGTGGTCCAACATTCACTGCCAAATGACATAGTCTGCTCTAATCACTGTATATTTTGAGAGCAAATGCACTGGAATAACAGCTTTTATTCCTTTTCTTTTACATTTTGAAAAATAGGTACTATGACAGTTGTGAGAATTTTCTGTATTGGAAAAAGGTGTTGGGGAGGGCTCTGAAATTGTACTTGTTTTTCATTAGGGAAGCAAAAGGGACACAGGTCCATGCCCCTGTAGTACCGAGTCTCCTGGGACTCCAGAGTCCTAGGGTCTTCATAGCCAGGTGTGCTTGTGGAACAATCCTGGGACGGTGTGTTACTGTGTCCCACATACTGTTCCCCAGGTCTGCCACCACACTGGGGACTCTGGCCCCCCTCCTCGGGCCACAGCCCTCTGGGGCCCCAGTGCTGTTCTGGGTGGGAACTGTAGGGACACAGTGCTCAGGACCCCCAAATCTGGTTTTGTCCTGTTAACCAATCAGTAAGCACCTGTGGGACTCAAGTCCATATTTGAACAGGGGATAAATAACACAGGCCTCTCTACTCACAGGGTCAAGTAAAAGAATGTATACAAATGTACCTTTGAAAGCAGGAATCTAAGGTGCGTTGGTGGGTGTTTTACTTTGCTCTATGACCTGCCTGTTGATACATGTGCTTAGAAGAAAGAGAGAGAGAGAGAGATCATGAGCCCTAGAAAGGTATCATTTAAGAAAGAACTACAGCGCTATAAGAGAGGTAAGACCAAAATAAAATAAAAATAAAAGAGGAAATTAGGGGGAAAATGGACAAGAAGTCAGAAATGTGAGCTGAGCTCTGACACTGTCCATGTACAGTTTGCTGGTTCCAACAGTGACAAGACTCTGGCTGGCTGCGCCGGGAGAGGGTGGGCAACTCGGAGGGGCTGGGAGTGTGAGGATGGAGCAAGAGGGAGAGAGTTTGTAAGTGATGTGAGCTCACTGTAAACACCTGAAACAGGGGCCATTTTTATCTATTTACTTCACTTGGTGCAGGTGGGTACTTAATCAGGTGCAATAATGATCTTTAAATATAGAAATCAAGTCATAGATTGTTACAAAGTGAAAAGAAATACACCTCTGACCATCTTAAAGAGAGAAAGAATCATTTAGTGGAAAGACATTGAACAACTCACAGAGATCCCTAGATCTAAAGGATCAATTGAGTGGCCCAGTCCAAGCTTTTATTTTTCTCCTGCCTAAGATAAACAGAAAAGAAGAAACAGCCCGGGGACCTTATGTTGGAATTTTATGATTTTTGTTTAACTTTTTATTTTGAAGTAATTTAGATTTACAGAAAAGTTGTGCAAATAGAACAGAGTTCCTGTATGCCCTTTCCCCAGCTTCCCCTGATAGTAACACCTTGAATAACAGAGTGCAATGATTGAAACCAGGAAATGGACACTGATCTAATACTATTAGATAAACTGCAGACCTTATTTGGGTTTCACCTGTTTTCTCACAAATGTGTTTTACTTGTATGGAATCCAATTCAGGATTCCACATGACATTGTCATCTCCTAAGCCTCTTCCAGTTGGTGAGGGTCCTCACACCTGCCTTGTCTTTCTTGACCTTGACACTCATGGAGAAAACTGGTCAATTATTTTGTAGAATGGCTCCCAGTTTGGGTTTGTCCAGTGTTTTCAAGGGTTTGCTTTAGGTTACATATTTTTGGCAAGAACACAGCAGAAGCGATGCTGCTCCCTTCTGAGTGCATCACATTTGAGTTTACAGAATAGATTTTTATCATGGTCTTTCTTTTTTTTAATCCTCACCATTGACATGCATACTGATTTAAGAGAGAGAGGAAGAGAGAAAGATCCATGTGAAAGAGAAACCTGCATCTGTTGCTTCTCATATGTGCCCTGACTGGGGATCAAACCCACGAACTCTTGGTGTTTGGGATGTTGCTCCAACTGAGCCCCTGGGCCAGGGCTCAGTTTGTCTTCTTAACTTTGTTCATTTGGTTACCGTGGTGTTTGCCAGGCTTCTCTATTACAATGTTACTATTTTTCTCTGTTATTAGAAAATATCTTGTAAAGCGATACTTTCAGAGAATGAAATATAGTCTTTCTCATTGTACTTTTGTTCACTAAATTTGACATCCATGGATAGTTCTTGCAAAACAATGTTTGCCTAATGGTGGTTTTCTAGTTTTCTCACTTTTTTCTTCACTTATCAAGAATTCCATGATTTCTTAATATTTGATCAAGTTATGATAATGATACCCATATTTAGGAAAACAACCTTTTTACTAAAAACAACAAAGGTTGATTATTGAACTCCAGGTTGATTTACTGAGGCTTCTTACAATTAATAGCTCCCAATTAGTGCCTAATCGACTACTTTAGTAAATGTCTCCAACTATTGTAGCCTTATGAGATTCCATTGAAAAAAATCATGGAGAATGTGGAAAAATTAGAAAACTACTTTGTGGCAGTTAAATGTGTATAAACTTGCTGTAAAGAGAATATAGAGTCCCTTTTAAAAACCTGAGTGCCAAATGCAGGAATAGTTCCAAAAAGAAGCAGCTCTCGGGAAGTGTGGGGAGAGTTTTATGAAAGAATTTGCCACCATTTTGATAACAGCAGAAAGTGCACAGAGGCTTCAGGCTCCAGCCTCTAAGTCAGGAACAGCCTGGGGGGAGAAAAATTAAGAGCCTAGAGTAACCAGAAGGTGTTAAGGAGGCAATAAAACGTTTTCCTCTACATGGCAGCCAGGAACTGGCTGGAGGAGAAGGTGCCAGGGGCCATGAAAAGGTCCCATAACCTGAACCTGTGGCATTATTTCAGATCACAAAGTTTAGTTGGAATAGCTGATAAATGCTTTGCATAAAATGAAGTAAATGTTCCTAATTTATAAGGTCAAAGGAAAAATGAAATAAATTATACCATAGCCATGGCTGGTATTCAGCAAACAGTGAATAAATAGCGTTCATTTTCACAACAAACATCTATTGAGTTTTCATGTAGTTTTACACTTAATCATTTCGGGCCTTGGTTTTTTGTATTCATACTAATGACTTCTGAAGTGCCTTTTAACTCTGAAATGCTATGAGTGCACTATATAGGTGTTTTTTAAAACAAAAAAACTACACATTGGATTTTGGAAAAGCCAACACAACCGCCTTCACCTATAATTTATTTATTTATTTAACACTGGCCATGAGGCAAGCATTGTACTAAAGGGCAGAAATTAGTAAACCAAGTAATAACGCTCATTTTGTGACTTACTCCAGTCTTACTTCCCTGACAGATGAGCATGCAAACAATAACTACTATGTAACATGGTGGATGGAGTAGTGGGTGAAAGGGATAGTTTTCTTGCATGAGTAAGGGCTCGTCCATGAAGAATCAGAAGAAATTTGTTCACCAGAGACCAATACACATTAGGTAGAAGAATTTATTTGAACAAAGGCATGAAAATAATGGCAGTGCTTGGTGGGTTAGGGATGAGTATGATAACTGCGGTGTGTGAAAAAGAAAAGTGGTGGAGCCCTGGACACTGTGGCTTGGTTGGTTGGGCATTGCCCTGCAAACCAAGGAGTTGCTGGTTCGACTCCCCCTTGGAGCATTTGCCTGGGTTGTGGGTTCAAAGTCTTAGCAGATTTTACAATCAACAGAACTGTACAAATCACTGAAATTAAAAACTCAATAGATAGCTTTTGCTGCAACCACAGCTGAAGATGGAATTAGTGAGGTTAGAAAGGGGCAAGGAGAGGCCTTATTAAGAACCAGAAATTGCAAAAATCTAGGGCAAGAGTATTTCAGACAGGGAATAGAAAAGTAAAGAACCTGAGATGGGAACACACTTACATGTTTGAAGATGCAAAAGAAGAAGGGTCTGGAGCATAAGTGAGACAGAACATGGTAGAAGCTGAGGTCAGAGAAGGTGAAGGCCAGAATGCACAAGACGTCCTGTGTTCATAAAACTTCTTGCCATATTGAGTTAGAAATTATAAAATGTGTGAAGGAAGTAGACATTCAAAGGGCACTCTGTCAGAAGAATGCGGGTATCTGGCTCTGTCCTAGGCATACCAAGGCACTGGCCCTGCCTCAGTTAAAAAAGGGAGGCACCTCAATGGAGCTTCACCAGAAGGAGAGGCAGATGATGGCTAAGCATGTTACTGTCTGCTGCAAATCTGGATTGATTTCAGAACGAAGGGTGTGACATGGGCTGGTCACTTGTGGGGGATGAGAAGATCAGAGGTATTGTAAGTGAAAAAGGCATGTGTTGACATGTGTATTTCTGCATGAGCAAGTGCCGTCTAAGCAGATTCTCTCTTTGCTGCTTTTCAAATAGGCCTTCATCTGCTTACAGAGTTAGTGAAGCCTTGGCCACAACTGTAGACAGGCAGGAAGTTATAAATCTGCTCTACATACATTAATGTTGTTGATTATTGAGAGAAAAGCCCTTTCCCTCACACTTGACTCCTGTAGTCATTATGAACTCCATTTTACCCAGAGCAGCCAAGTGCCTCTGTGTCTGGAGGATATATATATGGCAGAGCAGGAGCCGGCATCCTTACTGCCTGGCATGATGTTTCCCAAGCACCTTGGACGTTTATCACAGACTTGGGTGATGTGGTAGTGCGGTGAAGGTATGGGATCCACAGAACCCACAGGGCAGTGAAGCTACCAAGGATTTAACAGCTGAGCCCTGTGGAGCAGGGTGAATCCAGTCCTGCTGTGTGTGTGGCAGGAACCCATCAGAGAAGATAGGGCTCCAGAGTGGTCCCCACAGCATGTGGGTGCTATAAAGAAAATTCTGTGATGCACTTGTGTCTGGTCCTGAATACAGACTCTGTACCTAAGAGGGATTGACTTTAAAAATATGGCAATTTTATGTATGATTAAAGTGAATAAGCCCTGGCTGGAGGCTCAGTGGAAAGGTGCCAGCCTGTGAACCCAAAGGTCGCAGGTTCGATTCCCAGCCAGGGCACATAACCAGGTTGCAAGCCAGGTCTCTAGCCAGATCCGTAGCTGGAGGCAGGTGAAAGACAACCATACACTGATATTTCTCTCCCTCTCTGCCTCCCTCCCTTCCCTTCTTTCAAAAAAAAATAATAAATAAAATCTTTAAAAAATAAAATAAAATAAAGTAAAATGAATGGGCTGTGGCTGGTGTGGCTGAGTTGGCAGTTGGCTGGGCATCGGTCTGCAGCCAGAGGGTCCCCGGGTGGATTCTGGTCCCTGCTCAAGCCTGGGTTGTGGCTCAGTTCATGAGCAAGAGACAGACCATTGATGTTTCTCTCCTTTCTTCCTCCAGCCCTCCTTCTCTCTCTAGAATCAATAAAAGAAAAAAAAAATTAAATAACTGGAGTGCTAAAGTAATAATTATTTTAAAAAGTCAAAAAGCAGCTTTGTTGGTTCCATTCTCTTGCCCAAATGCCTTCATGTTTCTTAGCACTACATGCCAAGAAGCTTTCAAATTTGCTTCTCATTTTCATCTTTTGTGTGTTGCATACACTTGAGATACACAAAGGCTATGTCCTCAGCCCTGTTTCCAAGGCATATTTCCCTTAGAATCTGATTTCTTAAATAAATTAGTTGTCAGTTCCTTCTGTTAGGAATGCTTTCAATATGATGTAACAGAGTAACCAACTGGCTGTGACCTGAGCAGTGAAGCCTTGAAATTTTTCCCAGCAGGAAAATGAAGGTAGGTATTTGCAGGTTTCATGAAAAAACAGCATGGATCACCAAGAACAACAGTGGTTCTTTCTCCCTTTTTATCCTGTTGTCTTTTTTCATGGTAACAATCACATGTCACTAATTCCTCACTTCAGGGATGCAAAACAGGAGAAGGGGAAGTAGTCAAAGGGTTTGCTTTAGGAAGCTGTTCACCTGGGAAGAAAACTCATTTTCCAGAAGCAATGTGCTTTTTCTAACATCCCTTCAGCTAGAATTGGATCTTTACACATCAGCTCAAACTGGGTCACATGCCTACCCCAGACCAATCACTAGCGAAAGAAAGGATTACCATGGCTGATGTTGGACAGCATGACTCTCATTTTGTTACACAAAGAAATCATCTTCGGAGCTTTAAAAAAAATACCGAGTTCTGAGTCTTACCTCTAGAGATTCTGATGAAACTGTTCTGGGGTGTGGTTCAGGCTGCAGATTTGTTTATGTTTCCCAGGTGATTCTAATATGCAGCCAATGTTGAAAACTACTACCTAAAACACCAATCATGATCTCGTAAGGCCTTTTCCAAGGGATCTCAGCTGCCAATTGAATGAAATGGAGGTAGAAAAATGACTGGAGGTATTCTTAGATTCACATTTTCTTTTCAACCTAGCCAACCCAGTGGAAAAATTTTCTTTGCCAATGTTTTCTGTAGAAGTCCAGAATTGAGTCTCTGTCTTTGGGTCTGTGCCATTCTTGAACCAATCATTATGGCCAAAGGGACAGAAAATACTAATGGACCAATCCTGGGTCATGTGCCAGGAAAGGAAATTGCATTAATGAAACCAAGGAGACTGCAAGTGGGAAAGCGAAGCATTTTCCCTGAAGAAACATGGAGGTGCTATTATTAGAAAAGTGGAGAGAAATCCCCTAGAGGCTCAGTAGTGCTCAATGTATGTATATTAAATGAATAAGTACTAGAAATATATTTATTTCTCATCTTTTCCACTCCTAAGTGAGCAAAGGGGATAGTTAGCACACTTCAGTCTCATTTAATCTGAATTAGAGTCTTCAGAGGGACTATAGATTCACAGGATGTATATTTTTGAAATATAATTTAGTTTCTCTTTATGTGTTTAGGATGGTTATTTCTCTTCTCAGGTAATGGAGAGTAACTTCCACTAAATAGATCATGAGGACAGTTGTATAAAGAAGGAAATACAGTTAGGAAATAAAATGGAGTGATTTTTCTCAAGTTCAACCCTCTGGTTTTTATAGTACCAATTGTTCATCTATAATTGTCAACTATTTAGTAGCAGAGAAGACCATACCACCTGATTATTAATTTCTAGTAAGCAAAAGTATTTTTACCTGAAAATAAATTATTATTATATCTTCACAACCAAATCAGAGTATGACTTTATTGCTGACGGTTTAAAAAAAACCCTCAAGTTTTTCTACCCACTCCTGTCTCTGGCTAAGCCAGCACTGCTGTCATCTCTTTTCAGCCACCAACATCCTCACCTACTAGGACCTCATCAGCCATGACTGGTATCTACAAGATCCAGGAGATTGCAGACAGGCTGTGCCTGGAGGTGGAGGGGAACATGGTCAGTAGGACTCCATCACTGGTGGAAATGCCACGCTGAAAGCCAGAAGGATAAAGGTACCAAAAGCACAGTCATTGCTGGGGTATTGATATTGTCATGAATTGTCATTTGCAGGAAACCAGCGTCACTGCAAAAAGAAGCCTATAAGAGTGCCTCGAAGGTGACATCCATCCATCAAAGGGGAACTGAAACGTTTTATGACAAGGCTACAGAACAAATAGTGCATATCTTTGCTAATTTCAAAAATGCCAGTTTAAAAAAAAATTCTTACCCCAACACATTTTCACTGATTTTAAAGAAAGAGAAAAAGAGGAGGGGTGAGGTCTATGTGAGAGAGACATTAATCTCTTGCCTCCTTTATGCTGGCACACCAATCGGGGATGGAACCTGAAACCTGGGTCTATGCCTTGATCTGAGTGGGACTGGCAACCTTCTGGTGCATGGAGCCACCCTCCAACACAGGAAGGCTACCAGTTCTTGACTGATAAAAACAGGAGTCCAGATGACATGGTTGCTCTGCAGGACTACAGGGAAGATGGGGCGACCCCATGTATGATTCTCCTTAAAGATGGTTTAGAGATGGAAACATATTAAGAATCTGGAATTTGGGTCAATCACCTGTCATCATAACCAGCTACTGCTTTTCATCCACAAACCAGGACTTGAACAGAAGGCAATGATGTTATTAAGTTGAGCTCTTTATTTATTTTCACTTTGATTTATTTGGAATGAGGGCACTGATTTTAAGGAAAAAAAAAAAAAACATGTCATGCAGGTTGTCTAAAAATGAAATGCATTTAAACTCAAAAGTCAAAAAATCAAAACAAGACACAAGTAAGTCTTAATTGTAGCTTGTTATCCTGTCCATGCTCTCAATTTGAGTATTAGCATAGCTACAACCTCTGTAGGTACTGCAGGAATACTGGAGGACACATAACAAATAGTCACCAAGAAGTAAATATCAGGAAGCCAGAAGCATTTCACTCAGCCTGTATTCCGACTCTGTGACTCCTGCTAGGGATTAACCGTTCACTTCAGGGTAATTGCTGTGCCTGCCAAATTGTTTTTTTTTTTTTTTAAGGAGTTTTTTGAAAGATATAAAAACAGCCATTTTCATAATGACTGGGAAAGGAGAAATGCCTTCGAGTCTTGTGTTTCTTTGCATGTTTTTTGGTTTGCATATGTGTTTGATTTTATTGATAATATAATGAATAAAATGTGTTCTTGCTAGTTTGCATTGGTTGATTGACTCAGAGCAGACAGCAAAGGAATCGAGGGTTTCCTTGTTTTAGTCCGAGTATGAATGGAGGGATTCTGTAGGGTCGGGAATCTGTGCGGTCAAAGCTTTAGTACTTAAAGGGAAGGATTCTGTAGGGCCCAAGTTTTTAATCCTTTCTAGAGGTGTGGGCACCATGGACGGAAGGGAGCTGTCGGAGAAGCACCCACTCATGTTGGGAAGGGGGTTAGTAATAATGCACAAGACACAGGGTTTGAATGATGTCTTTAATCCCCAATATTCTAAAAATAATCAGTTAATTTCAATCCAGTAAATTTTACATAGTACTGTGATTTTGTGCCTCTGTGAGAAACTTTAGCCCTACTTACATTTATATTCCTCCCTACCCCGCCTTTAAAAAAAACAAAACTTTTCATTGAAACTTTAAGAAAAATACATACATAAAAAGGAGAGTATATTATTTCACATTTCTACTACTCAAGATTAAATAATCTTAGCATCCTTCCTTTCTTCATTTCTATTTTTATTCCTTCAATTTAATCACTCTTGTTTTTTAAAAAAGGCATTCATAATGATTACAAACAATTCAGACAATGAACAAAAATCCAAAAATGAAATAACCATCATTAACATTATGTGAACATCAATTGCAGCATTTTTCTATGCATGTAGATACATAAATATTCTTCTATTAAATGGGAATCATACTATAGATGCCACATTTTATAAGAATATTAGTTAATTTTATTTGACTGTTAAGGAAAAGGAAAGCTAAAATGGAAGGTGATTAATAGTTTAATACAGACACATAGGAATAAATACATACATGTACATACAGCTTGAGAGATAATCTTTTCTCAAAAACTATGCTAAGGTTTAAAAATAACTATGAATAACTGTTAAAGTTGCTATTGTCCTGATTTTTTAAAAACTATTTTTAAACAGTGGAAATTAATCCTTGGTTATAAAAGCAACATGGGAGCTCTCATTATACCTCTTTTTCTCTCCTTCACATCCTGATTTTTGTTACTTATACTATTGTTTTCATATTGCCTAGGCTTATAATGTTAGTACTCTGTTCTGTAGAACACATGCCTATTCTTATCACTTCTATGCTTAAACAGACTTAGTGCTACTGTCATCTCAACACAACATCTTTTTTCTACATTCAGTATTTTGATTCAACTCTTAATAGCCGGATTTTATTCTCTAGTAATTTTTTTCAGAAGGACTCATAGAATTCTTATTCTTATGTTCTTTTAAAAATTTTTATTAAAAACTTTATTTTTCTGACTTGAGTTTTATTAGATGTTGGTTAATAAAGTTATATAGGCTTCAAGTGTACAATTGCATAATACATCATTTGTATATTGCATTGTGAGCCCACCACTCAAAGTCTCGTCATCTTCTGTTACCATGCATTTAACCTGCCTCTACTCTGCCCTACCTGCACCCACCCTTACCCTCTGGCAACCATCATACTATTATCTGTGTCTATTAGTTTCCGCGTCTTGTTTGTTAACAAGTTGCTTTTAGTTTTACAGCCCACATATGGACTGCCTTATTTCACTTAACATGATCATCTCAAGATCTATACATGTTGTTGCAAATGTATTCCATCTTTTCTTACAACTAAATATTTCACTGTATATATATACCACATTTTCTTTATCCAATCATCTATCAAAAGCCAAAAAATGGAAACTTATGTTCCTTTCTTTATCTGAAAATTCTGCCTGTTACATTTATATTTGAATATCTTGGCTGGCTGTAATAATTATGGATCATGCTTTTTATTTTCTCAGAACTTGGTAAACATTGTTTCATTAACTTGTAGAGTTAAAGTATATTGAAAGTCTAGACTGATATTTTACTCCAAGTTAAATTTTTTTCTTTTTCTCTTTTGGTTCTATAACCTGAAGCTCAATAACTTGTATATGTGTGTATGTGACTTTTGTATCAAATTTTTCTGAAATATAGTTTGTATCCTCCAAATATCATTTCTTCCTTCATTTTAGAGCAATTTTCTTATGTTATTTTTGAATATATTTGCTATTTTTTCATGGACTTTTTGCTTCAGAGAACTCAGCTCTCCTTATTTTGGAGATGACTTTGTTTTCCCAAACTATTAACTGTTTCATTTTGACTGCAATATTTCTTTCTTTCTTTCTGTTTTAAGATTTTAAAAAATTCATATTTTCAAAGAGAATGACAGGGAAGGAGGAAGAAATGGAGAAAAATATCAATGTATGATTGCCTTTCACCTGCCTTCAGCTACAAAGCTGGCTGGAGACCTGATTACGTGCCCTGACTGGGGAATCGAACCAGCAGCTCTTGGGGTTGCAGGCTGGTGCCAATCAACTGAGCCACACCAGCCAGGGCTGCAATATTTCTTTTTATCTCACTTATTTATTTTTTTTGTATGATAAAGTATCACATCTTTATGCACTTTTAAAATTATTATTTTTTTCGCATTCTTACTTAAGAAACATGAAAAGCACTTAGGAGGAATCTTCTGTGTTTTGATATTTATGTTTTTCTAACTTGAGTTTTTGTTCAGCTGGTTTTGTTTTTTTGTTTGGATGGTTGCTTCATTTTGTTGACGGGTTCTTGTTGTCATTTTAACGTTTGCACATGTAGAGTTGCTGTGCTGTTTCTTTTGTATTGTTCATGCCAGGGTGACCCTCTACACTCTATCTGCTCTGATAATGTGTAAGTGATTTCCAGACCCTTTCCATAATATTTGACGGTTTGCTTTTTTTACGTCCCACCAATAGCTTGAGATTCTACATGTTCTTACCTTTTCCCTGTAATCAGAAAGAATGCTGGGTGGCAGATAGTGTGCAGGCTGTGTTAGATGACCTGGAGTCCTGCACTCGTTTCTGAGAGTATGTTACATACACATCGTATGCAAGAGTTCATTCCAGCTCACAAGGGCTTGGTCCCTTCACACTGAGGGTATCTCCTGGGCTTTGGATGGCTTTATGTGTCATCCATTCTCCCCTTCAGCCCTTTCCCATTATTTCTCAGTCAGAAGAGGAATTTGACAATAAAACCACCTCAGTTTTCTATTCTCCACATTTGGAAGTTTTTGTGGGACTCCTCAGATTTTTGTGAACCCACTGTTAATGGTTTCTGGGAAGTCGAGGGCTGGAATCTGACCAAGTTATGTTTTTCATCATCACTCATTCCAGAATCAGCTGTTTCTTATGGCAATTGGGTTATACCTCTTTCCAGTTTTGGTGGTTTGATAGAATCTTCTTTTGTTTGGTTGCACATTTTTTTTTAAACCTACAAAAGGCAGCTTGAGTAGAGTGGATAAAGGCATGAACTCTGGAGCCACACTGCCCTGCTGCAGGTCTCTGCCACTTCCTCACTCTGACACCAGGGGACAGATGGTTTCCCCATCTATCAAGTTTTTCAGAGGGTAGCTATGATGATTGAATCTGTTAATACATATAAAACTTTTAAAACAACCTCCGGCATATGGTCATCCCTGTTAGATAATCTTTTATTTTTATTGTGGCTAACTTTAAGTATTGAGGAGTGGAACATTTTTTTCAATTTACTACTTAAACTAGAAGTCTCTGATTCTAGTCTTTAATTTCCTCATCTTTTTGAAGCTTTTTGATACACACATAGTCTAAGCATGCCCACTTTTCTCCCTTACCTTCCTCCCCACCCCCCCAAAAAAAAAACTGTCAAAAATTAAGAGTGAGAAAACCTATGACTTTTGGGGGGAGTTTATTACACATTTAGCGGCATCTGGTGTATAGTTGCTACCAAATCAATGTTTACTGAATAAAGATATCTAAGAACTGCTTCACACATGGGTTTTTATGTCCCTTTAGGGACCAACTGAGAGTCCATGCCTTTCTTTTATGTATTATGCATCCTGAAAAGAACCAATTTAATTGGTCATGTATATATTATTTTTAAATTAATGTGGTATACTTTAAAATTTTTAGCTTGCTCCTATATTTCAAGATATCTGACCTCCACCAGTGATTCCTAAATAGTGAACTCTATAAATGTGACACAAACAGGTCGCACATTGGGCAGTAACACTGGTCCCTCTCTGTGACTGGGCTGAATCTGGAAAGTTGGAACTCTCTGCACTTTGGCCTTTTCTGCTTAGCACCAACACATGTGTGCCTTGATATGGAATAGGTTGGAAGCAATGAACCTGCTAGAGAGTAGGAGCCCTCTAATAGACCCAGGCACCATCAGGCTAGAAAACAGATGATGCATTTAAGAGGGTCCACAAAAGCCCTAAAATTGTGTACAAAGTTGATGACTCTGAGGTAAGGGTTTGTAACTTTTACCAAAAAACAAAAACAAAACAAAACAGTGTTTTTCAAAGTGTGAGATTCAGAATCATCTGAAAAGTATGTTATTAAATGTGTAAGTTCCCAGGATCCTTCTTATTGAACATTAAATGCATTTAAATTACTAAAATAAGATCATTTACTTGTGCCCTAAGTATTTGATGTTTTTTTTCTGCACAAATGTCAACTGTGTTAATTAAGTTAATAGTTTGTATTTGAAAACAAGCCTGGATTTATTGTTAATATAAAGAGAGGAGCAAAAGTTGGTGAGGTCTTATGCTTCATTGATACGAGTTTACATGTAAATAAGAGAGATGAGAATTTTCTTCAATTCTCCACAAATGATATTTTTGAGGATGTTCCATCTCAGAAGCTTTGAATGGACTTTATCGAAAAACTAATTTTAGATCATAAAAAGAATAATTTCTGATCAAAGCTGCTTAAGGATGGCATGGGCCATTTTGAGGAACTGCAATTTTCCATCTCACCAGAGTGATTGAAACTAAGGGGTGAGTTCACCTGCAGGAATACTGTCAAGGGGATCCCTACACCTGGAGTATCGATATTCCATTGTTCTCATAATTTAACTGGTCCATCTCTCAAGTTTTAAAAATGTTTTTACCTGGAAAAAGTAACACATGTTTATTGCAGAAAATTTTTAAAATTTAGACTAGCAGGGAAAGAAAGAAAAAAATGATTCAATGTCATTTATAGATAATTGCTGCCAACATTTTATTTTAAAATCTTTCAGTCTTCTTTTATAGACATAAATATATGGACATATTGTATAAAATAATATTGTGCCTAATGATTTCTGAATTACTTTTTCACTTAATATATCCTAGGTTGATAAATCTTACTTAGAATATAATTTTTGTTTTTTAAATTTTACTTTTTAATTATGGCTTACAGTAAATATTATTTTGTATTAGTATCAGGTATACATCATAGTGGTTAGACAATTAGAATATAATTTTTAATGTACACCTTTTATTTAACCTTATGGATAGTCATATAATAATATATTTTAACCTGAATAGTTAAATTTTTCTTATTCTTGGTTATTATAGACAACACTGCAATGCACATTCATGTAGTCAAAGCTTTCCGTATATCTGTACTAATTACCTGTTGCTGCACTAACAAATTACCCTACATTTAATGGCTTAAAACAATAAATATTTATTATTTTTATATTTTCTCTGGGTCAGGCATTAGGGAGAGGCATAACCAGGTGGTTCTATTTCAGAGTCTCTCACAGGTTGGCATCAAGATGTCAGCCGGGGCTGTAGCCATCTGAAGTCCTTTTTTTTAAAGTATGCAATACAATGTTATTAACTATAATCACTATGCTATATATTAGATCCTCAGAACTTAAAATTATTTATTTCATCACTGGAAGTTTGTACTTTTTGACCAACATCTCCTCTTTTCCTCCTAGCAACCACAACTCTTTCTATAAGCTCGGTATTTTTAGATTTCCCATGTAAGTGAGGTAATATGGTATTTGTCTTTCTTTGAATGACTTATTTCATTTAGCATAATTCCTGAAGGTCCATTCATATTGTCACAAGTGGCAAGATGTCCTTTCTTATGGGTGAATAATATTCCATCATATAGAAAAAATAAATGTGTATTCTTATACTTGCTTTATGCATCATCCCTTTATGAATACTTACGTTGTTTCTGTGCTTTGGCTATGGTGAACGTACAGTGTGAAATGTGCAATGAGCCCTGGCTGGTAGCACAGTGGATAAGGTGCTGGCCTGCGAACCCAAAGGTTGTTGGTTCAATTCCCAGCCAGGGCACATAACCAGGTTGCAAACCAGGTCTCCAGCCAGGTCCATAGCTGGAAGCAGGTAAAAGGCAACCATACATTGATTTCTCTCTCCCTCTCTGCCTCTCTCCCTCCCCCTTTCTCTGAAAAATAATAAATAAAATCTTAAAAAAAAAAATGTGCAATGAACATTGTTCTTGTTGAACCTGCTTTTATTTCCTTTGGATAAATACCCATAAATGGGATTGCTGGATCATATGGGAGTTCTATTTTTCATTTTTTGAGGAACCTCCACACTGTTTACTGTAGTGTCTGCACAGATTTGCAATCTCACCAGCAGTGCACATGTTCCTTTTTTCCACATCTTCACTAACACTATCTTTTCTTTTTGATTATAGCCATTTTAACATACATGAGCTGATAACTCACTAAGATTTTGATTTGTATTTCCCTGGTTATTAGTGATGGTAAACACTTTTTTATGCACCTGTTGGCCATCTGTAGGTCTTATTTGAAAAAAAAATACTTACTCAGTTCCTCTGCACATTGCTTAATTGGAATGTGTGTATATGTGTTTATTGTTGTTGCTGTTTTGTTTTTGCTATTGAGTTGTATGAGCTTTTCATATTTTTTGGATATGAAGCCCTTAGTAGATTATAATTTGCAAATATTCTCTGTCATTTCAGAGGCTGCCTTTTCATTTTGTTGATTGTTTCCTTTTTAGTTTGATGTAGTCACATTTGTTTCTTTCTCCTTTTGGTGTCAATCCAAAAAATCATTGCCAAGACTTATGTCAACAAGCTTACTATTTTCTTCTAGGAGTTTTTAGGTTTCAGGCTTTACATTCAAGTCTTTAACAACTGTTAAATTGATTTTTGTGTGTGGTGTCAGATAGAGGTCTAGCTTTATTCTTTGCATGTGGCTTTCCAGTTTCCCCAACACCATTTATTGAAGAGTCATCTGAAGTCTTGCCAGAGCTGAAGGCTTCATTTTCATTTTTTATGGCCAGGAAATTGCTGGAAGAAGCCTCAGTTCATCCCATGTTGGCCCCTCTGCAGGCTACTTGAGTGTTCTTACAACATGGCAGCTGGCTTTCCACCCAAGAGCAATAGCTCTAAGAAAAGGAAACCCAGATAGAACTGTTCTTCTGCTATAGTTTTAGAGTTCATAAAACAGCATATCTGTCATGTTGTGTCTATTAAAAGTAAGTCTTCACAAAATATGGTCCATATCCAAGAGGAGATGAATTAGGCTCCATGTGTTGAAGGGAGAAGTGTTGAAAGTCTTTGTGGGCTCTTTTTAAAATCACCACAGCTAATCTTACAATAAATTTCTGAAGATGGGTCTTGAAGGATCAGAAGATCTGGACTATGTTAAAGGTTATACCTATTTCTGAATTGCCCTCCAAATAATTTGTGCTAACTGAACTCCTATTACAGTACAGGTGAGTTTCTATTTTCCTGAGCCCTAGAAAACACTGAAAGCAGGGCCTCCCCCCACTTGTCCAGAGGTTGACTTTGTAAGGGTGAGAGACAGGTGTTCTCTCTCTAGCAGACATAGGCCCTGCACCAGGGTGTATAGCATGGTAGGAGGAGTGATTGCCTGCTAGATTTCAGCTCTCCCTGGCCTCCTGCACTGGGTGCCCTTGTGCAGGCCACAACCTACACAATTATGTTGAGTGGCCCTGTTGAAAGTTTCTTTCTTCCTAAACTAAACTACAAATTTGTCTTTTTCTCCTCATTAAAACAGGTTTGACTTTTCTTCTCCTTCTAATGATTAAAGAATGGTCTTGTCTAATTTGCACTTTAAATTTATTATTATGTATGCCACCAGAGAATAATAAAACTTTACTTCCTTAACAACCTATTCTGTACCCATTTTACTAAATTGGGCTGGAGTTCTTATCCTTCCTTGCCCTGCTTCTGTCCACCATCTGAAATAAGGATAGCATGGTGTCACTATATTATGAGAGAATTGTCTGTAGAAGAGATTCTCAGTTTGTTATGATATAGGCAAGATTATAAAATGCTGGCCAAGAAAGTTAAGATGACTCTATAAGCATCAATTGCCCTTGACCGTATTCACAGCTTTTGCATTTTCCTTTTATTTTTCTTCCTTTCTTCTTCTTCATTTTTTATACGGGGATGTGATAAACCACCTGCTACAATTTGTCTTTTGGATCCTGGCACTTATCTTTCATGAAATATATAGCCATATTTATGCCAATTGACACAGGGACATGTAGCCTATTCACATGTTTTCCATTAGAAAAAAATATTTAAATTACAACCTTTATGCTGCCTAAACTAGGCTATAATTATCATCCCATGTAACGTAGCCCTCTCTGTTCTTGTATAAGACCAATATCAATTTCTCAATATTTTTTTTACTATTACTTTCAATCATCACTCATGTTATATCCTTTTTAAGACTGAAAAATGTCTTGATTAACTGGTAAAAGAAATATTTTATAGCTAAAGCTTTGAAAACGTTGACTAATATAAATGTGGATGACATTGTTAAATAGTTTGACTACTTTAACTGATCTGACCACAGTGGTGGTTTTTGTTTTAAATTGACCATTCAGTTTAATCATAAACAGTAAAACTGTTTATGTGGTTAGCATAATTGAAGCCAGAAAAATACTTGCCATTTTTCACCTATAATATTTGGGTATGATATTATCATATTTATTTCTTCATTAAATCCGTGCTCGGTGGTAGGTGTTAAGAAGCAACAAGAGCTCAGATTTACTTCCACAAGACTCATGGGAAGTGTAATTGGAACATTACTTAAAAGGTAATTGCTTTTCCATCAGAAAATTTAAAACTGAGAGATTACTTTTCCAGGTGTCAAATAAGCAATGGATTTCAAAAAAAAAAAGTGGCAGAGTCAATGACACTTATCAAAATATATTCTTCATATCACACAAAACTGAGTTCCACCAACCGAAAAGCATACAACTTCACTCATATTAAAAAAAAAGTAATGGCTACTGTTAAATAGATATAAGTAATTTTCATGAAAGTGTACAAATTCTAATATGATTAAAACAGAAAGCCTGCTAGTGCCTTAGAATCCATTCTGAAATAGTCTCATTTGATCATTAGATCAAAACTATTTAACTTTTAATAGACATCTCAATTCTCCATAACATCTTTATTCTATTGTAAGGCACATTTTCCCTCTAAAATGTCACTGTCCTTTCTTCGTTGTCAACCTGAACTTTAGAACAGTGGAGGAAATGGTGTGAGAAAAAACTTCAAGTGGGCCAAGAATTTTACTTAAATCAATTTCTGTTAAAGTGCTTTCCCATTTATCACCTCTGAAAGGACATTTAACAAAAGCTCTCTGATGTAACTTTTGTCAGAGTACCAGGCAAACTGCTGCTTAAACATTAGCTTAGTCTTGAGCCTGAGTCTTGGGGACAGAGGGGCCAGTCTTCAAATGTTCATCTGTAGGAGGAAATGAAGTTATTTTGTTAAGTAGTGAGCTTCTTTTTCTAAAACAACATGCTGTCGTTTGAGGCTTAACAGTTTCATGCCCAGGGTGAGAATTACAGTGTGAAGCATGATTGGGGCAATTAAGATATTTTAAAGGTTAAAAAAAACAGATGGGTGGATCACTGGAAATATCCTTTCCAATGCAACAGTATAAAAGGTTTTATGTGTACTGTGAACCTGGAATATTTGGATCTTGTCAGGGAAAGTTGACTTTGCTGGCAGAGTTTCCTGACTTTTTTTCTTCTTGTTTTTATGTTGCATTGGTTTGTGGCAGTGAAACTAGACTTCAAAGTAAAGTGCAGATTTTATATATGTGGAGAGTAAAATCATGTCTATGAGGCCTTCTCACAGGTTTAGTTTTATTTACGTCAGTGATCCAAGCCCAAGGGTAAGACAAGACCATTTCATGGGGGATACCACTTGGGTTCAATGGTCTCAATACTTAGGGTAAAGTCGTTTTGAGGGCATAATGTATCCGAATTCCTGCCTTCATTCTCCACATCTCCTTCTTGGCAGGGACTTTCTGAGGACAGACCAAATTAGAGGTAGGCAATAAATTGGAACACAAAAGGAAAGATTATGTCTCCACCAAACCTGGCCTCAGCACCAATGTTTATTGGAACTTTTTCTTTTTTTAATACCACTTGGAATTTGGAAGGAACAAGAGAAAATCTTTTCTGTTTTATCACTTAGGCTGAATGTAGCCAGGAGAAAAAAGAAAAAGCACCTGTGAGGATTTTAGTATTGATTTCTGTTCAAATGACAATATAAATGGAGCAAGAAACCCCTGCATATATGTGTGCGTGTTCTTGTATGCACGTGGGTTTGTACCGTCCTGCCCCTCAGAAGCGGCTGTTATTCTGAGTTGGGGAAGTATGGATTGGGATGCTGCGGAGAGGAAAATCGATGATTACAGACAGGGTGAGAAACATTTTTTAATATTTTATTTGCTTCTTGAAAATGCTCTTTGACAAACACATAGCACAGTATTCTGGCACATTAGGTTCTCAGCAAATATTTTTGAGTAAATGATAGGCCAAGCTTCTCCAGGGCCCCTGACTGTTAATGCTACCAGCAGTAACTCTAGCTCTTCATAGATGCTCTGATTACATGGGCGCCTTCACGTCCCGCCCAGTGATTCTTGGGAGTTGGAAAGGAATGTCTTACACAGCAGAAGAGCGTGTTTGTCATGGTCTTGTCTCTACCCTCTTGATTTCTGTGATTAGAAACTGCTTGAGGGCTCTACAGGGCCATGCTGTATCTTTGATCTTCTGGACAAGGCTCCTGAAGGTCTGCGGGTATGTTTGGAGCCACAAAGGTAACGCCCTGCATGACCTCAGGGAGAAGCATTTTCGCACACTTTAATGTAAATGGTACTTTCTGGAGAGTTGCGCTACAGGGGAAGCTATGACTGCCCATCCGCTGGATATCAAAAATGGCACTGTATTCTCTGAAGTCCATGATATGTCAATGGTGTGTTAATGAGAAAATGGGGAAGGCGCGCTTTCCTTTCCAGCTATGACACACTGGGCCGCCAGAGCACTGAAGGAGCCCTGGTTGTATCCTGTCTCTTCTGAAGACAGCAGCTTCGCTCCTGAATATCACTTCTCTATACACAAGGCCCAGTCAAGTGCAGTGGGACCAAGATTCCCCTAGTCCTAACCCCGCAAGCCCATGAAAACTTTTTACTCAACTCTTAGAGACCCTAGCTTAATGCATCTATTTATTAGACAAGTTTGTCATGTCTGATTTCCTGTTTGAGATCAAGCTTGAACCCTTGCTAGATTTTGAGTAATGAATGAGTGCCTAGATTTTGGTATCTAGACCTACACCTAATCTGTGTTAAACTTGGTTTGTGAAGGAAAAAAAAATGAAGCCTAAATATGGAATTAGTTGCCATAGTGGAGTTTAAACCTGAGATCTCTCATCAATGTCTGTTGGGAAGATAGGTTAATTATTCCTATGTTTCCTTTTTATTTAGATCCTCTCTGTGTGATTGAATGGAAAAAGCCCAGAGTTTGTTATAGAATCCTCACTGAACTTCCTAATAAACAGGCCATTAAATGAACAACAGGAGACAACCCAACATATTCTCGGGAGGAGTTCTAGTCATTCTGGGGCACTGTTGGGGTTGCTTTAAGTGAATGATGATACCTAAAGATGGTCCCTGGGCCATCTTTAACATACGTAATTCTACTCCTAATATTAAAACAAAACCATGGCAATCCCTAGGCTGCAGGGAGAATTGCTGTTTTCTCTTCTAAGGGGGAATGCACACTTTGCAGCACCCTGCTTCCAGGGACTACGCTCCCTCATTGGAAGTGTCAAAGCCTCCAGTCAGAGTGCAGTGAACCCCCCTCACACACACACCAGCCCAGCCCTGTAGCAGAAAGTCTGTGAATGCAAGTTATAGGGAATAAAAAAGGTATTTTGCTCTCTCATGTAGTTTCTTTTTGAGCAAAGTGGTTCTATCCAGTCACTACCGCTGCTTTAGTGTCTCCCAGTTTATCAGGAATATCCTGACTGGATTGATTCACAACTTTTGAAAAGTGCTATTACTGACAGATAAAAGTCTAAACCCCTCAACTTGCTAGCAAAGCACTTCATAGTGTGGTCCCCAGCCTACCCTTCCCACTGCTTTTTAACATCTCTGGCTGCATGGCATATGCCCCACTCAGCACTAAACAACGTCATTGCCCACATACATCTACAGCACGCCTCTGTGACGTTGTGCCTGCCATCCCTTCTGGCTGGAGTGATCTGCCTTCTCTTCTTGTAACATGGTCGTCTTCATCCCTAATAACTGCTAATCTTTAGGGTTTACAGACAATCAGTTTCCCCTGGTTTTAGGCCATTGGTAGGACTGCTTCACCCCTACACCATTTTAATTTAGGCACAGTCATGTGCCTCCCTTCTTCCAACATGCCTTGACTAGGTAGGCTATGTATCAGGCAGAAACTGAGAGAAGAGAGAGTTCTTGCATTTCTTCCCGTGCTGCAGCTATGCACAAAGCACGTGTGTGAGATGAAGCCTCTGCTGAACTGCAGCTCCCTGCTAGCCAGAATGGGGTGTGTATTGAGAGTGACAGATAAACTGTGGAGACCATGGGAAAGCAACAGAATTTGGCTGGCATTTGTTTCCATGGTTAACCTTGCCTACCCTGGCTGTTACAATAACTGAACCCAATTCAAATGTTAATTTATCTAAGAAACCTGCTCCATACTGTTACCAGTTTAGATTATTCAGGCCTCCACTGGGGAGACCCTGCCCCACCCCTAAAAGGACCCTCTGTTCTTCTAAGGGTCCTTTCTCCCATGACACATGGCTGAGCTAAAAACTAAGCAGAAGCCTGAGCGTTCAGCTGCATAAGCTGTATTCAATGGCCAGAGGATGGAGAAGTGTGAGTCAGGGGGCATACGCATTATCTTTCAGAGGAATGGGCCAGTTTCTTCCAGGAACTGGAGTACCACTGCTTTCTTCCCTTATGTGGTCAGAGTAGGACCATATTAGGTCCTACTCCAACTCAAGTTGCAGGCAGGCGGTAGTGTCAGTGAGCAGGCTGATGTTTTATAATCAGGGTCTAATGAAGTTCAGGGTCTCCTGGAGGTCAGATTCAGTGCCATCTTGGTTTAGGCTGGCTCAGGTTGGTTCTTGTTATTCTAGCCCTTCTCCTTTGACTGAAATGGAAAGATAAGTACACAAGATTTCAGTAGCCTGGGGCCTACAGTTATGGTGACAGTGCCTCTCCCTCAAAGGCACATTGATCACAACTCTCACTGCTTTCCCAATGTTTTGTACATTGTATAATTTCATTGCTACACTTGCCACAGGGCACAGTGATGGATTTCTATTGACATGACTGTTTCTCCAGTCCCACTTTGACCGGCCCCCCACCCCCAAAGAAAAGACCATATCTCCATCACCCAGGTTATCTTCCCCTGCCTTCAATGCTTTCTCATTTTCTGTAACACTTTTTGGCACATAATTGACATTTAATGACTATTTTAAAGTGAATTTAAAAAATAAAGGACAATAGGAAACCCACTTTCCTCTTATGATTAGAAGAGGGTTTTTCAACAGCTCCTTTTCCAAACAGGGAAAGTAAACTTATTGTTATCAGGCCAAGCTTTTTATTGTTCATGTAAAGTCAAAAATATATCAAATTAACTTAAGTAACTGTTTTTCCTAAAAGGATCCCATAGGATGATAATTAATCATTTTATTGGTTATGTTTAAGGTCACTAAAATCTGCATCTGATAGAATCAAGTTATTTCTTATCTTATTCATATTAAATCAGTGATCAATAATGTGGTTGCTTATAAATATTTCATTCATTCAGTAAATATGTATTGACTATGCTGTATCTGGCACTGGGCTAAACACTGAGAATAAGAGGTGAATAAAATAGTTCCTAACATCTGGGAACTTACAGCTTAGTGGCATAGAGGTATAAGCAAATAATTAAAATACAGTGCAGTATGGGCCATGATGGAAGCATACACAAGTATTATTTGTGAACACAGAAGCATTCATTCAGCCTGAAGAGTCTAAACCAGGAGAAGGATATGATCACATTCACAAGGGGAGTCAAAGGTGGCAACCAGGTGCTAGCTTGTATGATTGGGTATATAATAGTGCTAAAGATTAAGACCAGAGACATATAAATACACTTAGATAGAAGTTAAAAAATGATTTGGACATACTGAATTTGCAGTGTGGGTGGGATATCCAGGTTGCATATCCTGCAGAAAGTTGAAGATACAAGTGAGCTTGGGAGGGATCTACGCTGAAGATAAGGATGTGGAGTTACCAGCGTTTAGCTGGTACTCCCAGGGGCCAGCATGTATAAAATGGCAAACGAGAGAGCAGAAATTCAGACATGTAGCTAAGTCATGGTTCTCATTAAGGGAGAAGGGTGATGCTGCCTCAAAGAGGGACATTTCTGACCATCACAATGATTGAAAGTGGAATTATTATTTGAATGTAATGTCCTATAATGAAAGGACCGTTCTACACAATAAAAACTATCTTGCATTGCACACAAGTTTCAAATATTTTGCTGGACATTGATACAGGTCAAAATATGTTCTGAGTCCAGAACTGACTCCATTTTATATATAAACAAAGGGTTTATTTTTCATGGTTAGAATATATAATGATTCCCCCACCCCCATTCCCAAGAAATGTGATTACCTGGTAACTAATTGTGCTTGTATATATGTATGTTTAGAACTTTTCCAAGAGTTGTTTACCCTTTTAAAAAATGATATAGTTGATGACATCATTTATTATATTTGAGTTATACCACTCTATCAATCAACATTATAATTGTCACAATTAGTAAATCAAGATATAGGTTGAAGAATCTGATTACTTCATTATGGTTTTTAGTGCAGTTGAATCAAGTTATTTACATATTGAAGTATGTATAATACTAATTTACTAATTACTCTCATCTTATTTATGTTAGCATATTTTACTGAATATTTTTAAACATAAGTTTTGTGAAGATACAATGTCAATTAATTTAATTTCAGGATCCTAAATGGGGTGCCACATGATGTACGTTATAAAGAAGGGTCACTGGAGAGAATTTGGTAAGTTACCTTACCTCCAAAACCTGCCAAGTCCTGCAAAGCGCTTTGCTGCTTTCACAGTGCTGACAGATCTGAGGTGAAACAGTTTGTCCTTTCTTTGCAAAGGGATTTCCTTGCAGGCCCTTAAAGATGTCACTGATGCCACAGGCCACTGAACCTTCCTCTAGATTATCTCCCATCCTCTTGCAAAGGAGAGGCTTCCGTGTCATTTTTCAGAAAGTTCAGAAAGGTGAGGTGTGCTAGCCTTCAACAGAGGGTTGAAGGCCTGACGAGTTGCGCAGGATCTGAGATCTCTCAGTTCTTGAGTGCACTGACTGAGATTTCCTACCTCAAGTCCTAGGTCCTTCCAAGTATGGGTGCTGTAGTCCAGCTCACTTGTCTAACCTGAGAATGCAAGCTTTCTTCCTAGTTTAGGTCAAAGCTTGCCCCCAGCTTTTCCTGTCCTGCTGCAGCAGATGAACCCTTTTGCCAAGGAAGGTCTCTTGTTCGCATTGTTTAAAATGGATGATTCATTTCTATTATCTTCACTGTCTTTTTCTAATGCATCAATAATACCCACAGAAGCCATCTAATTCCCTGGTCCTTATAAGCAATCTTTCCCCCATACTTGTCAAATTTCTGCAGTAACAGCACCGCTTAGTGCATTCCTTCCACCATCATGTAATACTCTGTCACTGCTGGTGACAACTGCATTGCAGCAGGGTGCCAGGGCTTTCATGTTCCACATCGGAGCCCCTTCAATGTCCCGTTACAGAACTGCTCCTAGGACCACTTTCAGTTCCAAGTCCTGGGCTGGGTTTTCTGGACACAGACTCTGAGATGGAGGTGTGGATGTGGCAGGCTTACTGAGGACAGTTCCTAGACTAGCACCTGTGAGAAAGGCAGGCAGGGGAGAGAAGTCAGTTTTAATAGAGGCCTCAGGCAGCCCTCATGGGAGTATGCCAGATTGAAGCAAGGAGACCTAGGGATTTTAAAACGTCACATTAACCAGTGATTAAATGCAAGCCCTCCCTGAGGAGGAGGCATGACCTTAGGGTATTACCATTGGTCCAAAGTAATTCCCAGAGAAGGATACGGTTATACCCATAGCAGCAGAATTATTATCACTAAATTACTAATTCCAGCATTAGAGATGGGTGGGGAGGTGCAGGTCCCTTGGTTCTCAGGGGGCAATCTGGGTGATGTAGTTAGGAATCACTATCATAGAGGTACTAGGAGGGGAAAGGGACACTTTCTGTTTCAGCCAAGATATAGGGGAAAGGGCATGAGGGTGGGAGTGGACAGACCTGTTTTCAAATTCCAGCCTGGAACTTGCTAGCTATGTGACCTCATGCAAGGTATTTAAAGGTATACTTCAGGGACTTGACCTGTGAAATGAAGCTAGGCATACATTCACATGGGGCTATCATAATGATTAATGAATAGTTAGCAGTTACGAATTTTTGCTGTATACCAGGGAGCTTCACATGTACAAGTTTATTTATAGGACTGGCCCTGTCAGGGAGGGATTGTTACCAGATGAGGAAACTGAAGTGCAGATGTTCAGTGCCTCACACAGGATTTCTAAGCCAGTAAGTGACAGAGTTGGAGGCTGAACCTATGCTGTCACCTTTGCATCCTTGGTTTTTAACTATTATTTTGTATTGCCTTGCTTTCTGTAAGTAAAATATTTTATTGAAAGTACTCATGGATGCAGAGTACCTGTCACAAAATAGGCAGTCAACAAATAAGTTTTTTCCCCCTCAGTTTCCTCTTGGATGGATTTCTGGAATTGTCCCGTGAGGCTTGGTCTTCTGGACCATCTCAATGCCTCATATGATAGTGTTACCATGAGCACTTGAGACCTGAGCGTATGTGTTTTGTTAATGTAATGTATTCATGTATTATTGCAAAATAGAGCTGAAAAACATTTACTAAGTAAGGGAAAGAATAAATGAAAACTTTAAAGAGACAGTTTCTAGTATTATTCTGTAACATGATTGTGGTATTGGTTACACTACTGTATACACTGTCAAACTTATTGCATTGAACACTTAAATGGGTAAATTTTATATGAATTATTCCTCAATAAAGCTGGTTAAAAATAATTTCAACTCTTAGAGAAAGAAGAGGAAGCATCCTGTAATATATTTAGTCACAATGGGATGCTTAGAAGAGTTTTCTATCACTAGAAAGGGACTCTAGTAACACAATTAGGTCATCCATTGCAGGAAGATTAAGTTTCTAGTTCAACCAAGATAATATAACAGCTGGGGCTCAATGTTTCTTTAATTGATTTACTGTTTACTCTGCTGCTTCTGTTATTCTGAGAGGAGTACTTTGAGTAAATTTTAAGTTTAATTTTTAACATTGAACCTCAATAGCATAGTCACATTGGCTATATCCATAAAACTCAGTGAACAGAAAATAGCATATTGTCCTGAAGTCACAAGTAGCCACATACAGTAATCTCCCTCAGCCATGTTAACATGGGAAGAAATTCCACATTAATGTTATGAAGTCTGGAGTAAGAAGATTCCTCCAAATGCTATTATCTTATATTGTCAGAGAGTAGGATGTAGAGCTGTTTTAGTAAGTAAATTTGTGTGCTTCTTTTCTTAAATTGTCCAAGCCTAAAAGTTAGCTTTATGTTATGGCTACAAATAATGTCACTTAAAATTATGCCATTCAGTTTGGAAATACAAGAAAGATACGTAGTTAAAATAGTTAACTATGAGAATCAATATTGAAGGTTTTTTTGTTTTTTTTTTTTAAATAAAGATTTTATTTATCTATTTGAGAGAGGGGGGGAAAAAGAGGTAGAGAAACATTGGTGTGTGAGAGACACATTGGCTGGTTGCCTCTTGCACACCTCCACCCAGGTTCTGGCCTGCAATCCAGGCATATGCTGTGCTGGAGAATCAAACTGGTGACCCTTTGGTTTGCAGGCTGACGCTTAATCCACTGGGCCACACTAGCCAGGGCTCAATATTGAAGTTTTTATTGTGCAAGAAGAGCAACTTGGTTTTCTGGAGTATTAATTCCTCAGGCATTGATCTCATGCTAGTAAGATAGAATGCTGTATTAGTCCTTTCAAAAGTTTATGGTAATAGGATTATAACTATACCTTTGTTAAACTCACATAGGGCAAACAAATCTATGTATCATGTACTAAACTCTTGGCTTGGTATTTCCAGCATTTTTGTTTGTTTTAAAGAAAGAAATGACATTTTCATTTTGGTTTTCCAAGTTATGATAGAACTAACAATCAATTCATGCCTGCTCACTGGCTGAATCTAAACAAAACAGGCTTCAGTTGCTATGTCAAGGAGAGCCATTAGGCACACTGAAGACCACATTGGCAGCTTTTCCCAACGAAGACATGAGGTTATTGCTGGAAGAGACCTTTAAAAATCAATCCAATGAGTACAGTTATTAGAAAATGAAACTGAAGTCCAGGAAGGTTGTGGGGATTTGTCCAAGGTTATCTGGTAGAACCAGATCTGGTATATAGGACTCTTAACTTTCAGTTCCATTTGTCTCTCAAATGCCTGAGACTGGCCCTATGGATCTTTTCAAGTCATCAGGTTAGCATTCTATAATTTAATAGTAAACAGATACTTAAGGCATTCTTAATAGATTATCAGGTACTATCCTAAACTTTGGGGATAAATAGGGAATGCCACCTATAGCCTAGTCTTATCAAACTTTGAGTTGAATAGCTGTGAATATGTAAATGGAATAAATACTAAATGTTGCTTTATTAAAATTATTATAGTAATTCTGCTTAAATTACTGTTATGTATTCAATTAGTTACTTTACCTTACAGGCTCTGCTAACATTCATAAGCCACACTTAGCCCTCATGGAAACTTTCTAAGTAGTTACTGTCATTCCCACTTTAAGGGTGAGAAAGGAAAGTTTCAGAGGATGGGCCTGCAGCTCTCCTGTGTCCTGCCCAGAGGTTGCAGCAGGCAGCCCCAGGAGCCTGAATGGAGAGGGCTGGGGACCGATGTCTGGGCCTCCAGAGCGCAAACATTCACTGCAGCCCCCAGCTCTCCTGGGTCCTCCATCCAGAGGCCCCTTCTAAAGAACAAACTTCCATTCTTGTTTTTTCAGTAAAGATAAAGAGCAAAGTCATCTAGATAAGTGGTATAGGGGATGGAAACTGGGAGGCAGGCTGCTGCTTGAAGAGACCTTCAGCGAATGCCAGAGATATTTCCTTGGAGATATCATACCTCACCTGGGGTCATGAAGACATTCTCATTTTTGTTCTTGCAGCACATCTAAGTTTCAGGCTATCTGAATTTTTGTGGCAGAGCCAGTTTCTTCCTCATTTCTTTCTTTCTCTACTGCCCCCTCCATCATCCTCTATATCTTTCCTTCTCTTTTCATGTGGATAACCTGTGGTCTTAACAGCATTTATTGTAAAGCCCACATTTTCCTCACCATTTTCAAATCAAGTTCTATTAAAAATTAAGTTTCTATATATTCTGTTCCATAGCTTACTTTAACTACATTTACATTGATGCAAGGCTATCTTAGTAACTGTAATTCTATGTGAATACTAATTATCTAGTGGACCAAACTCTATCCTTCCACCCCCACTCCTAACCTGGTCTTTCTTCCCTGTAATGACTTGGTCTTTTTTCACCCCTATATAAATTTTTAATTGGCCTGTCAAGTTCTGTCTACTTTTTATAGTATTTTGAAATGTCGATTAGATTTTAATTAAGTTACAGATCAATTTGTGAGAAATTAACATCTTAATGATAGTGATGTAATCCGTAATCATGGTAATTTCCCCCATCTTCTTTAATATTGTACAAAAAAAACTCTGGATTGTTCTTTGCAAAGACCTTTCAAATATTTGTTTCTAGGTATATTATATATTTTTCTATGGTATTATAGATGTCATCTTTAAATAAAATACATTTCTATTTGTTTATTGTTGTTGGCATATAGAAATGTAATAGACGCATGTATTTCTTTTGTATCTACCAGGCTTATTAATCTTTGGTTTTTAATAATCTAAAGATTTCTTTTACACTTTTCCATGTAGCCAATCATATCATCCGTGAATAATCACATATTCCTTTCTTGCTAATCTTATATTTTTATTTATTTATTTCTCTTGCTTTATTCTGCTGTCTTGGACCTCTGCTGAGTATGCTAAAACTAAAATAAAGATTTTAAAAATATCTAAATTTTAGGATACGATGACATGAACTCACTGAATTGAGTACCAACTGATTGATTCCAAATTATCATATTTGACAATCCCTAGCTAAAGAGAACATGGTAAATCAAATCAGTCATGAGCTAAAAAGACACACACAAACTTTTACCTTTTCTGAATTTAAAACGTGACATTATAATTTAAGATACCCTCTTTCTTCTAACAAAATTCATTTGACTAAAATGTCTACATAATGTACTCTTTAAAGATTAATATGCTTCTTGAATTATCCTGTCCTTTCCTACTTCTGGAATTTTTTAATTGCTCTTTCATCTTCCGGGAGTACTCTACACCCTTACTTCCCATTCAATACCTGTCACTGCTCATTGAAAACTTGATATACACCACAGGTAGGTATCTCTCAACTACCACTTCATTAGAAAAACTTCCATGGTTTCCAGATTATATGCAGTTAGAGAAGTCTGTTTTCAGAGTTTATTCAAATCTTTATAAGGATGACTGTGTGCCAGGTGAGGTTCTAGACATAGGTGTTTTCAAGTAAATATCTGTGTGTGTAATTCTTTAATGGTTGGCTTCCCTAGCAAACCATAAGAGCACATGAAGGGTGGGAACTCTATTCTGTTCATCATTGACTCCTTCAGAGTCTTGCATTTATCCAGTACACAATAACTTGTAATAAATATTCATTAAATAGATAAAGTAATGTGTGCAAGAAGTCATTTTGAGTCTGATAATTAGATTGTAGCATCATGGCTACATTAAGGCCATAGATTTATTGCCCAGTAGTTCTAGGGTGTAGCTTGAGATTTTGCTTTTCTAACAAGCTCCCAGATGATATTGATATTGCTGGCCCAAGGGTATCATTTTGAGTAGCACCAATGAAGATAACCAGGTTGGTGATTTGAATGTATGTTAGTGTGGGAAACCTTCATGCAATGCCTGCTGGATTACCTGACCTAGGATCCTTTCAGTAGTTTTTTTATTCAGTGCCTGACTCTTTCTAAAAGGGCCTGAAAAATCATATATCCTCTTACTTCACTGTCTTGAATACATGCCTGATGTCCTGGGAATTAAGTAAAAGCTGTTATTTTCCTGCCCAAAAGGCAAGGATTTCCTTCAGGATACAGTCAAAGGCTGGAAATTTGCCCTTCTTGTCTGTCTGTCTGTCTTTCTTTCTTTCTTTCTTTCTTTCTTTCTTTCTTTCTTTCTTTCTTTCTTTCTTTCTTTCTTTCAGATTTTATTCATTATCTTTAGAAGGGCAGGGATGGAGGGAGAAAGGGAGAGAAGCATCAATGTATGGTTGCCTTTCACCTGCCTCCAGCTACAGACCTGGCTGGAGAGATGGCTTGCAACCTGGCTATTTGCCCTGACTGGGAATCCAACCAGCGACCTTTGGGTTTGCCTGCTGGCTCCTATTAACTTAGCCACCAGCCAGGGCTTTCCCCTTCTTTTTTCAACAAAAACATGCTGGAAATATTTGAGAGACAGTGTGTTCAAACCTATTATGGACTGTGTGATACTGATAATTTAAAATATATTAATATTTGCATTAAGTGGTAAAATAATGACAATATTTTCTATATGAAGTTCCAAATGTATGGGGTTGGCCAAAAAGTTCATTTGTTTTTTTTCCCATAAGATGGCTCTAGTCTTTAACTTCAATGGAAACAGTTTTGTTAGATGGTATGGTAACTGCTGCCATACCAAAGTGCATTTGAAAGGAAACATAAAAATCGGTGAATATTTATATAGCCATTTTAACATTGAAGATAGAAGAAAATATGCAACATTTTTGGCATGTTATGCTTCATTATTTCAAGAAAGGTAAAAACGAAACTGAGATGCTCAAAAGAATTTGTGCAGTGTATGAAGAAGGTGCTGTGACTGATGGAACCTGACAAAAGTGGCTTGCAAAGTTTCATGCTAGAGATTTCTTGCTGGACGATGCTTCATGGTCAGGTAGACCAGTTGAAGTTCATAGTGAAAAATATCAAGACATTAATTGTGAACAATCAATGCTATATCATGCAGGAGATAGCCATCATACTTAAAATGTCCAAATCAGTAAAGTTATTGGTGAAAATGAAAACTGTCTTTTATTAAATAGCCTTTGGTCAACCCTTTATTTATTAGATCATGCTTTCAATTTGTCACATACCTATTCCAAGCAGAAGGAAAAAAGGGGCTTTCTCCAAACTTACCTGCTTTGACAAAGTCTTTCTAGAAACTCCACACTACACTTGTACTTACATCTCAAGGACTAGGAATTAGTCACATAATACCTAGTTGGATGGGAGGCTGGACAATGTAGGATTGATTCCCATCAGCTGCAGGGACAGTTAGGAATTGGGGTTTTGTTTCCAACCAAGGACAGGAGAATAGATATTTTTAGGTAATGAATAGCCCTTGCTACATGGAGTCCAGAAATTCCTTCATCTCATTAACATAAACTTTATGTTTCTGTTTCTTGCTAGCTGAAACCTGACTTTTCTAGAAAACACTGATTCCCCAACAATTCTCTCATAAATGCTGCTTTCTCTGCCAAATACTACCCATGGGGGGAATGGAGGTGTAACCTGAATTGCTGTCATCTCCCCAAACTATTTCAAGACCACTTTTTAATTTTCCTATTTCAGAACCCTTGCCCCACTTGAGCCACATGAACATCATATTTCAGCTTTCTTATTTCTCCTCTGTCACTGTCAACTGCCAGTCTCCCAATCATTGCCCATTGTTCACTGAAGACTTGGAGTTTCTGGACTGTCTCTCCATTAGCACCCTGAGTATCATCCCTTTTGACTCATCACAAAGAAGAGTGGTTTTCAAAGTGTGGTCCTGGGATCCTAGGGTTCTCTGATATATTTTTCAGGGGATCCACGAAGTCAAAACTATTGTTATAATAATTCTAAGGTGTTATTTTCCACTTTTGCTATAATTGTCTTACAAGTGTACCATAAAGCTGATACTAGATTAAATGTTGAAACAAATATAAGACTACAACTGTCTTATGTCAAATCAGATAGTAAGGAGATTCACAAAGTAAAAACAAAGTAAAACAGGGTTACTTTTATCTCTAATTTTTTTTCAGAAAAAGGTTTTTTAATAAAAAATATTTATATTAACATATTATAGCTTATTATTATATTGAAATAATATAAAGATAAATAATTTTCAAAATAATTTAATTTCTGAGTTTAAATTTCTCATATAGTAAATATACATGAAAATTTTTTTTCTGGGTTCCTCAAAGCTTTTTTTAGGGTATAAAGTTTTTCTGAGACCAGTAAGTTTTAGACATGCTGAGGTAGACTAAAAACTCCAATATCTCAGCCTCTCAGTTCCTTGCCTTTATTGAAAGCATATTTACCTCCTAAATATAATGGAAGAACCACTCATATCTGATCACCACACTTACTGTCCAACATAAGCAATTTCCTTCTTACCATTTCCAATTAGCTGTTCCATGGGCACTTCAGGCTTCTCATATTCAAAGCTAAATTTCTTCTCTTTCACACAAAACAAGTTCTTCCTCCACCTTTGCTGTTTCAGAAAAATGGCATCGTAACCCACCCAGTATCTTAAACTAGAAGCCTGGAAGTAATCTCCCATGCTTCTCTTTCCTTCATTTCCATATTTAATAATTTACCAAGTTCTGTCACTTCCAGTATCTTTTTTTTTTTTTTGGTGTTATCTTTTTTAATTAAAAAATTTTAAACTTATTTAATAGGAATATATGTGACATATAACATTGTATAAGTTTAATGGGTATAGCATGTTGATTCATACATTTATATATGTATATGTATGTCATATATGTATACGTATATGACTGTCATATATGTATATGTATATGAAAGCATTATCACATCACATGATTATTGTGTATGTGTATGTTGGGAATAATTAAGATCTAGTCTCTTAGGAAGTTTGATGTTTATAATACAATATTGTTGTTTATAATCACTGTACTTGCATTAAATTTCCTGAATGAATTTATCTACTGGTAACAAGTTTATCCCCTTAAACAACATCTCTCCTATTCACCTCCTACTACCTTCTGCCCCTGGTAAGCACCATTTTAATCTGTTTTTACAAGTTCAGCTTTTTGAGAATCCATGTAAATGATACCATACAGTGGAAATCTCACCATTTGTGACAACATGGATGGACCTTGAGGACATTATGCTCATGAGATTAGTTAGAGAAAGACCTTTCTAGTTTATTAATGGCTATTAAATCATTCTACTAATCTCCAATCCTAGAGGTACTATTCTTAAATTAGGACCACCAACATCTGAAATTCTGATTACTGTGACAGATTTCCAAGTGACCCTGGTACAGTCCCCTGAGATCTGCATCTACAGCTTACTTAGATTGATTGTCTGAAACAAGGCTGGTCATGTTACTTTCTCATCAAAAATCTTCCCATCCACTTTAAGGCAAAGTATAAACTTTAAAATAATGTATGCTCACTACATGATAGTACCCACTTTCTGGATTGCCTTGAGGAATAACTATTATAGCATAGCTATTACCATCCTCTTTCATGGTAAGGAAATTAAGCATAGTGAAATGATGTCACATGTCCAGTTTATCAGTCCAGAAACCAGATCCACTGTGACTTACAGGGTAAGGAATTTATTGCAGTTTTGGTCCAGCAGTTTTGGTGTGAGCTATTGGAAAAGAAGGTCTCAAAGGAGAAAGTGGAAGATCAGAGAACTCACCAGCTGGCCAATGAGAAAAGCCAAGCCCATCTAGCCACTGGTGGGACTGTGAGGGTGCTGGTAGGTGTTTATGGGCACCGTTGGCTGTGTGTCTGCCTGTCAGCATCCAGTGATAGTGCTCCTAGGGCTGCTCTCAGTCAGAGGAGACCAGGATGAGGCAGAGCAGAGCTGGAAGTAGCACACAGCATATAGTGAGGACAAGCTGGAATTCTCTAAGTCCCTCAAGGTCTGTCCATCTCCACATCCAACCATGATGACTTTCACAGGGTAATGGATATAGATTCACTTTCATCTCCTAAATCTTGTGCAGGTTCCTTATTGGGTCAACACGGGGCTAAGTAGGGAAAGAGAATATAAAATATGATCATCAAGTTAGCCAGGCTGGTAATCTAATGAGCCATTAAGACATAGCTTGGGTTTGAACCAGGATTTGAAACCAATCAGCCTGCCTCATGTCCTGAGATGGTCCACCTTCCCACTGCCTTCCTGAGCTTGTCCTGGATCGCTTTGCTTACCTCTGCTTTCAGAGATTCCTGTTGTACATTCTCAACGTCAGCCTTACTGAATGACCTCTAGCGCTTTGACTCTGGGCTAATATCTGATGTTTGGGCAAGTGCATCAGGATAGTTTGCCCTTCTTTGTCCTCTGTCTGGCCCAACTGTTATTTTCCTTCCAGGCATTGCTGAGCTATCACTGCCTCTAGAATGGCTTCCTTATCTTCTAAAGGCTAGTTTAGGTAGCCCCCAGCCGTTGGCAGGATCTAATGTTTAATGCTGTTAGGGCTTCACTGTACGGTCCACCAAGGCAGCAGCCTAGCTATCTTGCTCACTGTTGTTACTTGACACCTAGCACAATGGCAAACAAATCATGAATAGATAACCACACTGTTTACTCATTTCTTATTTATTTAACTCCCTCTCTGAATGATAAACTCATTTGAGACAGATTTTTGTTTTGCCTGACGTATCCTCAGCATTCAGCATAATGTTTATTCGTATAATGTATGTTGAATTAGGCCAAAAATAACTGGGAAAAGCTTAAAATTCCAAGACTCAGCTGAATGTGTTCTTTACCTGGTAAAATACGCAGACAAAGACCTTGGGAGCATTAACTTCAAATTGAACATTCTTCAAGTTTGGTCATTAGATTCACGAATCACTTTTTTTCTGTTCATCTTTACAAGCAATGGGTACTAAGGTAACTTTATATCCTGAAACTTTATGTTATTCTCTTTCTGGTTTTGATAACACCACAGTGAAACTGCTTCTTACAAGATTCACAGGTAGCCAATAAGGATGTGAATAAATTATGGTTATTAGAGAATGAGAAAAACACACTGACTTCCTTTGAAAATTCATGCTGATTATCTTGTTAAACTTGGTTACGGGGAGAGCAGCATGTAACAGTTTGGCTTGCTCATGGTTTCTGATAAAGTCCAGGAATGAAGTAATTATTGCACTCATTCACAAGGAGGCTGCAATCCAGATGTAATACACAGAAAGGTAGAGTTACTAATGTGTTTTCTATGAAAATACACTGGTTTAAATTGGAAAACCAAAGTGAAAGAATGTGCTGCACATTAAAGTGAATCCTAAATCTTACAAATCCTTCTGTGAGGAAAAAAAAACAGGGAGGAGGAAATTACATGAACTAGCATATGATCTAGGAAAAGATATGTAATGTATTCTTAGTGGCTCTATTAACATGCCACAGGTGAGGGAGATGAACATTTCTTAAAGGTAAAATCAATAGTATCAAGTACCTAAACCAAACATTTGGAGAAGATAAGCTTTTGTGAGATAAAGGAAAAAGTTATAAATAAATGATATGTCATAAAGTTTTACTTGTTTTAACAAAAATGTTAGTTAATAAATGCAACTAGAAGTATTAATTATCAAGTTTATGAATCAAAGATTTGTTTATATTCTCATATGAAGGATAATTATTTGTTAGTATAAGATTTTGTTCCTTGATGATGAATGTCAACAAATGCAAATGTTGGCTGAGCTGAGCCTGATGAAAGATGAGATGTTTAACATGATTGTGGAAATTCAAAATCAGACTTTGTGTTTAAACAAATAATTACAGTTAAAGTAGAAGTGTAAACAGGGCTGTAATTCGTGACACATCAATTCTTTTCTTGCTGCAGTCATTCTACCTTCTCAATGACACCCATACGATTGCAACAAAATAGACCATGACTAAAGGATTTGCTAAGACAAGAAACCAAAAACAAAACCAGATAAGATACTAAAAAAAGTCCTGTAAATAACTGTTTAATGAATTCCCTATACTTACAGAACTATACATATAGCTAGACCATGAGAATTCAGCTGACATATTCTAGGTCTACATTGTATAAATTAGTCAGATGCAGGACTTAAATTTATTATTTTTCTGGAAGTTAGTTTAAAAGAAATGGAAATCTTGTTACCAGGACTTTCCATATCCTACTGTATCAAGACTTACAATACACAAAAGAAATATGATTGAATGCAGTCAGCTTGGTGATATACAAAATAAATGCTGCTTTTTTATTGTGTAAATGAATAAACACAATTATTTATATATATATGAGAGGTCAGTTCAGAAAAATGTCCACCCATTGTTTATATAACCAGAATGGTTTGAACAACATCGATGTAACCTGGAAGCCAAGGAGAGTGGACTGGAATGTGCACGTGTAAACAATGATGACTTCACTGTACTAGTCAGTAGGGACAGTAGACACCTACTGAATAAGCATGTGTATTGTGTGACCATCTCATTCAAAATGACTGAGCGAGTAGAGCAACAAATGTGCATCAGATTTTACATTAAGCTTGAACATTCCTCAGAGGAAACTATTCAGATGATTCAGAAGGCCACAGCTATGGGCAATCAGTGATTGGCAGCTTCATAATGACAACACACCCTCTCATGTGTCCACATCTTATGTAGAGTTTTTTTGTGAAACATCAAATGCCCCAGGTGACTCAGTCCCCCTGCAGCCCAGATTTGGCACCCTGTGAAGTTCTGGCTTTTCCCAAAACTAAAGCCACCTGTGAATGGGAAGAGATTGGAAGAGATTTAAGATCATCAGTGAGATTTAGGAAAATACAGTGGGGCAGCTGATGGAGACAGGGGGAACTGTGTGAGGTCCCAAAGTGCCTACTTTGAAGGGGACCAATGATGCATCATTGTCTTATGTACAATGTCTCTTGTATCTTCTTCAATATGTCTCTATTTTTTATGTTACATGGTTGGATAGCTTCTGAAAAGACCTCGTGTAATGTATCTAGAAACACTATTAAATTTTAAAATATTATGTGTATTTCAGGTGTACAACTTTATAATGCATTATTTATATATACTACATAGTGAACACCACTATAAATCTAGCTACCAGCCATCACCATGAATGTTGATTCTTAATAACACAGTGGAACTTAGGAATTTTGTAATGTGAAGTCTAATCTCTCATGGGTACACTGAAATAATGCCTTAGAAATAATGTTTATTAATTGGAAAGTAAAGTGATAACTAGAATGGCAAGGAATTCCAAGATTAATATCTTTTTGGTATAATATATAGCAATGGTTATAGATAAGTGGATTTTAATCCTGAGCATCACACATGCACACTATTCTACCATATTTCCAGGGAGAAGTCATCCTAGAGAGCAAAGGTTATTAAAACAACAGCAGCCACAAAACTAATATCATTGTTAGTATCTTGGCTATCTCTACACTAATTTTATGTATATCATGCACTCATCTGCCCTCAAAAATACTGCGTTCTGTATGCAAAAGTGTTAAATTGCTAAATGTAAAATATTATCAGTAATTTTAAGGTTATAAGTTACAGATAGAGTAATAATTCATGTGAAATATTCTATTGAATGATTTGAAAGTCATTAAAAGCCCTCATAGTCATTAACTTTTGGTCAGTTAATGTTACTTGGCAGTCAAGAAGAGAAGACTGGAATGTGCATGTGTGAACAATGACAGCTTCGTTGTACTAGTCAGTGGGGGTGGTAGATGCTGTTGAGTGAGCATGTGTACTGTGTGGCTGTTGCATTCAAAATGGCTGAGCAAAAAGAGCAATGAATCTGCATCAGATTTTGTGTTAAGCTTGAACATTCCTCTGTGGAAACTATTCGGATGATTCATAAGGACACAGCTATGGGCAACTGGTGATTGTCTCACTTGCTTTTTCATAAAAGTATAGTTACTTGGACATTGTGAAGCTGCAACTTTATTAATGCATGTTCAAAAACATTACTAATCTTTTTAAAAAGATTTTATTCATTATTTTTAGAGAGCTGGGAAGGGAGAGAGGCAGAGAGAGAGAGAGAGTGACATCAATGTATGGTTGCCTTTCACCTGCCTCTAGCTGGGAACCTGGCTGGAGATCTGGCTTGCAACCTGGTTATGTTCCCTGACTGGGAATCGAACTGGCACTGCTTGGGTTCACAGGCCAGTGCTCAATCCACTGAGCCACACCAGTCAGGGCAAAAGTAGTCTTTTATTTTTTTTAACAGCATTAAAAAAAAAGCATTTTATAAATAAATTGATATACAAAGAAGAAACACAGAAACAGAGCACACAAATTACCAGGAAGGTGTACCCCCAGTTCCTCTCTCCAACAATGGGAAAACAGACCAGGAGAGAAAAAAATGATTCTGTTTTGTTGTCTCCATCTATACTGACAGCTTTTCAAGTAGCATTTCTATTCCTAGCAAAAGTAGTGTTGTAGTCTTTCTCACTACCCAGATAGTATTCTCCATGCTTGTTCAGTGTCCTTTGGTGTGTGAGCACCACTCAAAATACTGTTTCTGCATTCTGTACAATGTACAGTACACTATTGTCACCAATATACCAAGCTTATTGTTCACTTTGAGAAATTTCTCTCTCTCTGTCCCTCTCTGTCTGCCTCACCCTCCCTCCCTCCCTTGCAAGTGGGATACTTGGAGTCTGAAGGGTGATATGTCCCTATTTAAGGACTCATGTTAGAATATTAACATGGCTTAATTTTCATTCTTTCTTTGATTCTGATCTATCTCATTTTCTCTCTATCTTTCTCTCCCCTTTCTTTATATCTATTTCATACATCTAGTCAGGAAAAACATGATTTCAAAATGAGATCAAAGTTGAATGATTTCTATATTCATTAAATGTATATTAATGTTGACTAATATGGTACAAAGTGTGCTACCTGCTGGGGGACACAAAAATGCAAAGATAGAGTCTCAACCTCAAGAAGTTTAGCAGCTGGAAGAGGAAAAAAAAGAAATAAAAGCTTAAAATTCAATATAATTTCAATGTCTTAAAACCTTCAATAGAAGGAAAGGAGCTGCTAAGTTATATTTCCTTACTACTTATTAAACTTGAAATTTCAATTAAGCATAAACATTGTATCTTTAACATCAAATGATGTGGAAAGTCCTCTTTGGTATCTGCATGGTAGCTTAGTTATAACATTTCATTGCCTGAGATACCATGTCCATAGGGAGCTTTAAGGGAGTGAAATAGATGATAAAGTATTTTCAATCATTAAGTGTTTCTCTATTTTTGTTTCAAAGTACAGCAGTATTCTAAGGTAAGCCCATGGTTCTACACAGATCTATTACTAACAACAAAGGAACAAAATAAAGTATTTGGTTAGAAGTGCATTGAGCTCGTACTTTTAACTATACTAGACAACCGTATGCAAACATTTTGGTTAAGAATGTGAGCTCTGTACCCTAAAAAAATTGGGTTTAAATACCCACCTCATCATGTACTAGCTCTGAACATGAGCAAGTTACTTAAAACCCCATTTTTTTTTCTATAAATGATGGTATTAATAGTATCAAAGGAATAAGTTAGGTAACAAAGTAAATGTATAGCACTTGGCACCTTAAAAAGCAATGAACCAATAATAGCAAACCAAATTATTTCTACCATTTCATGTTATTTCAATTCACCCCAAATATTATTTCATTTGATCTGTAATAGCAGTGTGTGTGAGAGGAATCAATCTGTCCTTATTCTTCTGTAAAAGCATTTGGTAGGTGAAACAGCATGCTATGAAATTGATATATATTGTCATTCATTACTCATATATTTATCAAATCCGTAATATGTGCCAGGTACCAGATAACTAATTGTGTGTTTGCATCCTCAAGAAGCTCTCATTTGCATCAGAAAACAACTTGGAACACTCCCTTCCCTACCTCAATTAAGACATTGAAATTCTAACCCTTAATTGTGAGACTGAGCCTTTGTGAGAGTAGAGCTCTCTTGAATGGGATTGTAAGGGGATGCCCTTATAATGGGATGAAGGGACCAAAGTTTTCTTGTGCCACGTGAGGATCCAACGGCAAGTCCATCAACTCCAACCTGGAGAGGGGCCTCATCAGAAGTGGACAACTCTGACCTCCAACTTCCAGCCTCCAAAACTGTGAGACATCAGTTTCTGTTGTTCAAGCCACACAGTCTATGGTATTTTTATTACACCAGCCTGAATGAACTAAGACAATAGTCTTTGAATTCCCAAACTTGGAATGAAGTAATTTTAGCCCTGAGACAGTCACCCCCATGCCTGACTAACCTTCTACCATCTGTACCCTCTGAATGCTACACCCACCTGCCCCACAAGACTACTCACATTGTTGGCCTGGCCATTATGGGCTAGGCTATTGCTTGCCCTGACTGTACAGCAAATAAACCTATGTGGCTTTTTACATGATTAAAAAAAGCATTTTTCTATTTGAATTATTTTAAATAAATCCCCAATAAAACCCCATGTGTCTGTCTGCCTATATAACCCATGTGTAGGGTGTTAACTGTTGCTTCAAATGACCCTTTTTGAGTGGTTAATACAGTTGGAAATTTGCAGACAGTTCTAAAATCCAGCCTCATGATTTTAACATAATTGTGAAGTTTTATAGTTCTATTTCCTTCTACAACAGAGATATGAAGCATCTATTATGTCCTAGAAACTGGGCTATGTGTTAAGACTATAAAAAATATATAAACTATGAGAATGGTAATGTAGACATGTGAGGAGTGACTAATATGCATGGAGGAAACAAAGAAATGTTTAATGAAAGAAAAGACATTTGACTGAAGCCTAGAAAGTGAGTATGAGGTAATGATGGGTAGTGGTCAGGGGCCCAGATGATATATTATCCAGAAGAAAAGATGGGAGGTAGAAAGATGTTTGACCAGCAGTCTGTGAGGCTGGAGTTTTGAACAGGAGTTTTGGTGTGAATTGGGGATGCCAAAGCCAGATTGTGATGGTCCCTGAAAGTCCCAGTGTGATGCATGGACTTTTTTGTAAGCAAATGAAAAGCTTAAACATTTTTGAGCAGGTGGGTTATAATCATATCTTCAAAATTCCATGTATTCTGACCTACCATGTAAATATCTAACTGAAATGAACAGTGTTATGTGACCAAATCACAAATGTGATCTATGTGCTGTAACAGAATTCTTCCTTTCTTTTGGGGGAGAAAAAAGATATATCTAGAAGGTATGGAAGTATTATGTAAATGACTCAAATTTCACCTTTGATCTTTGATTCCTCATTCCTTTTTTTCTTTTTCTTTCTTGGAGGACTCATTTTCTCTTTTAGGTATTTTTTCCTTATGTTAGCTATGTCATTTTTCTTTCCATTAATGGTGGCATGAAACATAGGATTTGTTGAATATTGCTGAGGAAAACTGGTTTTGTTCTACAGTATGCCCTGGGGATCATCAATTTAGCTATTTTGTGGTATGGAAATCTAAATAGCTTTCAATTCTCTAGTGTGACTATCTTCTCAATAAATCATTTCAATGCATATGATATTCTTGATAATTAGAAATGTCTACAAGACTTTTCTAATTATGATCTAAAATGTCATCTTTGTGGTTATATGCAGTATTATTTCTGACATTAACACAGCGTTAAATCTTTCTGAATGTATATACAGCACAATCTCTGAATTCATGGAACAGAGGTTCAAGTTTTTTCTCCACTAGCTTGAAACAAGTTTCAAATTTAAGAACACATGATGAAAAGAATAGGCTTTCAGTGAGTAGGAGTCAAAACCCATTCTTTTCAGGTAGTTTAATTGGAGATTTACTCCTCATGTGTTTTTGTTCCTAGACCTTTCTGTTCTTTTTTCTAATACAGAAGGAAATAGTTGCTGTACATTTCTTCCTGAGGCACACATTGTAAATATACTGTGAGTCAGGAAAAGTTCCAGGGTTGGCAAATTATTTTAGAAGGAAAAAGTCATCAGGAACATGAGACTCCCAAGAAACAGATGTAAGAAAAACTTTTTATAAATTTTGTTGCAGAATTTTTTCCTAATTTTCCAGTTTTAGGGGTTATGTAGGTGTATGTATCAAGGTGATTCAGAAAAAAAGTGGGCTTTAGAAATTTAAATTTGAAAAGAAATAACATATTAACATTTAATTGCAAAAGTATTAATTTATGTCAGTTCTGGATAATTTGGCAGCATATGAAGTAGGTATCATATCTGCTTTTATAAGAAAAATTGAAACAATGCTAACAGCAAAAGACAGTAAAATAATTTTAGCATTTCTACTTTAGATTTTTTTCATGCCATGTTCTGTTTCAATTGAGGAGCTTTGTTGTTCTTAAACTTACATATTGGAAAAAATTAATTTGTTGTAGAACTGGAATCTGTGTGTTTTTTTCTTGTATGCAACCACAGTGGCTTGATATAAAATCAAGTAAAAATAATAGCAGAAAATAGAAGTTTTAGAAAATAAGTATGGGAGAAACTTGAGGTGCATTTTAATTGTGAAATAATCGTTGACATGTTATGCATCAGATTGAATTATCAGCAATAGAGTTACTCATATTAATATTAAAGTTATTTAGCCCTGGCTGGTGGCACAGTGAATAAGGGGCCGGCCTGTGAACCCAAAGGTCTCTGGTTCGATTCCCAGCCAGGGTACCTAACCAGGTTGCAAGCCAGCTCTCCAGCCAGGTCCATAGCTGGAGGCAAGCGAAAGGCAACCACACATTGCTGTCTCTCTCCCTCTCTTCCTCTCTCCCTTCCCCTCTCTCTAAAAATAATAATAAATAACATCTTAAAAATAAATAAATTTATTTTAAAATATACAAATATTAGTTATTTAATACCCATATTCATATTAACATTGATATGAATTACATAAAATTTATATTTGTGTTGTTATTTATATTACTGGCTTAAATTATTCACGTTAATGGTGTTAACTATATATTCAGAATGTAGAAAGGGGTCTTAGATATTTTTGGTTTGCCTTCTCACCCATCATAGGAACCTGTTCCATAGTGTCCCATCTCTACCTTTCTTTGGATGTTTGCGATTGGAATCTCCCCACCTTAAAATGCTGTTTGGTACATAGCATGAAAAAAAAAAAATCTGATTTTGAGCTAAACTCACCCATTTCTAGCTAACAATAGTGGTTGTGTTAAAAAAAAAAAAAATGTGGTTGAAGAGAATAGTAAAAATCAGGGAAGGGATTCTCAGGAGGTTTCTAACTTGGCAGAGGACCTAACCAAAGATATTAAATACTGACCCATGGAGGGGAATTTCAAAAGCCACATCCCTATTGCTTCCATGTTCCTGGCATTAGCAGTTTAAAGTGGCTTTCAAGTCCCCTACTGATCTTGATAGGCCTGTTACTACCTTGGTTCAAATTTTTACTCTTTATGTGGAAGACTCCTGATTGATTCTCTGCTTCCTTTTCTCCCTTTCTAGGTACCTCTCAGTGATGTTCTGAATAGCCCAATCTGGGCCCTGGCTGGTGGCCCAGTGGATAAGGCTCCAGCCTGTGAACCCAAAGGTTGCTGCTTTGATTCCCAGCCAGGGCACATAACCAGGTTGCAAGCCAGATCTCCAACCAGGTTCGTAGCTGGAGGCAGGTGAAAGGCAACCATACACTGATGCTTCTTTTCCTTTCTTCCTCCCTCCCTTCCTCTCTCTCTAAAAATAATGAATAAAATCTTAAAAAACAAACAAACAAACAAAAAAACGCCCAATTCACCATTTAACTCCTTGGTTAAAAAAATCTCCAGTGCTTCCACATTGCCTAACAAGGAAAAATGTATTTCATTAGCACATCTGACAAGGTCATTCCTGAACCCTGTTTAGTCTGAGATTCATGTGCCCTACTTGCGCCCCATGGCTTGGGAAGCAGCAGCATCAGGAGCCCTCCCTGTTGAACTGTGCTTTTTCACACAGTTCCCTCCACTTAGAAAAGTGACTCTTTCTGACCGCCCTTGTTCTCTGAAGATTCTTCAGAATGCTGATAAAATGTGACCACTCCACATTTTTTCCCTGCCATTCCCAGGCAGAACAGTTTTTTACCTTCTGTGCTCCAATAGTTGTGTGCTCACATGTTGATTACTGTACTTCTCAGAAAGTGTTCTGAATTTAAAGAAATAAATAAAGGAATGGATAGGGTATCAATCTCAAACACCAATGCGTGGCATGTCATAGGTACTCACTAAATGCTGATTGTTCAATGGCATTTAGTACCAGATTTTCCTTTCCCTGACTGTTGAAATGCTGCTTTCTAAGGCCCAGTTTAAACACTTTCATCAGGGTGCCTGCTCCAATTCTCTTCCACCCAAAATGCTTTTAAAAAGAAAACCACACACATGAGGGAATTTCTTTATTTCCCTGATTTGGATTTTTAAATATCTTACCATTAAAAACAAACCCTACACAGATGTTTTGGCAAAAAAGTATTCCACTTAATTAAATGGAATCTTTTTGTCTTCTCTGGAGTGACGTCCCATGTCTGATAGATGCTTAGGTATTTGCTGAATAGAGCTAATCCTTAGTACAGTTTCTAAATAATGTGGGTAACCCAAATACTCTCTATTCCAAAACTTTTCCTGTAATATCTAGTTCACTGCATATTATAAAAACGGAAATTCTAAGAGGAAAAAATACATTTGTCAAATTAAAGTTATCGGCAATTCACACAGTAGGAAGGGATCCATTCAATCAGATTTCTGTCTTCTGTAAAGCTAGTTAATATCAGAGGATGAAGATGATAGAACATTTGACTGAGGATCAGGAGGAAGGTAAATCAGGAACAAAGAGCAGTGAGCTTGAGGGTCAAATGGGCAGCATTCTTCCTTGGGATTCTTGGGACAGTAAGATAAATACTGGTACGTACTATGGCTGAGCAAGGGTTGTGAGATGATACCAATGACAAATGCTACCTTTTGAAAATTTTCTAACATTATGTTAAATATAACTTTTTTTGTACCAGTCTGGCAACAGGAACCAGAATGCAGGTTAATCCTGATAATATGGTTCACATACATTATGGGGCAAATAAAGTTTCATGGGGACCCTAACATTTCTTTGATGAGAAAAATGTGCCCACATTTCACAGACTCTGCATTAATGCCTAGAGTACCACCTGCTTCTAAAAAGCAGTTGTATAAATTTATACACAGTTGAATTTATTTTCTTATTGGTAAGTTCCAAAGATTCTATTTAATGTCTAACATTAAAAAGATTTAATGCAAATAATCTAAGAAAAGAAAGGGGTTGAGAGAAAATGGTAGGCTAAGAATAGACAATAGATGTGATGAAAATTGGAAGCAAGCAATGTTAGACTGAAATTGTATTATACTATTTAAATCACATGCGGTGACTAGGGAGGTTTCTCAATACATTTGGAAGGTGGCAAAATTTTACAGAAAGAGGAAATGAATTTGGGAGGCTAGGCAGCTGAGAGACATTGGGAGGAAAAAATTATTTGGAAGTCATTAGCTCTCTCCCTAGGAGATAGTGCTGGCAAAATGGCTGATTTTAAACTATTCTCCCCAAGTCTTCTGAAAGACCGTGGACTAGCTTAATTTATATTTACTTTATTAGACAATGTTTCAACACTTAGATATTTAGCAAGGAGACCGCAAAATAAAGACTTTATATACTTTGACAAAGTAAATGTTACTAATTGTAAAATTTCATCAAATACAAATGGAAGGAAATTTTTGTTAGTGGGTTTCTTTTTGTTTGCTGGTTTTATTTTTAACAGTTTCAAGGTACTTGAAGAAAGGAAAGTTTTATTTTACTATGAGGCCCAACTGTATACTCCAGGGTTCCTAAACCCCCTGTCCGGAAGAGCAGGCATAATTTGATGTGCGTATGTATTTTTTATTTTTGAGCCCTGTCAACATTTTATCAACTTCTCCAAGTGTTAAATCCCCTATACTGGGTCATCTATGGGATGCCCTTCCAGCTCTCAAGGTGCAGCAAGTCCACGAATCTTTGTTCTTCAGACCTAGTTTTTCAATAAAACCTTGTCTTATACATGAACGAGAGATCATCTATGCCTGAAACGGAAGTTGTGGTCTCTGAAGCTGACTGGGCTTCGCAAGTTCACCGCCATCCAGGGCTGGGGGCTGCGTGATGCCCTCGCAGCGCCCGTCTCTGCACCCTTTCTCACTCAGACAGCAGCGCTGGGCGGCTCAAGTGCGTTGGGAAGTATAATCCCTCCTTCTAAGTACTTGGCTCTCATTCTCCAATCACTAGTGGGAGCTGGAGAGGGCAAGTTAAAAAAAAAAAAAAAAAAAAAAAAAAAAATTCCTGAGGCAGCCGAGTTGCAGAGGGAAAAAAAGTCCGGAGGCGGCGGCAGAGCGGCCACTGCAGCCAGAAGTTGACGGTCGCTGTGGTCGGCGCGGGGCGCGGAGTTGGCCCCGGGCCTGTGCGGGAGCCGGTTCGGGGCCCCGAGGACCAGCGCACGAGGACGAGGACAAGGCGCGGAGCCGAGCGCAGAGGAGGGTAAGGCGGGGAAGGCTCCGGCGGCTCCCGCGTGCGGAGCCGGTCTAGCCCGGGAGCTGAGTGTGCAGAGGGGGTGGCGCGGGTGGGAAGCAAGCGGGGTGGGGGCGGTCGGGTGTCGCTCCCCTGGGGAGAGAGCGGTCAGCGGCGAGGACCAGAGCGAGCAGCACAGCGTGGGCAGCTGCGCCGAGGGGTCAGGGTGGCCGCCTGGGCTTTGTGCTGGGGCAGCTCTGCCGGGACCCCGAGGTCGTGTGCCCGCGCTGGCAAGGAGTGAGCGGGGAGGCAGAGCGGGGACACGTGCTTCGGAGTTGGGGAGTCGGGACCTGATGGCCCACGGATGGGGCCGGAGGGCAGGCGAAGCGCAGCCTGGGAATCAGAATCGGGGACACGGCAGGGAGCCCGCATCTGGGGAGGCACGGAGCTCACAGGCTCCCAAGTCCTGCGGAGCCACCTGCCTCAGATGCCTCCCGGGACCCAGCCTGGAGGAGGCGGAAAATGCGCAGAGGGCTGGTCCCCAGTCCGGACTTGGCTCCTCTCGGCTGCTATTGCCTGTCCCTTCCCCTGTCTATGTGCTCTGTCTCTGTCACATTCCCAGTGTTTTTGCCTGTTCTCTTCCTTAATTCTACTGTCTTTTCCCTTTTTCCACCCACTCTGACCCGTTCTCCTTGAGTGTGTTGGTCTCTCCTTCTCCCTCTCACCATCCCCTTCTCTTTCTGTCTCTGTGTGTATCCCTCTCTGTCTACCACACTCTTTCGGACTCATTTACAGTCTGACTTTCTGCTCCTTGTCTCATTGTCCCTCTTCTGTCTCACTCTCTGCTCTCCTCACTCTGCTTGTCCCCATTTCTGTCAGGGTTTCTGTATTTCTGTCTGTCCCTTGCGGTATTAGGATTTCAAACATTAAGCAACAATCCTCCGGAAGTTGTCTGGTGCTGTGTTTCACCCCCTGTGAGCCACCACTCTAGCTGGATTGGGGTCCTTGATATTTGATTTCTACAGAATGGGGATACTCTGTATCCCTTGAGTTATTAAGAATTGCTCTAGTCACTTTTCCACCGAGGTGAGGTCAGTGATTGAGCAGCCACAAAGGTGTCAGTGAAAGAAAACAGAAGAAGAGAACTGCTTAATTGCTTACAACTTATAAAGAGAATGTACCAGACCTATCCGCAGTGAAGCACCACCTGAGAAAAGGTTCCTGAATTCCGGAAGGAAACACAAAAGGCACCACCACTAATGAGAGGTCTAAGCTAGAAAGTATTTGAAAATAATGTGAAAAAGTACTCAATGGAAATTTCTTGCTATACTAAATTGATGCCAACTCATATCTGTTTTTATTTTAAATTTTTACATATATTTTTAGAATCCTAGTGACAACTCTTCTAATTATCATCTTGAGAAAATTATGGGAAATGTCTTGTATCAACTGGGGCATTTGTCTTTAAGAAAATATTCAGTTTTTGTACTTTTATACCACTTTACACCCTGGTGATCAAGAAGAATTATTTCTAACTGCAAAGAAAATAGGAAAGGATTTGTCAGTAATTTTAAAGCCTGAGACATTCCAGAGATCAATAATTTCTTTGGAAAACTTTCACTTATAAGGATGTTTTGAAGGATATTACATCTTAGTGAAATACGCAAGTTATTATACACTTAGATCATTGTGCAATGCAAAAACCAGGGTTGTGTGCCCTAAGCAAACCATAGTAGTGATAGTTTTTTATGGGAAACATAGCTGGGAAATTAATTGCTCTGATTTTCACTGTTTTCTTTAGTCATGCATAATGTACCTTTGTTTTTAGCCAAATATCGCCCAGGGCTACAAAATTTGATACAGTGTGCTATTTGTCCAATCTGAATTACCACTTAGAAAACCACCTTTTCCTTTTTGGTCACAAGATATAAGTTGATATGATCTCATTACTCATGTGCTGGAGTCCGCTGATGAATTTTAATGGCACTGATTTGTGATCTTAAATCAAAATGTTAGTTTGGTGAATTAAAATCTTGATTTATGCCATGTTAGTGAATCATCACTATTTGTGAGTGGTTTGCCACCTTGTCTGCCAGGTGCTGCGCAACCTTTAGCCCAGGCAGGATTGCCTGAAATTTCGTGCTAGGTTATTGTCCCTGAGTGCTACCTCTACTCCTGGCGTGTTCATATATCATATGTCCCTCCAAATGTTCCAGTCCTTACATAATATTCATTAAAAGAAAATTGACTTTATTTTTTCATATAAAGTTTAAAATATGCATGAAATTACCTGCTAAATTAGTTTTTATTATAGTAAATGTTGATTTTATTATTTGTTTATAAAGCAACTTAAAATGTGGTATCTTGGAGCACGTAGAGCAACCTCCACTCTTCCCCAGCTCTCCACTCATCTTTATTATCTAAATATGAAGTCAGCTGTCTCCTTCTCCAAACTAACAAAAGACTTTCCTGATTTTTCCTGAGCTCCCTCATGCTGCCTGTTAAGTTTCTGAACTCACCTCTCTCAGCATTCACCTCTCTGCTGTTGATTACTTGCTTGGCTCTTCCTCACTGTGTATTTTCTCTCATTGAGCTGGGATAGTATTTTTTTTTTTGTTTTCTTGTCTTGTCTTTCTTTTTTCTTTCTTTCTTGTTTTCTTTTTTGTTTCTCTGGATTTCAGAGGCCCAGCAGAGTGCCAGGCAAATGAGAGATATTAAAAAAAATCCTTGAAGGACGACTTGTTCTCTTCCAATTTGTCTCTAATTTATGATATTAATTCTTTGTAGTTGCAGTAGCTTAAGGGATATACTTTAGCATGGAGTAATCACAGATCATAGGGTGAAGGATGAAAAGAGTCTTAGAAAGCATCTTATCACACACATTAATATAAAAGATGAAGTGGATGAGGCCCAAAGAGTTTGAGAACCATGCTCAGAAATAGACAGTGAAGCCACATGGATTATAGAATTGAGACCTTGTGTTATTTTTCACTGGGCCATGCATCTTTTCGCTGGGCTCATAATCACTTGCTTTCACTAGAAGTGGATAAATCTGTATTCAAAGCTAACAATTATTATCTAGATGCTGAAGATTTCTTCTCATACCAACTAGTAAAAGTAATTCATGAAATTTATAAATCTGTAGTAACTGATAATCATTTGTTACATGTATGCATGGAGGTAATATGTCTTTTAGAACACTGACTTTTAAAAGTCTTTTATGTTTTGAGTACTGTGTAATCTTGAGGAGGCTAATTATTTCTACCTGCAAAGAAGATTGAAATTTTCATGACTTCCATTTTTCTCCTCTATCAATTTCAGCCTGTGTGTGTTGACGGGGATGGGAAGAAAAGGATGTTTGGACCAGATTAGGGGTTCTTTTTGAAGTTTTTCTTCACAGACCACCAGTGTAACTCTTAGAACAACTGCAAATTCATCTGTTTTGCATATCAGACTTTCCTGTGAGCTTTTGTTTGAGCAAAGGCTAACAGAGTTTTAAAAAGGCCTGAAGACCACTTCACTTGAAGTTTTCCAACCTTCCTTCCAGTTCTTGAACTGCGTAATCAAGATAATTTCTAGCTTTTACGTTTGGTGTCCGGAGGATGGGTAATAAAAGTAGCACGGATAGAAGGAGAAGCTGATTTTGCAGGAGAGACACTCATTTCAGGTTTCCATATGCAAGATTTGACACAACCTCAATAGCAGAAATTGAAATAAAAGTGTTGCCATATATAAAGGCAGATCAGAATTCAGGGGAGGGAAGGGCCAGGGCTAGAAATAGAGATTTAACAGACGTTCACACAGAGTTAATGATTGAAGTTGAGGAAAACTAAAATTTTTTAGGAATCTGGAAAGAGAAGTAAGTGAAGATTTGGGGGTGGATAAGAGGAACATTTTATGACACTTTAGAATATTTTAAAAGGATTTTTAGGATTCAGCAAAGGAAAGGATAATACATAATTTACTTTAGACAATAATCTGTTTTCACGATTTTTTAGAGCATCTGATTACATGCCAGTTATCTTAATTACATTCATTTTTACTTAAATGTTCATGTGCCTACTCTCTGCCTGGCCTTATTACATACTTTGAGGTGCAGAGACATTGAACTTGCATTCGAGAGAGCAAACACTCAATGGATTATAAACAAGCATAGTGCTAAGATCATTTCCAGTGAAATTGTCATTAGGAAAAAAAGACAGGGTGATATGACAGTGGAATGCCTGGGGCTACTCTTTGTGGGATGCCCAAGGAAGGCTTCTCTAGGAGGCTCTGATGAAGAAAGAGTCATCCCCATGAAGTTGTGGACAACTTCTGGCAGAAAGAACATCAAGGGTGTCTCTAAAGTAGCAGCCAGCTGGGTGCATGTTGGGCTCAGGCAATTAGAGGACCTGGTAGGAATGAGGTCAGGGAGAGAGCAGACCCATGTTATGAAGTATGCATTTTATCCAAAGTACATTTTATTTAATTACTGTGGAGGATTTTAAACTGAGAAGTGAACAGATCTGATTTAGCATGTCTGTCTACAGTGTGAGGAAGGATGTCTGAGGTTAGATGATGTGAGAGGCTATGCGAAGGATCTATCTAGCTGAGAATTTGGTGGTTTGGCCAAGGGTGGAACCTGGGAGAGATTGATCCTACATTGTTCTTATCACTGAATGAGTCAGGGAGTTGAATCAGCAGTTCCGCTCCCTGTTTTTTTTTTTTTTTTTTTTTTGGGGGGGGGTGGGGGTGGTCTTGATCTACATTACAGAAACCCACTAGTTCAACAGTGGCTTTTACTTTTAAATTGCAGACCTCAGTACCTCACAGTTCCCAGCTGTCACACAAAGTTTGTGTTCTGGTTACAAAGGAAAGGAAGCAAATCAGAATTCTCTAATCAGGTTCGAGTGTCATTTTCTTCTACCCCTTAGCTTTGAAAACTTCACACGTTTCTTGAAAGATTTCACTGTAAAATCCTGTTGTTAGATCTGGAACTCACACTTCCTCGTACCCCAGACCTTTGAAATGAGCTAGTATACAGTAGAGATTCAGTAAATATTTGTGGAATGTTGTTGGATATAGTCTGTTAAGGCCCATACTTTTGATTCAGCTGACTTTATTTTTCCTATCAATAAGTATATGGTTCCATGTGTCTTTAGCTTTAGAAGATATTAAGTAGCAAGTGAAGAAAATGATTTTTCTGAAAGTTGTATTTACTTATTGGCTAAAGGAAAAAAGATACAATCCAATATATCTCTATAATATTTCATGCCTGGCTGTCCTGAGATAAACAGTTTAGTCATTTTTATAGCCGTTAGATAGATATGGACTTAAACAAGTTCAGACACATCTGTCACTAGTTAATTTGTTGATTTATGAATGTAAAACGATTCCAAGGAAGTCTGTAATGATGGTGCCTTTGTCTAAACTAATCTCTTGATAGCAATCAGTGAGTGTTATCTAATTAATACACTTTACAACCGTCTATAAAAGGTACTAAATTATCATCCGTTCTTTTTCTGGAACAAGTGACTCTTCGCTATTGCCCTATAGCCATTTAGCTATGATAGTACACGCAGCGTGAGCGTGTCCTCTTAGTTGTCGTAATACAGAGTGAGTGTTCTTCTCAAACTTGGTGTCACATTTTCATGTACATAGTAGTTGCACTGTTTCTTTAGTTCCTTTTCTGTTAGGCAAGAGTTTCATCTATATCTGAATGTCTTTTCCACCTGTGTAACTTGATTTTGCTAAAACCTCCCATATTATTCTTCTGTGTCATGTATCTTCCATTTGCCTCTCCAGATCCACTTCTACCTTTTGCTCTGCCCACTACGCTGTCTGGGTGAGCAGCTGATGTCCAGCTGGCTCGAGACATTGGGGAACCCCAGCAGGAGATTAGAGGGAGGGTGGAGAGAAGGTATTGATTCTCTTGGGTCTTTCCCTGCAAGATTGACTTTGGCTGCCTGTGTCTACTGCTCTCTTGAGAGTCTTTGCTGTACTACCCTGTCCTTCTACATTCCAGTAATCGCTCAAATAGCTCCTCTGCCTTTTTTTTTTTTAAGATTTTTTTCTATGTTTTTTAGAGAGCCTGGAAGGGAGGGAGAATGAGAAGGAGAGACATATCAATGTGTGGTTGCCTCTTGCACGCCCCCAGCTGGGGACTTGCCACAACCCAGGCTTTGCTTCCAGTAGGGAGTCAAGGCAGAGGCCCTGTGGCTCACACACCAGCACTCCTTCCAGTGAGCCACACCAGCTGGGCCTTTTCTGCTTTTTCTACCCTGATTTACTCCATTATTATTTAAGTTCTTTTACGCACCTACCTATACTTTCTAAATTGTTGGTAAATAAATTCGCTTCTACTTTTCAGAAGTTGTAACAATTAAGGCCCCATTTTCTGTTGATACCGCTTTTAATTCTCCTTGTTCTGGAACCTTCTTAGACCCATAAAAGCAGCTGACCTTCCAGTCTGCTTTGCACCCAAAATGACCTTCATGATTCTGTCAGTGCAACAGTGGCATGGGAAACCTAAGTTGTTGTTATAGAAATACTTTTCTGTAGACCAGCTTATTGCTTTAAACTTCTTACTGGATAGCCTGTATGCCTTCTATATATGTAATTTGGTTGTCTCATTCACTATTTTGTTCATTCATTAAGGTAGGGTGTATTTATGGAGTCACTTTTCAGGATCAAGCACTGTGCTAAGTGCTCTGGGTGATTTTTTATGTATTTTTAAACAAAAATAAGGTTATGTATATTATTTTGTTACTTGCATTTTTTAATTGTCCATACATTGACACTACCATTTTGTATCTGTGTTTATTTTGAAATATCACATTTAATGAATAATAATTTAATTAAAAATCGCAAGCTTTTCCATCTCCCTGCTGCTTGTACGTATTAGAATATTTTTAAAATCCTCACTGGAGGATATGCTGATTGACTTTATGGAGTGAGGAAGGCAGAGAAAGAGAAACATTGATGTGAAAAAGAAACATTGATCAATTTCCTCCCAAACGCACCCTAGTGGGGAATCAAACCTAAGTATGTACCCTAACGGAATCAACCCACATCCTTTTTGGTGTACGGAAGGGTGCTCCAAACAACTGAAATGTCTAGACAGGGCTAGTGTTTGTTAAAAGCTAACAAGCATGAAGAAAAAATAAAAATGACCAATAATCCCATTGTACAAATAACCTTTGGAAATTATGAGATGCTTAGAATTTGAGAGTGTAGAAATGGCCTAAGTCATACAGATATTTATTTTATTATAACTCCTTAGCATTATGATGCCTGATAAAATTGATTAAACAACAGGGAGGGAATGCAATTTAACCAAATTCCTCTTGTTTAGCAATCATGTTCTAGGAATTTTTAGGCCTAACCCCATTGCTAGTTCTTTTTGTCTTGTCACATATTAAATGAAAAATCAGAGTTTGAAGTAGTATGAGCTATTTGACTAATTCACACCCACAACTTACATATAACTGTTTGACTTAATTGTACTTGTTTTCCCGTGTTCCATGGAACATTGGTTTTGTGGAATGTCAGGTGAGTAGGCAGCCCCAGAAGAGCCTAGGGGCAGCAGCGTAGCCTACTGGCTAATCATGGGAACTGTAGAATTGACCTAGTTTTGGATTTTGGCTTTATTACTTGTTAGTTTAGTTACATGACCTATAGGCAGAATTACTAAACCTTCTGTTTCGACTTCATCATTTGTAAAACAAGAATGACAAAAATAGTGATTACTTTATAAGTTTGTAAAGTATTAGAACAATGCCATACACATAGTTAACACTACGGGAGCATTTGATTAGTAAATAGACAATAAAAGTAATCTGGGAATTGCTGATATTTTAAAACTGCAAGCCTTCTCTGAGCCTGTATTATGCTAATGTGCACTGTGACAACCCTTAAAAAGGGGAACTTGACCACAGAACTTGTCAACTTCCCTGCATTTATCACTGGACCCATAATGTGTCTCAGAACTCACTTTGGGAAAAGATGGATACAAATTCTTGACTAAACATTTCACCATTCTTATTTCCAGAAACTTTTCCTCTACCTGGCACATCTATCAAAGAGTAGAAACCCAGTTCTTACTTTGTTTTTTTTTTTTTAAGTTTTCCTTTTCTTTTTCTTTTTAGAGGTAAAATGAATGTTCTTCTTCATAACCCAGAGAAAGGCTTTCTGCCAGTATAGATGTTAGTATCCTCTGGGGATCACTGAGTTCAAGCTTCACAGTGCATATTATCTTCTAGAAAGCTACTTATTGTTATCTTTTTGCAATAAAAAGAGTATATATTCATTGACATGAACTTGGGAATTCTAGGGAAGTGTAACAAATAAAATAAAAATCACTCACTCTTCTACCACACAGATAGAGCCCCTATTAGCATGTTGGGTCCTTTTTTTCTTTACAAAATTGGGAGTATAATATAATATGGTTTTCTGTCTTGTCTTTTCTTCCCCCCTTGACTTTATTTATATAATATTCTGGCTTTCAGATGATTTGGTAATCTGCATTTCAAAAGAGCTTCCTTCCTTACTTACTGAATTCTGTGGCCAGACACAATATGAAAATAAAATGGTGTATCTAGAATGAGTTTCTCTCTTATTTTAAGTATTCTCGGAAATTGGAACCACCTGGTAAGCAGTTGGCAATTCTGTTTAAAAGACCTGAAGTAGGTGACCTCAGGTTGCTTCATTTTTATGAGTCATTCCAGTGTTCCAGCCAGCAGCCAGATGGACGCATAAGAATCCATGACCAGGCTGCTTTGGAGGCATTACTTACTCACTCTGAGTAAGTGACTGAGCGAACTTATATAATGTCGAGATTAACTAGGAAAAGTTATCCAGGGAAACCTGAGTTATTCTCCAATAAATCCTAGTATTATTTAAGTTTTAAATGATAAATTTGTTCTCTCCATTGCCTGTTAGAAGTAGGGTTCTCATAATACATCAATATGCAGGTCACACACGGTCTCTTAAGTATTTTATCTTGTCCTATAATTTCAGATAGGAAATAATTTTTCTATGGCAGTACTTAAGTAAGGACTTAAAAAATACTAATTGTTGTAAGATTTACTCTATGAGTGATGGATTTCATGATAATTAAAATATATCTGCTCAGTAAGTCCTTTTTCATTCATAAATCCTCTAGCAATTTTGAATCCTCATCTCACTAGAGGTTAAATGAATCACTCTTTAAAATACTTACTTTTAACATCTGTTAGCAAATTAAAATTTTAAACTCTTTCTGAAGAGGAAAACCATGCTATGCTGTTTAATTGAATTAAATTAGCTTTTCATGGAAATTTACCTAGGAGCTGTTTCTGGAATCAATTTGGAAAATGATCTTTGTATTCTGTGGCATTTATGTTTGATTATGTTTTTCTTAGTAATTCTCAATGGACCTGATTCACTCCTTGCTTTAGTCATCAAACCCTTGCAATTTCTGTAGGCAAATTAGGCATTTCCTACCCCACAATTATGCATATTTATGAAATAATGTATGCTTCCTCCTTATATATAGATGGTGTATGAAATTTTTAATTTTGTTACTTAAGATGATCCAGTTTATCGTTTTAGTATTCTGTAGAATGTTAAGGCTGAGATAAAAGTCATACATAAATTAACTTCTTCCAAACAAAAATGTTTTGCAGAAGTTAAGTTTTGATACCTTTACCAGTAAAAGCAGGTGCTGCTCCTGGGAAAAAGAAAAATAAAAAAGCCAATAATGTAAAACTTCTTTTAAATCTATTGCCTGGGAGCAATCCGTATCTCAGGCACATCAAAGATTGTGCGCACTACATTTTTTGCATTTTCTCTTACCCTGCGATATGCTGATTTTCAAAGCTATGAAGTAATGGAAAATTGCTTACTAAAAACTCAACTTTCAAGTTTTTTAGCTGTAAAATTTAACCTTTGTGATCCACTGCATAAAAATACATTTTATGTGCTTGGTACAAGGATTATAACTTAATGCCTTTATTTCTTGACTACTTCACATTTAGATCTTTCAAACATACTTAGTTTTTAAATAAAAACCTTTGCATTGTGTGCCCCAAGCTGAATGTTAGAATTGTGCTGTTTTTCTCCTCAGTCCTATGAATACGGGACTGTTCATTGTATCCCAGTTTACCCTTCACATTCACTTCTGCCACACCATCCCTTCTTCCTTCCTTCTCTCTCTCACTTGTGCACTTGACAGCATTTTCCTCTGACTACTTGTTTTGAATCAGAACAGGGTGAAATCATGCTCATTGCTAGGATCTTGAACCTCTAGGGTATTTCCCGAGTCCTTACTAGCTTACTATCCTGTGACAGATTAGAGTTTTGACTAGGGTAGCATAATGATGATTGGTATTCTGTAAACATAACCTTAAAATACTTTAATTGATATCATAGACAGATAATAAAAGTGAGGTGTATTTGTCTTTTGTTATGAAATCACTTAATTACTTAATTTCACCTAAAATATTTTTATGAAATGTTCATGTTTTGACATTTAAACAGATGCTCACAGGTTAAGAAAAATAGCCAAAAATGGCACAGACATATATTATACGAAATATACTGTATTGTAGATGTTACTTGGTCTAGACTATTTTCCTTCCTTTGTATAACCTAAATATATAAATCTCTATAATTTTATTATATAGAGTTTTCACCAAATACTCTCTACCTCCTACTTGATTTGAAATGTCATGTATTTATAATTGTGGTTTGAAAGCTGTTATGTATTCTTGAATATTTTTCTTCTAAGTTAGTGATGTGTAGCCCAACTTAACATGAGACTGTAAGCTCCATTTTTGGACCATCTTTCCTAAACCTGGCAGTTTAACAATAATATTTTATACCTTTAGTTTGTGAATAATGCCTTTCTTACAAGTGGGATTATTAAATATTTATGCTGTATGAGTGAACTTGGATGCCACATATGTCAAAGACATAGTCATGTCTTGCTCTAAGGAGAAAGATGTTTAAAAGCACAGATAATACACTATCAAAAATAAGGGCAGAACACAAATAGACTGAATATGAGAAAAAAATAAGTTGATGAGAACATTTATGAAGTGCCTAAATGATTCAGGCCACTATTACATCTGATGATGCCATCAGGGGCTTTCCTGGGGACAGCTAAGATCAGTGTTTCACAGTTTCACCTTTAAAATTTAGTGTTGCATCCTCTAAATATCTTCGTTTTCCTCAGTATAAACCACTGCTGTCTTTTGGAACTGATTCGAATTTCTTAGTTTGTTTCACTTTCTGGGTTTTATATTTCATTCCTCAATCAAGTTGTGTATTGTCATTGAAGTATAGCAGTCATTTGTTAGCTTAATATTTCTTACCCATATTTTCCATTGTTGCATAAAGCCTATGAGTCTTGACAACTATACTGTTTCCTGTAACCTTTCTAGACTCAAAGGATGAGGTTTTTGTTTGTTTGTTTGTTTGTTTTACTTCCTAGGCCTGTCCTGTGGTGCACTTGATCATTTATTTTTGTTTGGTTAGATTTTCCTCAGTTTCTAAATCTTTTTCCCTTTTGTTTGGAGTGGAGTTATATATTTTGGTGACTTTTAAGCTCTTTTCTGTTATAACTAAGGCTTATTACCTTGAGAAGTGCAGTCTATATATTTCTTCTCTTGCATGCATAACTCTATAGTTTTCCACTTTGAATCTTATTTGATGTTTTCCCTCTGGTAACTCATAAAATTTTGGAAATCATGTAGGTTATCCCACTGACTTGGCATTCCACAGACTGGAAAAACTTAGTATCTCTCACAGACCTGGAAAATTTAATCTACATTTCCTCTCTACATCATTTATAAAGATGTTAAATAAGACCATTTCCAGCACCTTCCCTATTTATAGTTTTCCTGCCAAAGTAATGCCTTTTTTCACTCTCATCTTTGTTTCTCCAGTACAAGTTCACCTAATCCTATGGTGACTCAGTTCTTTTTAATAACTTTTGTGGTAGTACCTTGTCAAGGGCTTAAAAAAAATAAAGTAGATTACATCCACTGATTTCTCCCTTGAGGTTCTACTCAGCTTTTAATTTGCCAACACATGATTACCCTTGAAAAAAAAATCAAAGCTAGTCCCACCCCATTGTTTGCTGAATTCTTCAGTGACCTAACGCTTTAGCATATATATGCCTCATGAATTTGTCAATGTGCCAAGAAATAATTATAACACTAAATTGAGGAAATTTGGAAGGCTGTGGATAAAAGAGATGAAATTTAGCATTTATGTGGATGGTTGACCTATGTAAGCAAGCAGAAAAAAAAAAAAAAAAAGGTTACCTTATTGAGTCTTTCCTATATTCCGGGCAATGTGATGAATAGGCCCATCTTCTTTGAGAAGATAGTTGATTGGCATCCTCTTTCCTAAGTGAAGGAGCTTAAGGCATGGTGGGGTTTCCCAGGTAGTTGTCCAGGATTCTAATACAGGACCATCTGCTTCTAAATCCATACTTAAATGGTAGAGTATTGTTAGAGCCAGACATTGTGTTAGTTATCGATGATACAAAGATGATGAGTTCTTGGCTCTGGTAGCTCAGGGACTTGGAAAGACCCTGAGGAGAGGAAGAGATGTGTGCATAATGACTGTATGAGCTGGTAACTGCATATGGCAAGTGCTGTGAGAGCACAGGGAAAGGTTGATCACTGAAGAATGCTCAAGATAGAGACTTGGGTTATTGATCATATATTGAGAGGAAGATGGGTAAAGAATGAAAATGTTCAAACACTTTGGAAAAATATATTTTAGAGCCTTAAATGGTGTTATCTCCTCTCTTTGTCTCCTTTCAGTTATGGATCATTTCTATACAGGGAGTGCTGACACTTTTTTAGAGCAAAGTTACCACATATTTACTAAAATTTACCTCCATTTTATCCACATGGTGTGTGTGTGTGTGTGAGAGAGAGAGAGAGAGAGAGAGAGAGAGAGAAGAAGAGAGAGAGAAGGAAGAGAAACAGAGAGAGAGAGAGATTGGGTATTTAATATAGGTTATATGTAATGACATATTTTTAGTGAATTTTGGAAATCAAATAGCTCAGCTAATTTGCCAAGAATATAGACATGCAAATGGTGAAAAAAGACCATTTAAAATCGATTAATTTATCTGAAAGGACATTTTAAAATTTAAACAGTTATTTTGAAGGAAACACCATAAAATAAACCTAATATTTCAATAGTAAATATTAAATTGTGGGGTTAGGCAAAAGTTCAGTTGTTACCGGTGACCAGAAGGTATGTTCTGAATACATAATAAAAATCTTCAGGGAGAGTTTCATCTTGAAACCCTTGTAAGTCATTTTTGTTTCCTAATATTTAAAAGCACTCTAGATCATCACGTGTATGAGAAATATTACACATGTCTCTTCTAGTTTGATTTGTCAGAATGTGGTAGAGGGAAAGGAAATCGCTGCAGTGGTTTTCCAGGTTGGTTTTCAACCAGCCCAGCTGACACTTACCCCCAAGTAGGTTGCTTGCTTCATATATTTTCATGTGTCTTTTCTACGAAGAGTCATAAGACTTCCTTTTTTGTTTGTTTGTCTGTTTGTTTTATGCATAATAGTGTGTTTGCAGGGCAAAATGCAGTGGGGTCTATTGTCTGTGGCGTGGAGTTTAGTTAAGGTAGAGTTATTGACTTGAAAAAGAAACCTTTCATTTCCCAAATAACCAGATTAAATGTGTATTTTGTGCACAACTAAGGATTATGGGGAAAGCAAAGTTTAAAATAGATTTAGGCATTAAAAGTAAAATGGCAAGTTAAAACAAATTACTATTAAAATAATTATATATGTTAAATCAACACATTTTTGCTAGCCCAATAATCACCATTTGATTTTTCCAAAGGAATATAAATATCACAAAAACAAACTGAACTGTAGTATAATTTGTAACAAACCGAAAGCTTCCTCGGAGTGACTTCTTATCTTCCAAAATACAATTTTTCCATTATCGAAAATTGTATTTATGTTGAACATAAATAATCAGGTATTTACTTCACTAATGTTCCAGATTATTGTAAAATCATGTTACTGGATTTAACGATGCAACCTCTGTTCTGCAACCTTGTGTATACTGGAGGCTTGTTATGCATGTCAAGGGTATTTCCTTTTATTTGTTCTAATTTTACCTGCCATTTGTATCATTGAATGACCCTTCATAATTCTATTATGAAACCATATAATAAGGAAGGGCTAGTTGATTATTTTTTACTTTAACTTTCATAATCTTATATAATTCAAGTCTTCTTTGTGTTCTCATTTCTCAGGTCAAATAATCCTTGTTTTGTAATTTCTCATCACAGTAATGAATGGCGTAGAGTAATATGTTTCACTATATTTACTGTTCTTATGTTAGCATGTTACATCTGTTCTCCCTTTCAGGGAAGGGAGGCAAGTAGTATGTTGAAAAGAGCACACAATTGGGAGGCAGGAGAGGCCATAATTAGTTTTAGATCCTCGGACTGATCCTTGAAATAAAAAATTGGCAAAGCTCTCTAAGGTGTTCTGGCTCTGAAATGCTCTGACTCTGTAACTCAAACGGGCAAATCTTATTGTAATTAAATAGGACCCCTGCATATAGGCAACAGTGTGGTGGTTGCTGGGGGTAGGGGTATATGGGCACTAAGTGGTAAAGGAAAAAATACAATAAAGAATACATTTGAAAGAAAAGAATTGTAGTATAGCTCTAGTTTCTTGAGAGCAGGGCACTGTAACTGGTTCATGTTTGTTTTCATGTTTGTTTTCTCTCTCCAGGTGGTTTTAGAATTTCAGAGACAAAAGAGGATATTCATAGTTGAAGTCTCATTTCATAATTCTTGACAAGAGAGACTAATATTTATGATATTTATGAATCAAATGACTATACAGTGTACCATTTTACATCTTGTATAAATAAACTTTTTGTTTGGGGGTTGCAAATAATTTTGGTTAGGAGGAAATAATTCTGCCTCATTCAATGCTGTACTTTCTTGGAATTATTTTCTAAGAACTTTAAGGCAGTTGTTGAAAAGGTTTTGTTCAGAAGTCAAATTCAGCCCTGGCTGGTGACACAGTGGATAAGGTGTCAGTGTGAGAACCCAAAGGTCGCTGGTTCCATTCCCAGCCAAGGCACATAATCAGGTTGCAAGCCAGGTCTCCAGCCAGGTCCTTAGCTGGAGGCAGGTGAAAGGCAACCATGCACTGATGCCTCTCTGCCTGTCTCCCTCCCCCTTTCTCTAAAAAAATAATAAAATAACAAAATAAAAATAATTTATAAAGAAGTCAGATTCAGTTTCATGTTTGACTGTACTGGATTATAATGCTAAAATGTGCAGTTAAACTAATTCTAGGAGATATTAGTGCTCATTCTATTTTTTCATAAAATATTCTTTTTCATACTGTTCTAGGATTGGATTAAGTGTCCATATTCTTTTAAAATATCCTGGATACTTACAATATTGTTATTTTCTATTTTCTTTCTATATTATTATTTTCTAGTTGACTAGTAACTTTCTTTTAAGAATTATATTTTCATATAACACTCAGCTCTTATTTTTGTATGTAGGACGATTTCAGTGGTATTTTCTAGATTGTTCACAGAAAATTTTTTTATCACAGCATACTTCTGGTCAGCCTTTCCCTGTAGTAGGTCAAAATGTGTTGAAGGAATCTAATCTAATTGTACAATTGTACTTACCAAGCTAAGATAAATAGAATTGAGAAAACAAATGATCAGTGCCCCTAGAAATTTATTCTGGAGCATTTACTATTCACGTGAATCAGGAAGCCCCTACTGAAACCTATAGAATTGCTTGCTTTACACGATTAATTTACTCTTACAAGATAAGGAAGACAAGATAAGGGAAAAAAGTGAAGTCTTTAAGAAATGCTGAAAGCATTCTTGACCATAGTGACTGGATTAGGGCTCATGACACTAACACTCTTGAATCAAAAATGAGAAGGAATGTGAAAGAGTAAGGCAGTCATCCCTTCAGATGGGTACTTCGGAAGTTGGATTAAAAGTGAAAAAAATTATTTGATTACCTTTATGCCCAATACATATCACTTTATTTATGAATTTTGCATCCTAGTACTATTCTTGTTACTTGTACTTTTCTCTTCTTTTGAAACCTGATTTGTAGTTTACTTTCAGAAAATATTGTATTATCCTATTCCACTGGACTCATTTTTTCCTTTCCTCAGTCTGTAGCCTCTTCCATTCTTAAGCCCTCTTCTGCACTTTATCAATTTGTGATGACCAATTTCCTGAATTGTTAGTGTAATTATCATCCTCACAGGATCAAGTGTTTCGAATGCTAAAAACTGTATTCTGTTTCTCTAGTTTTCCACAGATTTCACAAAATGGATATAACACCCAAAGATCCTTGATCAATGTTGATTGGCTTTCCTATTTTAGATGGTTTTAACCTTTGTTTTCTTGCTATTGTGAACATTTTCACTTTGGAAATAGCTAAGGAGCCTTACGATTAAAAAGTGTCTCATTTATTTGTGTAATGAATATATTCTGGGGCATGAAACAAACAAACAAACAACATTCTCCTGTAGAGTTTGACTCAAGCCATTGTGGATGTTGTGCACTGGGATATGGAGGCTGTGCCTGGGTTTGCATCCTGGCAAATGGGGGTCACAAGAGGCCTTCCTTAGTAAGGGTCCTGTGGGAATTAAATGAAATCTCCAGAACTCTGCCTTGTACAATAATTGTTCAGTAAATGCTCTTTCTTGTCCTTGATTTTAGGTGTCTCTAAGTGGCATTGGCTTTCAGCCTACTTCGCCAGGCATCTGTATGAGGTTGCTCTACTGAAATAGAATGGAGAAAATTTACAGTTAATTAATCGATTTTAATGAGAAATACTTTTCTTACAACATGTTTCCAAATGCAGAATTTTTAGGGCACAGCTATTCATATTGAAATGTTAAATGCCTAGTTAGAAACAAGAAGCTTTTAGAAACAAAGTTGTTTCCTTCCCTTTTTATTCCACTTGGGCTCCTTCCATTTCTATTTCAAATGCTTGCTTCAAAAAAATTCTATAATGAAATTAAGAGCATAAATTATGTTCTTATTAATTGGAATGACATTTTTCCCTTGGATGAATTATGAAGAGTCTGGTTAAGTTGAACATTAGTGGAGCTTGAAGAGATGTTAATATTAAGCACGTGTTTAGTTGCATGACATGATCAGTTTACACTATTGCAGAACCTTAATTAAAGTTTTATTAAACTGTGTAAACCATGATCCAGTTTGGATTTGAAAGTAGATAGACATCTGTTTCAAATATTATTACTACAGTTAGAAATTAATAGCTGTTTTTTTTTTTTTTTCTCTGAAAGTCTGACAGTTTTCCTTTTGGAACTTTTGTTTCTGTCTCCTTACTATTTTCTCAGTATCAAACTATGTTTGAGATGTTAAGATTATTTTAATCATTGCATTTATAATCTGTACAATATCTATGCAAAAGACAAACAAGTATTTGGAAGAACTTTAAAGAAGAATACTAAAATAATACTCCTTCTTGTTTTATGTCAAAATCAAATTTCTACAGTGATGCATCAGAAGCATTTAAGCCAGTTTGCTTGATTGGGGACCCCTATGCCCCCTCCTCCCCACCTACCTTTTTTACTTTCTCCCTCTCTGGCTTTTTTCTTTATGAATTAAAGGCTAGTTCTAGGTAAATGTTGGTGCCATTTTGTTCACATAAGCAGTAAGCATAAAGTGCCCTGTTCTTCTAATATTGTTTCTTTAAATATTAAAAAAATACCCTAGTAAATGCATATATATATAGATATATATATATACAGGGTGTACACAGTCAATTGGCAACATTTTTAAAAAAGTTTTATATTATTTATTTATTATTTTTAGAGAGAAGGGAAGGGAGGGAGGCAGAGGGGGAGAGAAACATCAATGTATGGTTGCCTCTCACCTGCCTCCAGCTACAGACCTGGCTGGAGACCTGGTTATGTGCCCTGACTGGGGAATCGAACCAGTGACCTTTGGATTCACAGACTGGTGCCCATCCACTGAGCCACCAGCCAGGGCCAATTGGCAAAATTTTAGTGAAATAAACAACATACCACGAAAGTGTTATATTTTGAAATAAGTTTATTCTTATATGTAAATACATAAACATAGTCATTATTTTTTAAATTGTTCAAAAAAGTCTCCATTTGCATCAATAATAGACTCAATTTGACTGAAATCTTGAGCATGCTTTAATTCACTTTTCTTTATCCATGGACATCATAATGTTTTCAATCTTAGCTTGAACAGCCTCTTTATTGGAATGAGGCTGTTTATTAACTTCTCTCTCACAAATGCTGCATACATAATAGTCTAAAGGATTTGCATCTGGTGAACTAGGCAGCCAGATTTCCTTTGACCAGAATTCAGGAACATTGACATTGAAACATTCTTGCAACTTTTTGGTGTTATGTGCTGGTGCACCATCTTGTTGGCAGATAAAATGAGGTCCATTTGCGACTTGCTTCATCCACAGTACAACTACTTCTCTCCAAATGTCAAGGTAAATATCCTGGATCTTCATTGATGATCTTCTGGATTCTGTGTACAATATCTGGACTTGTGCAATCCTTGAGTACCTTATGTGTTTTCCTTGTTGGTTTGGCGACATCAGGATCAGCATCACACACCTTATTCATGTTGTCAACTGTATGTAAAGGGATATTATCGAAGCCTGAAATTTCCTCAGCAGTTCGCCCTGCACACAGCCCAGAAATTATGGTTGCTATAACATTGTATTCCTTCAACATGATGGTTGCTTCCAGAATTTTATACTTTATATCTGAAACAATAATGTTAAATATAGCCTTAGAAACATAGTTTTTCAAAATTAATAAGAAGCACATGAAATAAGGAGATGCAACGTTATTGCCAATACATCACGTGCACCCTATGTGTGTGTGTGTGTGTATAAGCTAATTGTGTATGTGTTTTTATACTTAGTTCTGGAGAGGAATTTTGATATTATATTTCATGCAAACATAATAATGAATACTATCTATGTAAAAATATCAAAATTTAAAATTTCTATTAAACCATGCTCACTAAAATGGTAGAAAACAGTACCTGGAATCTGTTATTTGTAACCATTTTGGTTACATTTCCCTCACCTTCAGGTATTAATTTTAGATTAAAAAACTGGGAAGTTACCATCTTAATTTTGCATTTACTTTAGTTTTAAAATTATGAGTGTTTTCTCATGTCATTAAGTATGCTTCAAATACTTTAATGACCAAAATATTCATGCATTTATATTTTTTCTTATTTTTTTTATCATAAATAATAGTGGATTTTTTAATGAACGTATCTTTATTTTTTATACAAAAGTTTTTATACATAACATCAAATTGCTTACCAATGAAGTCATTCTAACTTATAATCCTACCAGTGGCATATCTATTTAATTTTACTCATTTTTAGGTGTTTATAAATATTTTAATTATATTCACAGAATCTCCATTAGGCTCAGGAAAGACAAAGCAAAATGGGAAATACCCAAACCATAAAGTAGTTTTGAATAAGTGGGAATGTACTTCATGTTATTTTTATTTAAAAAGAGGAAAACCATTAGTTTTTACTACTTACAAATACTAACCATTATTTTGATGTACAATTTCAAATGATTTATAAATAAAATGCAAATTAACTTGAATAATTTTTCCATTATATGGTTCTAAGTTTTAATTTGCAACAATAAGAATGATTTAAGGAAAAAACTATTAATTCACACAAAAATCCTTGAACTCAAATGTGAAAGTGACCTTAGGGGAAAAAATCTAAATCAAATTTTTATTTGATATACAAATGAGAGTGAAGATAATTTTGTGCTTTGTGAAAACACCTTGTACTGTGTGATTGCTTTATGAGGGGCTACGTCCACAGTGGGCACCATGCTGAACCTAGGTCAGGACAGAATCCTAAAGGTGGCAGGGCTACACAGGAGATGCCCTGAACAGCTGGGACATGTCACCTATGTCTAACTCTGGACTTAGGTAGACACGGAGTAGAACTCTGAGACTGGGAATTGAGACATTTGGGTAGGGCGTGCTTGACAGTACTGAAGCCTCAAATGTCCGTCTATTTCTTGGCCAGGGGAAAATAGCCTTCCCTTCTTTGGAGTCTATGAAGTAACCTTATCTGAAATTACTGCTTTATAAGTTGATGCTTATGCTTCTTGAGGCCTGTCACATTATCCCTGATTTTTAGGTTGAATATCCTGAGTAAGGTCTAATTTTAGCACAGGCCAACTGGGGGATCCCTGCCTCAAGCAGAAATATACTATATGTCAAAATAATTGCAAGATAGTATGTACTTTCAGGGATTGTGTGAACATTGTGGAGGTAGATTTATGACTATTAAAAGATGGTAAGACATGGAATATAAGATGCTATTGGGTGAAAAGTCATTATCATGTGGGTACTTAATTGTGACTTTGGAGTCATTTCCTGGCTAGGATTTGTGGAAATATCAGAATTTCCTTAGCATGCTGTTGAGGGAAGGGTCATAAGTTTTCGTGGGCAGGAACAGTAGAAAGGATTTGCTTTTTAAGACTGGAGAACCCACCACTTATATTTCTTAGGACATTCCCTTCACCAAAAGGGATGTATTGCTGACCCTGCTGCTGCATGCCTAACCTGCTCTACACGTAAGGCACTGAGGCCTCAATATGGCATGATCCAGCCAGCCCCTGGTGGCAGATGGGCTATCTTGGATACTTTTGGCTTTTGGATACTTTTGGCTTTGGGAGAGGTACGATTGTCCTTATCAGAATATATACGCATGCCATTGGAGGTTTTTTATTCACCCACCTGCAAAGACTTTCCAATATCATCATCTGAGTTTTTAATTCACTGACTGCCAAATATATCAACATGATACCCCATGTGATATTTCCTCAGACTAAGGAACCTATTTTATAGTTGAGCCATGATCACAGGATTCTTGCTTCTTATGTTCCCCAACATCCAGAAGCATGCAGATGGGAGGGGGAGTGGCCTGTGGGATAGAGTAAAGGTTCAGAGAAGGTAGCAACTTGTGGACAACTCTGTAGGGTCAGATGGAGTTCATGTGGTGTTGATTCAGTAGCCAGTAGGAAGCACTAAGTTGGTACACATTAAAGAAATCTATAGGCAGGGGCTGGACTTGCCTTTACCGTCAGTCACAGGGACCCGCTGGAAGACTTTATACTTCCTGTCTGCAGCTTTAGGCTCTGCTGGGAAAGAGGTCCTCATTCCTGGTGCAGGGGATGAACACCATAGGCAGAAGGTAACAGTAAGAATTCCAGTGACTAGAAGCTGTGACCACCACCTGTTCACCTTGGGCTATGACAGTGCACCAGCAGGCATAAGAGGAGTTTCAGCTAGGCCAGCCAACCTTGAACACCAGGAGAAGTTAAGGTTACTACAGGGAGCAGCATCTCTGGCTGTGGTCTGAATCTCCCCTGCCTGTGGTCACTGGGCTGGACAATATAAACAACCATAGCCTGACAAAGGCAAGGCATTTAGAAGCTCAAGCCCCCTGGAAGCAAATGGCTGAGTCACCTTGGAAGGCAAAACCCAGACTGCCACTGGCCAAGAGTGAAGGGAGGTGGTGGAGAAGGGGTTGGCAGATGCAAAATGACTGCACCAGCTGCACATGGCACACAGTCTAGCTGGTTTACTAATTCTTTTCAGTGACTGTGAGTCCCTGACCTGCGCACCTTCTTTGCTACACAAGTAGAGGCAGTCTTCTTACAGGACACCCACATGTCTTAACACATTGTTGACCAGTCACGCAAAAAGTTGTGCTTTCAAGCCTAAATGTTGTTGACCAATAAGTTAATTCATGCTTGCACTTGCATTAGCTTTTGCTATAAAATTGCTGGCTAACAAAGTGTTGAGAGAGTGCAGGTCACCTGGGTGGCACAAAGGGAGGATTGTACTAAATCCAGTGTACGTGCCTTGTAGGTCTCCTAGGTCCCATCTGCCCACATTTCAGCAGCTCCCTTTGCTTCATCCTTAGAGCAGCTCTGGGGTAGCTCCTGTCTCCACTGGTGCCTGCCTCTGTGACCCCTCATCTTTATCACTTCTGTCCCAGCCTCCTCTGAGGAGATGAAGCCCTTGCTCCTGTCCACCTGCATTATCCCCACCAGGACAGGGGTGTCAGTAGCTCCAGTGCTGAGGTACCTCCTGAACAGAGAGGCTGTGACTTCCTAGGCAGCTGCCAGGAATCACAACTTGGAAGTCTGAAGGAGAGAGCACCCAGGCAGACTACCTCAGAAGAGATGGGAAACTGGAAGGAGACCAACAATTGTTCATTTTTGCTTCAAGAGCTCATTCTTATATGCAGTGGTCCCCTCAGCCTTTCTGTGTTGTCAAGGATGAATATGAATTTAACAGGTAAACTGAGGCAGGAGGGATGAGAGTTGCTCCAAAGAGAGAATAGTAGCTTCTGTGGCATTATTAAGATGGGAAAAGGCATCCTGGGATTGAGGAGTTGAAATAGTTTGGTAAGTTGAGCTCATAGGAGAACTGGGAAAAAGTGAGATTTGAGTGGCACACAAAGGTCTGCTCTTCCAAGTTTTAAACTTGATCCTTGAGTTTAATTAGTGATTTCCAAGGTATGAGCTTGTTCATTGGGGTGTAATAAGAAAATAATAAAACTTCTATTAATACTTAGTTTTATCCTTTATAAACTTCTCTATGTATATATGAGTCCAGTAGATAATATATATCTTATGAAATATTTAAAAGAAGCCCAGGAAAACCATTGTGAGTTGTTCCTGTTGTTGTAACCTAGGAAACTAACTCATCAGATACCACATTTTAGAACAATAACTCTGTTGAGTGTCAGGGATAAATTGCAAGGGTGGGGTATTAAGAGCTCTGAACGCAGGAAAACTAATTAGGAGGTTTATGACTTTCAAACGCTGAGGATGCATCCTCACTGCCTCCTCCCTCTTCCTTCATGCTCGCAGCCCTGGCCTGGCTCTAACTTTCTGCGGAGTTATTCGTGAAGCAGCAGCCTGGGGGCGCTCTAGAGATGGTCCTGTGGTTCATTCCACGCTTCACGTTGAGGCTGTCCACTTTGATTGACGTTCTCACTCTATCTTCCTACCATTTGCAGAGGTAGAAGAAATTTCTTTTGTATTTTGGTAACGTTTAAGAAAACTTATCCCCTTAATTTTTAGAGCAGTTTGAGGTTTAATCAAGTTAACTTTTGAACAAAAAGGAAGGATGGCTTTTCATCTTTACCTCTTGTAGTATAATTTATCTGTAGTATCTATCGCCATGCTTCATCATGGTGAGTGGTTCCTGGGTAGGTTGTGGCTTCTTGTTTCGTAGAAGTTCTGTGTAGTCTCTTGGACTGACATTCTTGCACTACCTTTAATAACTACTTTGAGAGTTTTATTGAGTTATCAAGTGTAATTTTGAATCCACTTTACCAAGTAAAACTTTTTATTTATTATTCATTATTACCATGATGCTTTTATTTGGGGTAGAGCTAAGACTTTTACATCCATAAAGTTTCAGAAATGATTCTTTCAATTGTGTTTTAACTGTCTAGAAAGAACTAAAACAAGAAAATATGCTCAGAGCTATTTAAATGCCTAAGGGAACGTCTTAATTGTTCTCCTGTTATATTTTAAAATATTTTTGTGAAAATTTTGAGTTTCCTTATCACTTGCAAGAATACTTGTTACCTAATTTTTATTTACTTGACTTACAATATGGAATGATATACAATAGCATATATGGAAATAAAATGGACTTAGTTCTGCACCTTCTTTTCTTTTTGGCCAGCAGTTTTGTATTCTAAATGAAGTTTATTCCAAAGTAAATGCTTTAGGAAAAGCTACTCAGCCAGAAAGAGGTCTCCCTCTGCCAGATCTTTTTTTTTTCTGAAATGAATAGCACTAACTTCATTTTATTTTCTAACCTTATCTTTACTGGTTATTTTAAAACTGTTCTTTCTTCCTTTGATCAGTAGCCTAAGTTTTTCATTACTTGGCAGTGGTTTTTAATATTTTTTGAAAGGAGGCATACATGTTTAAAAATCACTAAATAAAATAATTCTTTATTTACCTGGTATATTTGAATAGTGGATTATTCAAATTAAGAGAATTTTTCAGATAACTTAAGTTTTACATTTTTAAACATTAAAATATTTAAGTTTTAATTACCATGGATAGGCAACTTAAAAAATTTGTGCTTTTTTGCCATGTAAAATAGGTTATGTTAAACAGAACTTAATCTCTTTTGGTTAGTCATTATTATGGATGTACTTTTTAAAACTGCACTTTCATATAGATATAAATGGGCTGTTTGTTTCTACTCCAAATGTTCTCAGGACTGAATTCTTTTTTTTTTTAAGATTTTATTTATTACTTTTAGATAGAGGGGAAGAGAGGGAGAGAAACATCAATGTATGGTTGCTTTTCACCTGCCTTCAGCCACAGAGTTGGCTGGAGACCTAGCTTGCGACCTGGTTATGTGCCCTGGATGGGGAATTGAACCAGCCACCTTTGGGTTCACAGGCTGGCGTCTTATCCACTGTGCCACCAGCCAGGGCTAGGACTGAGTTCTTTTGCCTGCTTTTGGCCTCTGATTTTTGTCAGTTATTAGATGGCGTTAATAATTTTGTCTCCAGTGGGTCTCCAATTTCCCACTTTTCCTCCTTCCATTTGCTTCTCATCACCCCCTTTTCCATAACACTACATACACCTCCTCCTCCTCCTCTCTCTCTCTCTCTCTCCTCTCTCTCTCTCTGGCTGTTTCTATTGCTTTGAGTGCTTGAAAAATGAGAATTATGTCTAAAATGGGACAACATAATGGCCTTAATCTGAAGCCAGGTGTTCTGAGTAAAGCATCTAACTCTCATTGTACTTATCACCTGGCATTTCTGTTAACTGGTCAGTGGCCTTGTTTCATTTAGTTTTCAGTCTTCCCTATGCTAGAAATAAAATTTCTAATTAAAGATGACTTTAGGTTGAGATGTTACTGTAAAAATAAAATTTTTAGTTAGTTACATAGGAATTTTGAAGCAGAATTAATTAAGGAAGCATATCCCAGAAAATACTACTGACTTCTTTATATAATGCTCACTGAACAACAATTTATACACAAAACTTACCTGAAAAATATCCAAAGTAAAGTACCTGGATTCTGCTTTTACCTTTTAGAAGATTATTGTCTCAAATCAATGACACTGTTCAGATAGTCATTAAGAGGGGAAAATATGGCATAACCAATTTTCAAGGAAAGATATATAGAAAACCTCTTACTGAAACATACAAAAAAATGTGAGTCTAGATCCACACTTCAAAGAAGTTAAAAATTATACCACATTTGGGTGAACTAAAACAATTGGGGAGTTAGGTTACAATACACAGAACTATAAAATGTTTATCCTCAGGTCCCACTGTGTGAATTTATGTTTGGTAGAGTCACGTTGCTTTTGTAAAATCGGTGATACTACTTCACATATTTGGGGATGATCAATAAATCGTCAGCCCAAATTTGCATGAGATTTTAAAAATGCTGTCTTAAAAAGAAAATACTGGCTTATTCTGCAGACATGCCATGCAGTTGGTATCATTTAAGTGAAGTTGTGTTTGTAACGGTACATATAAGTCTATTCTATTGAACAGGAAGTTGGGTAAAGTTGCAGACTTGTGACAAATGTTGGCAGCAACAGTGTGTTTCTGGACAACCAGTGCCAGTATGTAGTGAACAAAACCATATTGTGAGCTTTTCTCTAATTATGTACAAATACGAAATAATTCAAACCTTTGAGAAGAGGTTTTAAAACAATTTTTTTTTTTTTTTAAGTTTTAGATTGAGTAAGGATCAGGGCTGAATGAATGGAATAGAGGACATTATTTAAGCTCATCTCCTTATTGCTCTTTAGTCTCATTATAGATAGACTTGAAGGTAACAGATTTTCCCAGAAGTGGGTATTCTTTTGGTGCTTTCAGTTCTTCTATGTTGCGCATATATCTTTATTGGGCTTCCTCAAGTGACATTGATTGCATCCTTCCAGTAATTATTTTCTAGGGCTTCTGGAAATGGTTGTGTGTGCTGAAAGGAGGCAGTAACAAACAACCTCCAAAGTAATTTTTGTTTATATCTCATTGATCATTGACCTGTAAATGTACCCAGGTTTAATAAGTTTTACATGTTTATTAAATACTGAATGTAATATGGAAGTATATAAAGTATATAAGTGGTTTGGCCTCACTAGAATACTCAGAGTTCAAGAGCTATATGTAAGAAATTAATAAAATTTAATTGGAACCATTATTTTTCTATTCCTAGAATATATTTTTAAAGATTTTATTTATTATTTTTAGAGAGAGGGGAAAGGAGAGAGGAGGAGAGGGAGAGAGACAGTAATGTATGGTTGTCTTTCACCTGCCTCCAGCTATGGACCTGGCTGGAGACCTGGCTTGCAACCTGGTTATGTGCCCTGGCTGGGAATTGAACCAGTGACCTTTGGGGTTGCAGGCCGGCACCTTATCCACTGTGCCACCAGCCAGGGCAGAATATTTATTTTTAAAGTGCTAAAGGAAATGTTTCAGAAATGTATATTTCTAAAGTATCTTGTGACCTGTAGTGCAGTTATACAAAGTGTTGTAGAGATGAAATGATAGAACTATAAACATTAACTAAGAATTTAAGAATTCACGAGGTGCTGGGACTTACTGAGGAAAAAATTGTGACGACTTTAGGCCTGGTGATTAACAGTAGAGTAGAATTCACATCAACCTGGGTTGGACTATGTTGTATTTCCCTAATAGAAAGGTTTTCCTGGTGGTGGTGGTGGTGTGTCTGTGTGAGTTTCAAACACATTTTCAGGCCATTTCTGGAGAGATTCTGACTGAGTAGAGTGAGGATGGGACCCATGAATTTGTATCTTTAACAAGGACTTTATGATTCTTATTATTAAGCATGTGTGATGAACATTTGAATGGATGAAAGAGTTAGATGAGCAAATAGTGTCTGTTGATCGCAGGTACCAGAGAGCAGCACATAGGCCGTTTGGTGAGGACTGTTTGCCATGTTAGTTGGTGGATGAAGTTATAATGATGATGATGGGCAAGAGTTCTGGTCCTATGTAGTTACATTATTTTCTCATCTAAACAGCTAGTGTTTACTTAGTGTTTAGGGTGCGCCAGATATTGTGTTTATTTACCACATAGAGCATTTGTGATTTTTATGTATTTCATTCAGAGATGAGGAAACCAAGGCTGAGAATGGTGACTTAACTAGGGTTGAATTCAGTGAGTGGGAGAGGTCAGGTTGAAATCCAGGCAGTCTGTTGCTCTAGTTAGCACTCTTACCTGTTAGTGTTGACTTACTGTGTGCTTCCATTTCCTCGATAAGGGTCCACAACTCCAGGGTTCTCAACCTCAGCATCCATATAATAAGAAAGCAATTTTGATAAGAGTCACTGTTGGGAGTTTTGTGAAGGGATTGTTAGTGTTCCCAAGGAAATCTGTCCCACAGCTCTCAAAGACGTTTTAGTATGGAGAGAGACATGAGAACCTTGACGTGGCCTAGAGTAGCTCCCATTCTTGGTTACGAGTCTCCAGATATCAGCTGACAGTTACACATAAACCATGGTATCACTCCCCCTCCCCACTATATCCTATTACATCCAGCCTCCCCCAGACACAGTTTTTTTTTTTGAGGCCAGGAAGCATCCTTCACATGTGTTTTCACTTACTGGCAGACCTTTGGCAGGTTTAGCTGCTTCAGTCCTGAGTGATAACTTTTATGGTGACATCTGCCTGTCAGAGCTGCAGAGTGGCAAGTTTAGTCAGGGTGCTGAGAATCTGAGGTGTCAGATGTGGGGTAGGTCAGGAGTGGTAGCGTGTGATTTACCCTTTGAGTCCTCAGGATCATAAATACTGAAGGTTTCTCTTCTCCTTCTCCCACCCGCCCCCACCGTGTTTTAAAGCAGGTTAATTCATCTTGGTGTTGAATGTCTTTCCTCCAGAAGGCAGCATCCAGAGAGGAAGACAGAAGACAGGCAGTATGCTCAGCAAGATATTTGCTTTTTGCTTTTCCCTATGGTTTTCATCGAAAACTTCCCAGTGAACCTCCCAGGCGCATTTTAATGTCATTGCTCAGACTACCCCCATAAAGCTGTTTTTTCTCCAGTCAAGTTTGAAACAGAAAAATGATAGCACTCATAATATACTTCTAAAATGTAATTTTTCAATGTGGCTTTCCCCTCATTCATCTCTTGATGTCTGAACAGATCCTGTCTTGGAGATGCCACACTGAATAGAATTCACAGTGACTACTCTGGGTAGCGACGCTACCTAACACTCTCTCTCCAGGGAGAGAAGACATTGGGAAATTTCTTCAGACTTTTTAAATAAAGGGGACTTGAAAGCTATATTCAAAAATAAAAAAGATAATTTCACTCTTGTGTGATTTAAAAATGTATCTTAATTTATGATTTTTGTTTCATTTGTGTGTATTTGATTGAATGGGTGTCGCCTTTTGTAAGTGGAATTCAATGAGAATAGTTAATATTTGTGGCTGGAGTACACGTTCTCTTGGCAGAACCAGAAGACGATCCCAGATTTCTCTCATCATTTGCCTTTATGCCCTCTTTAGCCAAAGACATTCTTTCATTGCTGTGTCTACAAAAGAAATTCCAGACTGTTGTCAGTACCTCATTGGCTATGTTAAGTCAGGAAGAGCTCTTGTAGCAAGGTTCACATATTGATATCAGAGAGCATTTGTGTGGGAAGAGTTTTTGGATCCAGATGTGAGATTTTTGAAGTAGTGCAGTTGATATTTGAAGAGTGTGTAGGAGATTTATTTTATTTATTTTTTTGCCATTTCAGGGTTTGGGGAAATAGCCTGATATGAAAGTTTGCTTTAAGGATTGCTTAGCATTTACTTGTGAGAAGCCTAACTATTTTAAGGTCTTTTAGTTGTTCTACTGTTCTCTTCGGTCAGCAGATGGTTTTCTAGTGAACAAGACAGGACTATTAAACACCCAATGAGTGCAGTATTCTTCTGAAATATATGTGAGCTGTTATGGAGGAGGGAGGTGGGCCACCAGGATTGTACTCATTAGCTGTGTGACTTCAGGCCAGTCCCTTCACACCTTTGGACTCTAGTGTCCTCAATTGTAAAATGGAGCTATCATATCATGGATGCTATTTGCCTTACTGATTGGGTTATATTGAGGATCATGGCAAGTTATATCTTTTTCAACTATAAAACAATTCTCTAGAAGTTCATTGGTCCTTTGTTTTTTTGGCGTAGCGACTGTCCTTGAAGAAGTTACCATTTATTTTTGTGGGCAGGGTTTATATAAAACAGATATTTGAAAAGCAGTGTAGAGTAGGCTATAACCAAATGCAGTTCTTCTTCAGCAGTGTCCATGTGTTGTAGGGAATCAGGAAAAGAAGAGATGGACGTAGGTGGATTACTGAGAGGAGGCTTCAAAGTGGGAGGTGTAAATGTGGATAGCACACAGTGATCATGGCGGTGGGAAGGAAGGTAGGTAAGCTGACTACCTGCTCTCACCCAAGTGCCATGGTTTGAAAACTTTCTGCTTTCCTGTGTCATTCAAAGGCCTTCTTAGCAATCCCCATGGTACCTGGGACTCAGCTTACTCTTTAGTGCATAGCAGTTCCTTTTCTGGGAATTTCTTTCCACCTCTTCTTCTCCTTCCAGTCCAGTATCACAGATCTCATGACTGTGGAAGCATCATCATCCTGATACCCTTGTCCCACAATTAAACCTGCCCTCTGCTGCCCTCCTACAGTGCCTTGTGGTGGGATCCATCACTGATGACACTTAGCTGTTCTTAGATGTGGCTTAAATATATCATTTCATTTCATCATTATAGTAGCTTCATGAATTAGGGACTAATATTATTATTCCCATTTTATAAATAATAATAAATCCTGAGGCTTTGGAAATTTAAAGTTGTCTAAAGTCCTCTAGCTAATAATAGGTGCTGAGACTTGAATGAAACATATGACTGTTCTTCCCTATGATGGAGAATTGAAAGATAATATTTAAGTATTTGATTTTCAGAAGTTTGTGCACATAAATGTGAGAGAAAAATGAGACAAAAATAGACTTTGGAAACTTTTTCCTTGGATTTTGCTGATAAAAGTAAACATATTACTTATCTTTTATTTAACCATGAAGTTAAGTAAATTGAATGATATGATTTAAAAAATGATAGGTAATATGTTGTGATAATTAGGAATTAATTACACCTGCCTCAGGTTTTCAGGAATGTATTTTCACTGGTGAGACTTTATATGATATCAGTCCAAAGAATTCTTCATTTTTGTAATAGGATTCTGTAGTTTCCTATTTTTAAAAATGAATTGAATGTATACTAAAGCAAATTGATTAGTTGTTTAACAGTGACTTGGTTTATTTTTTGCTGGGGGAATACTCTCCCTGAGGGCAAGGAATGTTTTAGATGTATAACAGCTACAGAAATTGCCTACTGTAATTGTGAGAGACAGGTGGGTAGACATCAAATTTACTGGAAGTTTGAACTCCTACTTTTTCCAGGTCATTGGTTCTGGCTGAACCCCCAGCATTTGGGTTGAGATTGATGTGGCCTGGAACTGGGACAGAGGCTCAGTCCTTTGGCGGCAGGCTCCAGGAGCTACGTGAACGCTACCACTCTAGGGGACTCCTCAGTGTTTTTCCTTAAGGAATCTTTGCCTCTCAGCAGCTCATGCATCTAGCCTACAATTCTCTTAGTCCCAGGAGGTCAGTGAAGAGAGAGATGGGTAAAATGACACTGAAAGACTTTGTGGCAAGTATGGAGTTTGAGCTGAACTTTGCTGGTGGTGGGACTGACGGACTTAGATGTGTTGCATAGAAGATGTGAGCATAGACCTAGAACTGACACCATAGTGAGGGTCTTAGTGGAAGTTTTGTTACGATTAGAGAAAAATGCTTCCTGGGGCCATAAAATTCACTTTTATTAAAACTCAGTTATAGTCCTGGTTGGTGGCACAGTGGACAGGTTCCGACCAGTGAACCCAAAAGCACTGGTTTGATTCCCAGCCAGGGCACATAACCAGGTTGCAAGCCAGGTCTCCAGCCAGGTCTGTATCTGGAGGCAGGTGAAAGGCAACCATACATTGATGTTTCTCTCCCTCTCTGCCTTTCTCCCTTCCCCTCTCTCTGAAAATAAATAAACTCTTTAAAAAAATACAAAACTCAGTTATACAGAGAAATACGTACTTTATTTTGTGTATCTGTGCTCATTGTTCACAGCCCTTGTCTCTGGGGCAATACCTCTTATTTCCCTGGTGGTTAAATGTCCTCCTGACCTGCTGCAACTGATGAACTCATGGTCTATTCTTTTTCATTTCTCTTGAGTAGCCCTTGGCTGACTCCAGGCTTCTCCTTGGCTCTCAGTGGACCATGGGGCCTGTGGAGATTTGACTGCGAGATGCACTAGGTCATGCCTGAGCAGTCCACCTTGCAGACACTGTTCCAGCACTACCTCAGTTTATGGCAGTCATCTTCTTCTGAGAAGCTTCTTGGCCAGATTCTTAGCTATGTCTGGGTCTGGTCTACTCCACACTATTCCAGCACAGTTCAGGAAAGTGAAACCTGAGTGACTCCCTCCCTGCCAGTTAACTGTGGTTTACTTTGATAGGGCTTTGTTCCAGTTCTTTAGAAGTATCCCAGAGCTCTCCAGGGGAAGAAGAGCTTGTGAGCAGAGTGGGACTAGGAGAAGTACAGGAGAGCTAACATGTGTCTACTCATCTCCATTTCCTGCTCCTCTCCCCTTCTTTTTCCACACCCCTTTCAATGTCAAGAAAGAGGCAGGATTCCTCCCTCCTCTTATTCTCAGATCTCTCTCTCTTATGTAGGATTCAATAGTGCAGCTCACTAGAACTTTTTTCAAGATAATAACTTGATTTATGCAGCTCTTGTTTTGCTGCAAAATCTTGTTTTCTGAATGTTACAAGTTGAATGTTTCTTCTGCCTTGGACTTTGCATTTGCCATTATTCTATGATGAATCTTATTCTCTCCAAGATGGAAGTATGGGGCAGATATGGGAAAAGGTCATGTGCTCAAAAAGTCCAAAGGAAAGAAAAAGCATTCTAACATTTGAAAGTATGGTTGTTACAAGTGGTAAAAGGTGACTCAGAAAATTGACCCTGGATCTTTGAAGCAGACTTCCCAAACAATATTTTGTGGGATTAGTTAACATACGCTTAAAATGGTTACTTCCCAAAGGAATGTGTAGCCAAATAGCATATCTGCCTCTTGGAAAGAAGCATTAAAAGAGCATCTATTAAATTTTGACCATGAAGCTTTGAAAAATTGTTGAATACCTACTAATTCTTAGAGCCTAAAACCAAATAGAAATCAGAGATTTGACTGGCTGTTTGTACAGCTTATTGTCACACATTTTTGCTGAAGACCATTATTGAGCCTTTCAAAGTAAATGTATAGTTCAAACCTGCTCACTGAGTATTTCCTTTGAGCCTCACCTCAGGTAGAAATCATTTTCTCTGGGGGTTATTTTTTTTTGTAAAGTAGTTCGTGTGATGTGATAGCCATTTGGAGGGGGGTTTGGGGGGAAAAGGAGGAGGGATTCGCAAAAGAAGAAAAACTCATGGACAGGGACAACAAATTGCCTGAGGGGTGGGGAGAGGTGGAGGTGGGTAGGGGTGATAAATGGTGATGGACAGAGACTTGACTTGGGGTGGTGAACACACACAGAGTACAGTGTACAGAGGATGTGTTGTAGAATTGTGCACCTGAAACTTGTATAATTTTGTTAACTAGTGTCACCTCAAGAAATTCAATAAAAAAGGAAAGAATAAAAAGAAACCGTTTTGTAACACATATACCTAAGCAAGTGAGCCTTTTGTTAGATCCAATTAGAATTTTCTCTTGCAATTAAAAGTGAAATTCTGAAATGTTGTTTCACTTGGCTGTAGGCAAAGAAATTCACTTGGGACCTCTTCTGCATCGGCTTTCTGCAGACAAAGAGTGTAATATTAATAATATTTGTTTACATAAGTCTGGAATTCATTATAGACAGAAATAGCCTGGATGTACACATGCTGAAGTAATAATGTATTAACGAATAGTGCTTGTTTGAGACTTTTTCTATGATCTACAAGTGTGATAAATATGTTGTACCTGTTAAATGGATGATGAAGGCTTAGAGTTATAGAATTAAGGACACACAGAATTTTGGAACTGGAAGAAACAAAGTGATTGTCTCTTTATATCATGTATTGAAGCAGGGAGCGAGGCCCAGGGAAGCTAAATAACAATTTTGAGATTCTATAGTGAGCACTAAAATATAATTTCACCTTTTTAGGTAAGCTGAATGATGTTTTAACATTAAGGTAACTTTGGTTTTGGATAAAAATATTACCCTGAAACTCAAGGAATACTCTTCCTTTAAAGATTTGAAACTAAATGCACCTTATAGATATTAAAATCCCCATTGTTTCTATATATTTTACTCACCAAAAGCAAGTATATTTGCAAAACTTACAAATAGGTGAATAATTTTGACTTTTATTTTGAAAACAAGAGAATTTTGTGATTGATGATAAATGAACACTTCACTTTGTTCCGGAAAGCTTTTGACCCCCAATTAGAATGGCTTGTATTCATGAGCCACTGGGGAGTGCATTTATAATCCAGTTATAAATCATACTTAATACTGTTGTTTCCAATAGTTGCAATGGGTTTTAAATAGAGAAGTCACAGGATAATTATATTGTTCTGATGGACGTAGAGTTAATATGGGGAGTAGTGTGAAAGTGGAAAAACATTGTGTATGGAGAGGGAGATTTTGGCAAAATCCTAATATCCCCTGGTGATGAATGAATCTGCTTCACTTTGTCCTAAACTCTTATTCTTTGTGTTGAACTCTCCATATCTTAACACACACATAGTAGCAACTGGAAAGTCATCTATAAAATAAATGAAGAAAATAAGCAACTGGATAAGTATGGGTCTAGAAAATTGTAGTCAACAAGGATATAAAAATAGAAGATTTCCCATACAGTTAAGACGCTGAATTCTTTTACATTTTTCTGATACTTTCTTTCCCTGAATATAGCAGGAAACCATCTGTATTGGAATCCAGTGCTGGACAGCAAACATTTTCCAAGCAATATATTTTCAGAGATGATTTCTATGTATACTTCAATTTAGCTTTATTCAAGGAAACCAATCTTCTATTATCTAAATGGAACATTGTACTTATTCTGGCAAGTTGATCTTAAAGGGCAAGATACATAAAACTTAAACTCAGGCTGAGTCATGGCACTTTTAACAATATTCAGTAACTTCAGTCAGTGTCACCAGGGAGTTATCTCTATGTCAGGACTAGGGTTAGCCTTCTTTATCCTAACTGGGAATTTGAATAGACTTAATTAGTTGGTAGTCATTCACTTTGACCCCATTGTATGTAGCAAACTATTAACTGCTGGACTTGAAACTAGTTACTTAGGCTCACAGACACTTCATTTCCTCTATTAAAATGGGTTTTGGTGAGGATGCAGTCAATCATTTGATATGTGACAGTTCTTTATTTTCCCTCTTCTGTATTGTGTTATTATATTGCAGGTCAAAATGTAAGTAACTGAGTTATGCTTCCAGTGTTTGGATATTCCTTTCGTTACTTCCAGGACTGCCAGATAAAATACAGGACACCTAGTTAAATTTGAATCTCAGATAAACAACAATTAAAGTTTTAGTATGAATTTGCTCCAAATATATCATGAGGCATACTCACACCAAAAAATTATCCATGTTCATCTGAAATTCACATTTAACTATTTTTATTTTTTCTTGCCTAATCTGGCAATTTTATTACTACATGCTGAATTTTATGTTATTAGCAATTGATATTTTCTTTTCTTATTACATTAAAGACATTATTATTAATTAATTTCACAATGAATAATAAATATGTAGTTGGTAGTAATTTATGCATACTTATATAGTGAAAGTCATACAGATGTCAGATTTGACAGTAAAATTTGATATGTTTTTTTTTTTTTAATGATTTTATTTATTACTTTTAGAGACAGAAAGAGAGAGAGGCAGAGAGAGACATCAATGTGTAGTTGCCTTTCACCTGCCTCCAGCCATGGGCCTGGCTGAAGACCTGGTTTACAACCTGGTTATGTGCCCTGGCTGGGGAATCCAATCAGCAACCTTTGGGTTTGCAGGCCGGCGCCTTATCCCCTGCACCACCAGCCAGGGCTCTTGGTATGGTTTTTATTATAAATGCCTGTGGTAATTGGGTAGAGAGGAATTGTGAATGTACTTTTAGTTTTAAATCAATTAACTAATGAAGTATATCACACTTAACAATTTAACTTCAAGGAGTGAAATGTGGCAACAGCAGGTCCCATGAACGTGTCAGCCACACTTGAGACATTGTGATTGGAAAATAGCATATGATATTTTTGTCTGTGGAGAATAGAAAGTAAATTCTGTCTGGCTCCAGCATTATTTATTTTTTATTGCTTCAGCATTTAAAATAGTAAATAGTTTGAACCTAACTCCTGGTAGAAATAATTTTCTAGGGAAACTATTTTTTTTTTGTTAAAATATTTAGAAATATTTAAAATTTAAAAATTTTTAAAAATTTTAAAATGAAAAACTTCAGACTTTTAAATTGCAATATATTAGTAACAGTTGCAATTTTCTTTTTTTTAAATTTTATTGTTGTTGTATTACATCCATCCCCTTTTTGCTCCCCTCTGTCCCCCTCGCAATTTTCTATTTTGTAGTTATTCTAATTGTTATTTTAATTGTTACTTTCTAAAACTAAATGAACATCATATTTGTTTCTAATACTGTTTTGAAAGTTTTTGTATTTTCTTTCCTATATAGGTATTTTGTAAATATAAGAAAAACTGGGATTTATAGAAAACTTGACAAAAAATTACTCCTGGCTCCATTAGCCAAAGAAAATTATTGGCATCTTTTTGCTATTTTAGCCCTCACCTTTGTCTCTATAGTATTTTAGATGGTCATAATTATTGTACTATCATTTTATAATATAGCAACATTACATAATTATAGTTTTAATGGCTACTTAATTGTTTATCCACTGGGCTACAATAATTTACTCTGCTAGTCCAATGTTTTTAAACATTTGGTAGGTACAGTATTTTTTTTAATTAGAAGTAATGTTGATAATGAACATTTTGGCACATGGCCTTTTATATGGTCAATATTTTGCTTTATGCTACTTACCAAAGGTAGAATTTGAATGATTCAAAGAAACATACAAACATAAGGCTCTAGATTATACTTTCAAAATTAACTGAAAGGATTTTGCTTATTTTTGTCAACACTGGCAGTGTGTCAGAGGGTCTCATTTTGTCCCACCATTTCAGAATTGACCTTTCTTATTTTTAGTAGTTTTTGCTAATTTGATGTTAAGTGAAAGTTGAAAGTTTACATTTATTTGTTTAATTATTACTGTGGTGGAATGTTTATAAGTGTGCTTGACCACTGACTTTTTTTGTTCATTTTACTTTTTATGATATTTTGCTAAAATTTTAGAATAGCACTGTGCTATAGACGTGGGAGGAGAGCCAAATAGATGCTGCTTGAGTATTGTATGTGGTTAGAACATTATGTTAGACACTTTCTAGTTTCACCTCTTGTATACCATTATAATTTTACAAACTCACAAGTTCACTTGAAATGAGCTTAGTATTACTCTGTGAAATGTACAGCCCATCAGTTCTTTCAGAATGTATAAGCTTCTGATGATGTCACGCTCACGTCTCTGAGGATCAGGCTGACTCTAAGTCACAGAGTATAATCAACAGCTGTTTTCTTCATTACTAAAGAGTGTTATTAAGGGCTTTTCCCCCATTCATGTATTTTATCTCCCTTTTGTGTACGCTGTACAGTTATAGTCCCTCTGTGCCAACTTGTGGAAAATAGAACCAGTATTTGCATGAATAGTCTTTATCCTTCTCTTTCTAAAACACATTTGTTTTGCTCTTCAGAAAGAGTGGCCAAGAATCTGAAGAACTCAAAAATACCAGTCAGCTTTCTACTGTAGGAAAATGTTTTTGCATAAAGTTAAATACCCATCTGGTCCCTGACAGTATCCAATATGTGAGGTGAAAGTACAGCCAAGTGTGAAGCCGCGAGGCGAGAGAGGGACTGGGAGCAGTTGTTATTGTACTTTAGGACCTGAGTTCTTGAAAGGAAAGAAGTGTGTGTGTCAGCCCCACCTATTCGTTGTTTTGCACTTGTCTGAAACCACAGAGGAGCAGGTGAATTTATGGCTCTTCTGACCCTAAAACAGGTTGGCCATGGACTAAGACTGAGGTGGCATAGTATTTTTTCTTTCTTCTGTTTTATGAACTTTAAAGTGAAATTCTCAAGAAATAAAAGAGTATTATGCAGGCTGTTGTTCTCTCTAGCTATAGCTTTTTGAGTCATGTTCCCTCTTCATTCTACATGTTGGCATTTTTTTTTAACTTCCAAGCCAGTTGAAGTATTTTTACTGTTTTGTGTCAGAGACCTGCTACAGTTTGTTCAGTGCTTGTTGAGCATGTACTGTCTTTAATAAGTATCATATTAACTTCATTACATCCCGGATGCTAAGCAATATGTGGAAATTTGAAAAGTATGTAACTTACAACGCTATACATTGGTATATAACCAAATACAGCCAATAGTTGAAAAGTCGTCATGTTCCTGTCCCTTAGAGTAATGTCTAGTCACTTTCCAGGATTAGAAAATCATGCAGTGGGAGAAGTTGAAATTTGGCCCATAAATGGGAACTAGATGTCAATTTCGTTGCATTTTTGTCCCAAGGACAGAAATGTAGCAAGACTGGATGCAATAAAATGTTTCATTACAGCGACAAAGCATGATTTTTTAAAGTAGGGATCAAATAACTTTACTATGTATTGATAGATTATACTTATTATATAAATTATGTGTATTTAACATGCTTTATATATTTTACATATATATAATATAAATATCTTTATTAGTTATATATAATATGTATGTTATATATATGATGTATATATAAAAATCTTTTATAGTGCCTAACAGAGTGTTAGGAACATTGCAGAGAAGATTTACTGTTTACAAGGAAAAATTGTATGTGTATATGACTTTTTTATGAAATGAGCAAAAGATAGTATAATAAAGTGTTTGAATATATATTAGAATCCTCAATCTATTAATTTTTAGACTCAATGATGATATTTAGTTATAGTAATGCTGACTATTGCATAATGAGAATATCACAAAATGTGTGGTACTTAACCATTAGAAGAGATAAAAATTTGTTTCTTATTCACATATATACTGTAAAGTCCAAAACAGTTTTCTGACCAATCAGTGGTTTTCTGATTAGTGATTCAGGGACCCAGGGTAATCTTGTTTTATGTCTTTGTCCTTTTCCCTGGACAACTTGAATGAGGCTTATGTGTCTCAAACCAGCTGAAGGAGAAAAGCAGAGAAACTGCACACTGGAGGTTCTCCAGGGCCATGCCTAGAGGTGCTGCACATACTTTCGCTCACATCCCATAGGTTAGAACTCAGGCATAGGGCCTCATCTAATGGCAAATGACTGTGAACATAGTCTGGTGTGCTAGACTATGGATAATGAACTGCAACTCAGTCTGCTTAAATCACTGTTTCTTTTCATTGGTGAATAAAATGACTTCAGTATGATCATTATACTCCAGTCTAGGCTGATTATTAAAAGAATTAATGGTTCTTTTAAAAATCAAGCTTATACTGAATGTTTGAGTACAAAATTCCTCATTTAAGAACTGCTAAGCTTCGATACCTTGGTCATGACAACTTTCTCCAGTGCCAGGGAGGGAACATTTGAATCCAAATATTTTCTCTGCATAAAAGGCCCACCCACAATAACATTCATTTGCAGAGGGAAATGATTTATTGCTCTCTGTGAATGAGTGCCAAAAAAAGTTTTCTACTGAAATATGGTGCCAGTATTTCCATATAAACACAATTTTACCATATTCTGAGATGTGGAAATTTATTTTTTTGTAGAATTTATAGGTTTTGAGATGTAAGGGGTTCTCATAAAGTCCTTGTGCAGTTTGAAAACTTGAAAACATTTAACTTTTATAGTTCAAAAATTTATCTTCTAGAAATGATAACAATATCTAGAGGACATTTAAATGTCTTTTTTCTTACAGTTTATGTGTTCTGTTGACCAGAGGATATTGCTTCATTGTTCTCATTCATTTAACAAATATTAGGCACCAACCGTGAGATAGGTACACAGTTAGTCCCCAGTCCTTCAGAATTTAAAGTCAATTAGTGAACAGAATCTCAAATCTATGAATTCAAACACTATATTCATTCTATTATAGAGGGAATAGCAAAAGAGCAAGAGATGGATGTTTCTGAGGACAGTTTGTGAAGTTTTCATAGAGGATAACATATCATGTTGGCCTTGAATAATCAATGGGTATTTTCCTGGAATAGAAGGGGTTAGGGTATTCAAGGCAATAAGCAGGATTGGACTAGTCATGACAATTTTGAAAATGGATATGATTGGGATCCTGGAATTAATTCTGAAAGGCTGGAAATTTGGCAACTTGGGGAGGAATCGTGGGATGCAAGCCTTTTCCGATAAGATGGCTTTCCGCATCATACTGAGGCTTTTTGCTTCTTCTTGTAGGCACTGGTTAGGTAGGTATGTGAGTTTTTAACTTGGGCAATGATATAGTCAACTGTGCATTTTAGAAAGATAACCCTGTTAGCTCTGGAAATGATGTCTAAATGTGGAAAAGATTAGAGGCAGGGCAAGAGGATGACAGAGGGTAGTCACTGGGAAGGGAGAGCCCAAAATGGGTAGAAGTGTCGAATGCTTGTCATCATCTCTGAATGGTATTTTTGGTTTGTAATGGGAAATTTCAAAGAAAAACTGAGTAGCATATTTGACCCACACTAAAATAAATTTATTTTAAATACAGTTTATAGACTTTGCATCATATATCAAATCCTGGGGGGAAAAGTTAAAAATATACAAGAAAGTTAAGATAATTTTTATTTCTTTTTATTCCAATAATATTTGATATTTTAATCAAAGGCTTCTTCCCTCATTTCACCTCACATTTTAACCTTTGTTCTAATTTTATTAACTGATGTGCTACTTAATTAAACAAATGTTTACAGAGCACCCACATATGTTCAGAGATGATGTAGGTTGTGAAGAGAAATTAGACCATTCCTACCTGCATGGAGTTTAATAGTTTCTTTTTCTTTTTTTGCATTGCTATTTCTTTATTGTATGTGGAAGGCATGACTTTAACATAAAATATTTTTCTGAAACAATCTTTTTCTCCATAATATAGTGATTACCACTCTCTTAGGTCTGTCTGTCTAGGTTCATGTCATGGCTCTACCAGGCAGCAACTGTGTAACAATAGAGCAGTTACTCAAGTAAAATTTGGTTCCCAGAAACAAGAAATTTGCAAAGGAAAGATCATGAAAACATCTGCAGAATGGGGGTAGAGAGGGAAGAAAAATCTTGATTTAACCTTTGCTAATGTGCAAAGAATTAATAGTTTCTTAAGGGAGTAAGAGAACATATTAAGTAAATAAGAAAATCTATACAGTGGCAGTTGGTTTTGACAATAAGGCAGGAGAAGCAACAAGGCAACAGGTGAAGGGCTTGCTATTTCCAGAGTGAGCAAAGAGAGTCACCCAGAGGGTGTGAAGTATGAGGAGAGATGTCTCAGTCATTTAGAAACCAGCAGGGAACAGCCTTTGCTAAGGATAAGGTGGCAACCTGCCTGCCAGGGAGGAGGAACACCGGGCATGACGGTGGGGCCAGCGTGGCAGTGGGGCCCGCATAGAAAGATGGGGGAGGGAGATGAGGTATGAGAGGGAGACTGAGGCCAGAGATCCTCCTTGGCTGCTGTTGGCATTTTCTCTGAATTAAACATGACGAAGAGTTTTGGAAAGAAACGGGCCATTGTCTGACTAGTTTTGAAGGATAGCATTGTCTTCTGCATTGAGGGTAGACTGTAGCTGGCCAAGGTGGGAGGCGGTGGGTGAGAAGATTACCTTAACAGTCCAGTTAAGAGCAAAAGCGGTGGCTTAGACTACAGTGATGGTGGTGGAGACGGGGAGAAGCAGCTACATTCAGGCCATGTATATTGGCAGATGGCACACGTGGTAAGAGAGAGAGGAGTCAGGATGGCACCAAGGTTTTGGTCTGTACAACTGGAAGTATGAAGTTAGCAATGGCAGGATGGTGAGAGCAAGGCTATGGAGTAAACATGTGAGGCATTTAGCTTCGGACACCTGTACTTGGCTTTCTGTAAAACATGCAAGTGGAAATGGCAGGCGCGCCATTGTCATGTAGACTCTCTTGGAAGTCAGAAGGTCAGGATGGAGGTTTGAGTATATTATGATTATATTTGGGGGAAAATAGAGTTCATTTAAAACGGATTGCAAATAATTCCAATATCATCTGTTCGTAAATATTTCAAAAGATTCTAACATTTACAAAGGAATAAGAATATGCTAGAATGACAACAAACTAGATTGTTTTTATAACAATGTATTTCTCAGTGCTCTCTTTCTGTTTTAATAACATCATCTTAATTTTCCCTTTTTTTTTTACCAGATTCTCATTTTTGTAAATCTAGAATTCAGTAAAGGAGAGTTTAAAAGATGACTTAGCTTTAATCTGAGCTCAGAAAGTAAGCTTTCCTTAATCCACAGCATGCTACTGCCAAATATAAACATGATGCTTACTAATTGTTTACCTACGTCCTTATTCTGCTTTCCAGTAATAAGAGTTTCTGACAAGGTCACACAGTGAGTGCCAAAGAGCAGAATCGCGTGGTTGTGAAGAGTGTGGGCTCTGGAACACATCTTGGCCCTGCAGTTTATTAGCTGGCTGAACTCAGGCACATTACTTACTATTCCTCTGCCTTGTTTCCTTGTTGGTAAACTCAACATAATCCAAGTATAGGCTTGTTGTGAGAGTTATAGATGTTCATTCATAGAAAGTCCTTAGAACTGTGCAGGGTGTTGGGTGAGTACATAAATGTGTTAGCTATTATTGTCTGCTATTGATTAAATGGTTACTATATGCCAACATTTATACTGGCCACCTTGTATATATTGTTGCACTGTATAATTTTAAAACTATATTTCTTCACAGAATATCTTTAAGGCATAAAATAACAGCATTCATGAGAAAATAAATTTTTAAAAAAATTGTATGCACTCTACCACCTAAAATTAATAAGGTGTTTTCATTTATTTATTTATTTTTGTCTTTTTCTCAGACTGCTTCGCTTGTGTATTTAGTGTATCTTTTCTGTCATTTTTCTAAGTCAGAATATGGTCATAATAATGATGCATTTTTAAAAAGATTTTATTTTTATTTTTAGATAAAAGGGAAGGTAGGAAGAAAGAGGGAAAGAAACATTGATGTGTGCGAGACACATCAATTGATTGCCTCTCACACACCCCAACTGGGGACCTGGCCAGCAACCTTGGCATGTGCCCTGACCAAGAAATATACCAGTGACCTTTTCGATTCTCAGGCTGGCACTCAACCCACTGAGCCACACCAGCCAGAGCTGATTATACATTTTAATGTAACAAATTAGTTTGTTACATCTCTATTCATGGAGAAATTTGTGCTGTTATATAATATGAATTATGCATATCATCCAACAAATAATTCTCATTTATTTCACTTATTTCACCTTAGTTCACTCATTTCTTTTTTTTAATTTTAATTTTTTTAATTAAAAAATTTTATTTATTATTTTTAGAGAGAGGGGAAGAGAGAGAGGCAGAGAGGGAGAGAGACATCAATGTATGGTTGCCTTTCACCTGCCTCCAGCTACGAACCTGGTTGGAGACCTGGTTTGCAACCTGGTTATGTGCCCTGACTAGGAATCAGACCAGCGACCTTTGGGTTCACAGTCCAGTGCCTTATCCACTGTGCCACCAGCCAGGGTGAGTTCACTTATTTTTTGAGGTTATATTCCTAAAAATGAAATGATTAGAAAAAGATACATGCTTCCCTGCTCTGGAAATATTTTTCTAAATTTCTTCAAAACCGCACAACATATCTTCCTAGTAATGATGTATCATCAACATCGGGAATATTTTTTATTTTGCTAATTTGGTGCTTATTAGTAATAATGATAAATTGGTATTGATAATATATAATATCATTTTTTGTTTTACTAATTGGAGGGAGCATTGTGCTAAAGTCCATGGGCCCTGGACTTAAGCTGTCTGTGTTCAAATTCCAGAGTTACACTTGACTAGACATATGGGTTTGGGGAAGAGATTTATCTATTCTAAGCATTAGTTTACTAGTCAGTAAAATGTGAAAACACCATAGCCTGCCTGATGTGGTCATTGAAGGAGTGAATTAGTTTACATGTGTAAAAAGAGCATAGTATCTGACATTTTATAAGGTTATTAATTTAACAACCAATTATTTTCTTGCTGTACTTTTGGCTACTAGCATGATCAGTGATGTTGATTTCAAAACAATTTTGATATTTATTTACATTTTTACTTGTTTTATGTGGATAGTCTTTTTAATTGCCTTGGCTTATTTTATCCTAAACAATAAGTATATTTTCCATAGGATGTACTATATATGTTGACATTTTATCTGTCATTTTGGCATTTTATTATTTCTTTGATATACTGAGTTTTCTTCCTTTACCTGTATTTTATTTAAAATATTATATGTTGTTGCAATCTTTTTTTATATATCTGATAAATAGTCTAGGTGGTGTTAATCAGCCATATAGGACAATTTGCTTTCAGCAGGTATCATTCTGATGGATCATTGCCTGTGTTCAATTGGCTGTTAAATATGTTTAAAATTCCCCTGCTTCCTGGGTTGCTGTGAGGATGAGTTCCTCCATCCTCTGCTCCAGGGTCAGGGGTGTGGTGATGGGTACCTCTGCAGAGAAGGCCTCAGAATCACAGAAAAACACCTTTCCTGATGGGTACACCCTGCTCCTCCCGCAGCCACTTTCATGGGACGTTTTTCACACTGAGGAATGTGTTATGTACCTCAAATGTGTTGAAGTGGAAAAGACGAAATCATAATTCTAGCTGGGTGGCTGTTAACTGTTGCTTCTCCGTAGGATCGCCAGGGGGATCTTTCAAAATTAAGTTAGAAACTCTGAAATGGGGCCCAGGCAGTAGCTTTTTTACAAAGTGGCACTGATGATTCTATCGTTAGTCTAGGTTTGAGGACAAATACATACTCTGGATTATTTTTCTGTAATAAAAGCAGTATTGCTCTTTGTATTCTCTGTGTGTGACTTTATTAGGACTTCTTTCTAGATATTTCTGTAGTCAGTTCATTACAGTACCTTTGTCTTGTGCTTCTGTTTATACGCTTGCTTTTCAGTTTAGCCTTCTAGGTCTCCTCCTTTATTCAAAAACAACATAAGAACATCCAATATTTATATACTATGTACAGTATTTCTATTACTGTCAGGCTCTGAAGACTCTAACTCATTTAATTTCTATGACAACTCCATAGGGTAGGTACTCTTATCACCCCCAATTTTACACATGAGGAAACTGAGGCACAAAGAGGCTGCCTTGCTCAGGGTTACACAGCTAATAAGAGATACAGCTGGACCTCATTGTTAGAGTCTAAGCTTTTTAGCTCCTAGGCTATTAGGCTATTATTCTGACCTTGCAGTTAAGCACCTGCTATATTCCAGGGACTGTTCTGAGTGCTGAGAGCAGTGAACGGAACCAACAGAAAACATACTCTTGGTGGAACATATAGCCTAGTGGAAGTTTTAAGTGTGTTCCTGATTTTTAGTCAGATCTTGTGCCATAGCAAGTGCCCTAAGCTATTCATTCCCTCATCCCATGTACTTACTTATAATTGTGTATAATTGAAAATACCTAGTATTCCTACTTCAAGAAATGTTTTATTAGTCTAGACTTATTTGACGGTAGGGGAATGAATAATTGACGGAAAATAAAATCCCATACCCACTCTCTAGACTTTTTCAAGTCTGTCAAATATTTTTCTTATAGGGTTAGCCTTGGGCTGGAGGGTGTCAGGACTTGTTCAATCCCCTCAGAGAGAAGGGCCCTGATATATTTTCCCACCTTTTCTCCCCTAACTGGAAAAAAATGAAGCATCAGACCTTTATTAAACTTCATTCACCTTTACAACTCCTCTTTCTGGCACCTTTCTCTCTGAGCTCTGTTCAGTGATATAAGTGGTTGATGAACTAACTGAATTTGAGCTAAAACATTGGCTGTGATATTGCCTGTGGCGGTTTAGCAGAAGGTGTTCTGTGAACCCCCAAGCAGGAGCATGTGAGGATTCCAGGCACTGGGCACAGGCCGCACTCCCTCCAGTCACATCACTTCAACAGCTGCTTCTTCAGTGCGTGTAAACAAGTTCTTCCCCTTCTTCCCCAAGGACTTTGATTCAAGACCCTTGTTCAGTCCTTCACAAATATAGCATTGGCAGTGACCTTTTCCTCTAATCGGATGCTCTTGAGACTTCCAAATACATGCTGATGGAGATTTTATGGGAATATGTATCTGCTTCATGGTGAGAAGCCAGCCTTTTAAGAGGGAGCTCACCCAGTACTGTACATTTGGACACAGTTGGTCATACCTTGATAGTGAAACAGAACCTACTCAGTGACATTTTATTTTATTACAGTTTGGCTTGAAAACATTTTATTCAGCTGTAGTTAGGGGAATGCTTTCCTGACAAAAGGTACAACTCTTGAAACAGACTGTCATTTGGATCTTTCATTCTTTCCTGCTCATGTTGCCTCTTGGTTAATGATGAGCCAAACACAGCGTAATGGCCTGGATGTTATCAGTGTTCGATGCAAAACTGTAAGACCCTCAAAGCCTAGCAAGCCCATCTTATTCAGGGTATCATTCCAGTACCTCCCTGAGTGAGGTCCATTGAGACCCTCATTGTGTACCCTGTAAGGGACACAAGGGGAAGTTTGCAAGGATGGTAGATCTTGGCTGTGTGGAGCTGGAACTTGAGTCTGGTGGTCTGATTCCAGAGTTTATGGTTCAATTTTGCCAAGAAGTAAATTATTAAATGATTTTAAAAACCACTGGGGTATAGGATCCCACAATAAATCTTTGTTTCCTTGGAGAGTCTGACAGGTAAGCAGTTTGCCTGTAGAAGGAACCTGATTGCTGGTCTGTTTGCCTTTTTGCTGGGACTGTAAACTTCCCCAGGGCAGAGAGAGCGCTTTCCCCCTAGTTTGTTCCCAGGACTAGGCAGACTGCTCCATGAAAATTAGTGCCTTGAGAAAAACATTTTTCTTGTAAAGTTACAGTTATGATTTGCATTGACAATGGAAGCCTTTTCTGAGTTGTTGAGATTAAGACTTTTAAGGAGAGTAACTTATTCTCAAAGAGCAGTGGTCCCTAGGAGTCTTACCTCCAGTTGTAACATATCAATGTCTGAGTCAGAAATGTAAATATTTTTAATTCTTATTGGTATTAACAAAATCACATAGATACCTAATCTAATATATATTCAGAAAATTCAGGTATTAGAAGAGGTAAATTTAAACTCATTAGAAAAAGGAAAAAGAACCCGATTCATTCTTCTTTTAGCATTAACTTCAACCAAATAATGTAAGTTGCTAAAATTGTAGTTTTCAGAAATATGGTATTCACCATAATTAGAATAAAGGATTCTAAGAGAGATCATTAGAGCACAATGTGCCTTAATTCTTCTCAGCTGTGACAGGGTGCACCATTGCAGTTCCTCACATCTTGCCTAGAAGCTTTGAAAGAATCTGTTTATAAACTGGAACCAATACTTAAGTGTCACTGGATTAACACTTCAGAATTTCATGTTTACACATGTATTTCACAACCCTCTTTAGTATGCTTTAAGGCTGGCTGAGACTTATTTATGTGTTACATGGCTATACTGGGTTCCATAATCTATAGCTACTTTCTCTTGAAATTAAATTTATTGCCGCAGAAAATTGTGGCGAAAATAAAGCCAAAAGGTGTTGCAACCTACTAATTGAAAACATGTATTCTGAAACTAGTAAGCGTTGGTAAGCACTTAAGAGGTTAAGTGTTATTTAGCATATTTGATGCTTGATACTAACAAAAAATAAAGGTTAAAATTGTTGCTAGCAAAATTTTCTCAAAAAAATAATTTTAACTATATTACATATACATATAATTAAAAAAAATAATCTAAACTCTAATCTCAGATGGAATTCATGAAAATCTGTTAAGGTTTAGCTTAAGATAATGTTGGAAATGGTTCCTTAAAACAATCAAAATCAGTAAAAGTTCAGCAAAAAGCAATACACATAAATGATTGAAGCAAATTCCATAAAACACTGGAGTAACTGCTATTTGTGAGGCATTGTGCTAGGCAGTATGGATACAGGAATGAGCAAGATACAAGTGCTAAATTGTATGGAACTAATTATAAGTATAATAAGGACAAGGTTCATATGTGTTTTGTTCTTGTGGCATGGGTGGAGCTATGTGTCAGCAGCTAGTTTCCAAAAGAATGGGCTACTTATTTATGGTCAATGCATGTATTCATTCAGGTGTGCAGATAAGTGAATCTGCCAACTGCCCATTTTCCCTGTCCCATACTGAGATACTCCTTTCTGCGTGCTGGTACCAAGCTCCATGGTGTTCCTTATTTTACTGTGATTGTTTATCTGTCTGATTTTTTTTACTGGGTTTTGGGCTCCTAGAAAGTGGAAATCACCCTTTGGTTTACAGTCCAGAACTTTGTGGCACATTGAGCATATTTAAAGGAGGTTGGATAGATGGGTAGCCGAGTGAGTCAGAAAGAAGGTGGGAAATAGAAAAAAGAGAGAAGAAATAATAAGGAAGAAGATGGATAAGGTAGAAGGGAAAAAGAGGAAAAAATATAAGAGAGAATGGGAGATGGTTTACCTCCTCTTTTCCATTCTCTTCATTGAACACTAACTGGACTTCTGTCCCTGTAGTGGGAAGAGTGTGATAGTAGTGGCTTTACAACTGGGTGTAGGTTTAGGTGAGTCCCCAAAGCTTAAGGAAGTGCCACTACCACAGGCCTGATGTCTACATGATTAGTCTGCATACATTCCCACCATGCACTCTAGCTAGGCCTTTGGGAGGCCTGTCTGCCCCTATTCAGTCACCTGAATAGCAGCATCACCTCTCCAGCTGCTGAGAACAATGTGAAGGCTACACCAAAACTTTCTAGGAAGTTCTCTCTAGTCCTGTGTTCATTCCACAATACTGTTAACTACCCTCCAAGTGACGATTGCATCTGAATGGAAAATCATATTCCTAAGACGTCAACTTTGGGTACAGTAATATTTTTTTTGCCTCCTAGTGTGAAAGCACTCATGTGAAAAAATAAATGGTTTCAAGTTAATTTTTAAAAAAGATTTCATTCATCATTTTCAGAGAGAAGGGCAAGGAGGGAAGAAGAAAGGGAGAGAAACATCAATGTATGGTTGCCTTTCATCTGCCTCCAACTATGGACCTTTTTAGAGATCAGGCTTGCAACTGGCGATGTGCCCTGACTGGGAATCAAACTAGCGACCTTTGGGTTCGTAGGATGATACCTTATCCACTATGCCACCAGCCAGGGCTTCAAGTTATTTTTGATACCTGTATTTGGCAAATATTTTCCACAAGCAGCCCCTGTTTGTGCCTTACTATATGAGGTTTCCCATTAACCAGAAACACTTTGAGATGCTTAGTTGAAAATTTTGGAAGTCATCTGTGACTGGGAGGTGGTGGTACCCTTTCTCAGCTCACGTCTGAAAGTTGCCTCACTGTAGAGCAGTGTAAGGTTTTCAAGAACTGAAGCAAAGCTCCTTTTCAAAATGTGGGTTAGAACTGGAGTGGCATGGACAAAGGGCAGGGGTTCTTTGCTGTTGAGGAGTTGGTGGGAAAAACGACTTCATGGAAAATTAGCTTTGGTTCCCTTCTCTTCCCTGCTTCTCTCCTGGTGAGCTGCCAGGTTCCAAGGGTAGGGGCACATGAGCTATGGGAAAAAGTTGGGGGCAAAGCTGTTTTTAGATCTGTGCTTTGAGGAACGCTGCCCCTACCTTGGGGAACCAGTGGCTGGAAAGTGATTGTGGAAGATAGCTGGCAGGGGGAGGAGGAAACAGAGGTTATGGGTTATGAATTAAAAAAGAAAAAGAGCCAAGATAACGTACATTACGTTGAGAGTCCTTTACTGCATAACCAGGCCAGCCTCTCTGTAGCCAAAGTACTGGCCCCGTATGGTGTCCTTTTAGTTTTTAGAAGTTGAAAGTCTCATTGGGTGTTTACATTTCTTTCAAAATTGTAGTGAAGTAAAAATCAAATGTATAATTGAGCTACTAATTGAAGTGTTTAGGAGTTTAAAACATTTTTGTTTGGATGTGATGCATTAACTTACCATGTAATTTTAATTAGCCTCACCATGGCCAGCATTTACCTATGCCTCAGTCTATTCAGTAGGAAGCCACCTTCAGACACAAGAACATTTTAAGAAGAAGAACAGGTACTGTCTTTTCTCCTGCCTGTTAGTATGGAAGACATCTTTCCCACAGCCCAGAAGAGACTTGTCCTCTCTTATCATTGGCAAGAATTAGGATACTTGCCTATTCCTAAATCATTATTGACAAGGGGAATGAATGACAGTGATTGGCTCACCCTTAACCATTTGTGTTGAAATAGATGTCAGGGATTAAATCACAGTGGCCATGATAATAGGTAAATCTACACTGCCAACGTACACAGGTCAAAGTGCTTTGTTGAATCTGGAAACAAAATGTATTTCATTGCTCATCAACAAAAATAGTTTCCTAAGGAAATAAAACCAAATCTGAAAAATATACATTACTTTATATAGAAAAAAATATATACTACAATAAAGGAATTTTTTTTTTTTGAACTTTGGAGCCAAGCATATGATAATATTTCCTTTTCCTTTCATGCCTTTGCATCAAGGGTATCACTTTGCATCAAGGCCATTGGTTCCTGGGACAGGGTCTAAAACTTTTATTTATATGAAAAATATTTTCAGATTTTTAAGTTAACCATATGAAATCGTATTTTATTTCTTATTTTCATTGGTAAAGGCCCATCAATCAGAATGGTACTGCATGTGCAACTTCGATTTTTGAAGCTACATGGTGATGCGTAAATGAAACATTAGTTCCTTCAAGACAAGCTACGTAGAAACCTCACAGAAGGCTGCAGTCATTGGTGGCAGTTTGCAGTTTGTGAAGAATGTCAAGGTTAAATAAGGGTTGCAGGGATATTGCAGATGTTATTCTTCTGTCAAGTGCAGCCATTCGAACACCTGCAACATTGGGGTCTTCTTTCAGCGTGCATGAAAAACTCACAAGGGGCCAGACTGTTTCCAGATTTACTTCCTGTTCACTTTGTTCTCTTTCCCACTGTGCATATCTGCTGTGTCCTCGTTCTCATTTGTTTAAGCCACTTTCATAAGGGATGTTATTCTTGTGGAGTTTAGATTTTTCTTGTAATATAAAAAAGATGGCATCATTGAGACTCCTATAAAAAGTTTTTTTAATTCAATTACCCTTACCATTAGGAAGGTGATTATAGGGGGAGCCTAGTAAATGTATTCTTTGGGGAACAAAAGTGAAGGAGGAACATCTGGAAAGTTCTTTACAATAATAAAAATGGAAACAGATGCATAATCGCTACCCTGCCTCCTGTCAGAGTCTCTGTTATTAGTAATTTAGGAAAAATTTTATTCTGCCTACCCATGAGGAAAGGTAAATATATAATCATAATATTAAATTGTTGAAACTGAACTCAATACTTTTATATTAGTCTTAGAGATTTCAGTGAAAAAAATCTTACAAATCCAAGAGTAACAATTTTTGCCAGTAAAATGTGGGAATTAAAATATAATAACTTCGATATGACTTGCCAAACAGATGTAAATTCTTTAACTAAAGTATTTACATGATTAAAAATGCAGTGTATTACCATTTTTAAAATGATCTAATTATAAAACTAAGCCCCAAATACTGAGTTCTTAAAAAAATCTATGGGTTTTAAGATTGTAGATTTTCTAATATGAAATGCAATTAATTAGGCTCATTAAATGAACAGTTTTCCTAAGTGACATTCCATGTGATAGGCGTTCTCTTTGCCCCACTCCTGATCCCCTCTGTAGCTCTGTGGTTGTGTTGGTTAACACTCGAGCCCAAATGCATCTTCTTTTGCAGGATAAAAGTTTTACGTGGTAGTTCCCCTGTCTTGACATTAGTCTGATTGTTGCCTAAGGTCTGTATTACCCTTTGGAAATTTAAATAAGCCTTAAAAATGAAGCTTATATAAAGGACAAAACACTCTCCAACCTATTATTTATGTTTCTGTGAAGTTTTCACATGACTGCCTCTCAGTCTTTCATTCACAAACACAACAAATATATATGGAATACCAACAATTGGCTAGGTACTGGATTAGTCACTAGAAGAGAGAAAAATTTTCCTACTGAGATTACATTCTTTAAACCTGTTAAATATGCAAAGATGTCTTCATTAAGTATTTTCTTTCTTTGTAATCCCCTAGAGATTTATCTTGCTATTCTTAGGGAAGCCAGCAGTGCTTAGCTTTATAATATAGTACTATTCTAATGTGTCTGTCTTTCACTATAATGGGAAAGATTGTAAAGATGTATGTATTTTCACATGCAAATTTTTGTGAGTAAAAGGAAAGAGAAAAAGAAAAGGTGCTAGATAAAAGGAACAGGATGAACGTAAAAGCTACCACTGAGGCAGTGCAGTGTAATGAAGAAATGCCTGGAACGTGAGTCAAAAGACATGTCATTACTTAGCTCCATAAATTGGTGACTCATTCTGCTGCTCCTTTTCTCATTGAACTGACTCCTGGTAACACAGGGGAAATGCCTGCCAGACAGCTTACCAGCACTTTGTAAACAGCAGATAAGATCATGTGTGAGAAAATGTTTTAACTTGAACATAGTTAAGGTCTTTTATTCCATTGCTTCAAGTATTTTATTAGTAAATGTGAACAAATAATAGATTTGTGGCTGTTAGTATTTCATATCCAAAATGATGTTAAATTATGCATAACTTTTAATTAATTGACTGATGATTGAAGCATTGTGAAAACTTGATACTTATTTCACACCACCGGTACAAAAGTTAGCTTTGTAAGAAAGAGTACGTGTGATTAGATGAACCATGCCTGACTTGAAGTTGAGATGCTTTTATTTTATTTAGAAAGGGCTCATACATGGTAAGAACTTGGATTATTTCCAAGGATGGAATTATTTTCTGCTGAAATACATTTTAAGAAACAGTAAAGAGTCAAATGTCAATTTTTCCACAGTGTATTCAATAGAGCATGTTAAGATGTTAATAACTACCTTTTGATGAAAGGATTTCAGGGTTAAATAATTTTGTTTGATAAACAACCTCAAACTGTTAATTTACCGCAGAGCTTTTCAGAGCTTTTAATAGGTAACGTGCACAGTCGGATTTTAAGAGGGCGTGCAGAATATGTAGCATTGTCTAATAGTATTTGAGATGTTCCTCTCACAGAACATCTCAGCACACTGGGGTGTTAGTCCTCACAGAGTGGCCCTAGGACTAACAGCAGCCGCCATCTGTGTGCTTCACCCCCAAACTTGCTGCACCAGAATCTCTGAAGGTGGGGCCCAGCAGTCCCACGTGTGTGAGAACCACCACACTGGGTTCTTGGAACCCAGTTTGGAATGTAAAGATCTAATGAGCTTAAAATGCATATGCTTCTAAAATAAAGCTAGCATTCTGTTCTAAGCAGTGATGTTTAGGTCTCAATTTTTCATACAGGTGTGTGTGTATGTGTGTGTGTGTATGTGTGCATATAAAAAAGTACATGTATTCTTGCCAAGTAGAGTAGGTGTGGTAGAATTTTTAAAAAAAGGTGTTGAAAGTTTATGATTCAGGATTTAGTAAAAGTGAAGTTGGATTAGTCTGAGATTGTGTATCTGACCTTATACACCACGCCCTGAATACTTCACATTTATACTTCCATAATTTGGAGAATTGCATGCTTGCACACCATAGATTAGAAAGAATTTCTCAGGATTTAAATCTCCAGGAGGAGCTTTGCCTTTATCCTTTTTCTTAAAGCTTTTTGACTGTCTCAATGTATTCCAGCAGACCATAATTTCCTTATGATGGGACTTCTAGGAAATTCTTTCAACAATTACTTACTGACTTACTAGGGCCTTGGAAGGCAGTGTGCTAAGAGCCGCACAGATGCTGGGGAATGCAGTGCAGACCCTTGCAGAGCTGGCTGCGTGCAGGGAGGGAGAGCAAGGACCCTGGGTGGCCTGAGCAGCGCAGTGCTCCAGGAAGGAAGTCCAGGATGCCAGGGGAAAAGGAGGGAGGGCACGTGGTCTAGAACTTGGGCATCATGGAAGGTTCCTTAGCACACAGGTAGCGTAAAATATTATGATGGGATGTATGAAGTTATTTCTATAACTTGAAAAGTAATAGTGCAGAAGCATTCTCAACTTGGGAGGGAAAAACAGTTCTTGGTTTGGGAGCCTGTCTGAGAACAGGGATATGTCATCATGCAGGATAGGAGTCAGTGCATTTGTCTTTTGTAGGGTGACTTGTAGAAAAAACAAAAACCATAGTAATCCTGAATTTTAAAAAATTTGGAACTGCCCTGGCTGGTGCACAGGAGATAAGGCATCAGCCTGAACCCAAAGGTCGCTGGTTCGATTCTCAGCAAGGGCACCCTGCTGAGAAGGTCTCCAGCCAGGTCCCCAGCTGGAGGCAGGCGAAAGGCAACCATACATTGATGTCTCTCTCCCTCTCTGCCTCTCTCTCCCTGCCCCTCTCTCTATAAAATAATGGATGACATATTTTAATAAATAAATAAATGAATAAATAAATCATTGGAACTGAAACTTAGTAAAATTAAATATGTGATGATGGAGTTATATATTATGATAAGTGATATATTCAGACTATCATAAAAAGAACTTTTATATTAAATAAGTAACTCTTGCCTATATGTACTTGAGTTAATGTGAATTCCTCTGGAAATAAATAGTTATTAATTTAGATATCTTCCAAAGAGAAAACTCTAAAATTAGGAAAAATATTAGAAATATTTATGACTTAAAATGTTTCTCTGGAATGTTAATGTGTCAGCATGGTATGTGATTGTGGAATTCTACCTGTGTGTGTATGTGTGTGTGTATGTTTACATTTATGTGCTTCACTGTATTTTACTTTTGTGAATGTAACTGTCTCTTTAGACAAATAAGCAGTATATGTATACTGTGTGAATAAATCTAGTTTTAACATTAAAATTCCAGTATTTAAAATATATGTATCACCCATCTTTATCAAGTAGCTGTTATTTATCAACACCATATATAGGATTTGATTCTGTGTCGTTTATAATTTTAGATTCCTTCTCCTTCCTCTTTTAAAAACTCTTTTAGGTACTGTTATTACCAGGGGTTCCTTTCAGGAAATTTACCTCTAGATACTTCTATACTGTCTGAAATAGTAGAGGTGGATGTTGACAATGTAAGTATGTATGTATGTATTATTATTATTATTTATTATTTATTTATTTATTTATTTTACTATATGTGTTTTACTGCTGGAGGTAAATTCTTATCTATTTCAGAAACTATTCTCCCTCCACTTAACTAGAATCCCTAAGGATTAATAGAGAAGGTTTATTTGCTCTTTGGAGCAGCTGGTTTACTTGTATGATCAGGTTGGTCTCAAGTGGAAACAGGAGTATAAAAGTCACACTGCACAGGTTAAATCCCCACTCTGCACACACACTGAGCATGTCATGTCACTTTTCTGCCCATTACCGAGTTGCTTCATTTTTAAAATGGAGGTGTAAGTAGGACCTGCTTCCCAAAGTTGTTATTGAGGATTACAATGGTTAATTAGTATGAAGTTTTTAGAATAGTTCCTGGCACATACTCAAGGTCAAAGAAAACATGCCTTTAACCTTGATTACTTTCATTATTCTCAGGGTAAAGAAAATACCGTTAACATGGCCTGTGCAACAGTTTTATTGGGCACTATCTGTTCTCCACACATCTTTTTTGGTCCCTGAACCTTCCAGTTCTTTTCCATCTTTGAGGATTTTGTACCTATTTGCTCTTCTCTCTCCTAAAATGCTCCTTCCTCATCCTTCATTGGCCAACTGACTGTTTCCTCATGCTTCAGATTTTAACTCAAAGTGCACACACTTGCTCAGCCTAGCACTACACACCCACAACTACTGGCCATGTTCCATACGGACATTTCACAGTTTACAGTGATACAGTCGGGTTGTTTGTTGTTTCTTCACATCGTAGCATGTTATGGACCCTCAGCTGTTCTGAGAACATGATGGGCACAGAATAAATATTTAATGAGTGTGTGAGGAAGGCCGTAAATTGGGATAAATGAATTGCCCTATGTACCTTTGGCTATTATGCATATTTGGGTATTATTAACACAGGTACCAGATAATCCTGATACATGAGATTAGACATTTTTGTTCTTGAAACTTGAGAAGGTAAATACTTCCCTATATGCAGGTGTGTTTGAGAAGTACCGAAGCAGAGTATAATGTTTGGCTTTGTTGATTAAATGAAATCATTTTTGTTTTGTTTTTGCACATCGGGCAAAATAGAATATTATTATGCTAATCCTAGTTGGGCCATTGCCAGCCATTTCCCTTTATATGGGATTGAAGTATCTCCGGTTGAAGCAGTTTTCCCAGGCTGCTGCGGGGCTGCAGGAGGCTCAGTTGCGCCCCTTGGGGTGGTGTGTGCGCACACACAGTGCAGGGTGATCAGCCTGGGCAGTTACCTGCGGAAAGCGGTTGAGATTCAGAGTAAGTGGGTGCCAGGGCTACTGCAAAGGCCTTGCAAGTATAGGTTTGTTTGGGGGATGGACAGATGACTTCGCTTAGGTCATATTCATGACATCCTTCTTATTTTCCACTATCCTCTGTCTTCCTTAAACTTGTCCTGCCATCATCCCTTCTTTCAGTATGTTTCTCCTTTGTTTTCCCCTCCTTCCTCCAACTTGGTGCTCTTGAAAACTACCCGCCTTCCTTCCTCTTCGATTTGAAACGCCGAGGGAGGCTTTTATTTCACTTTGAAATTCTTTTTCCCTCCTTTGAAAGATTTTTCTTTTAGTGAATCTGAAGTTTGCTGCAGCGTTGACGGAGGCAGTGAAATACTGGTCAGAACGAAACCTGTTCAAAGACATTAAACTCCTGTTTCACTAGGAGATTAAGGTTTAGTGTAGGAAATGAAATTCTATAGTTTAGAACCTTATGAACCAGAACCAATAAAATGGTTCACCAGAAAGGGAGTGTTTTATACTTTCTGGATCACTGACTATCCAGTACAGAAAGTTCAGCATCACTAACACACAGCAGTCAGGGGCTCCTGCGTATCTTACTCTGGAAGGGAAGTGGCGGTGGCTACTTGAGATATTTTGATAATCAAGGGGACTAATATGTTCCCACTGATGGAACCCAATAGTTCTTACGGAAGGCTGTCATTCAAATCTCAGAAGAATCTGAATATTGGGCAGTTTATTTATTTTTCTTTGAAAATATCCTGTAAAGATAAGCAATAGTCTTTTCTCCTCACCTTGATGAGATGTTATCCATTTGACAAACATTTACTTTGGTAGTTTCCAGGCCTGCTTTGGAAGACATGTCTATTTTATTGGTTATCTGAGTCATCATCTTTGGTTATGTCGACAGTTGTAAAATTTTTCTACAAGGTGTTGCAGTTTTCGATAGAACGCTGGGGCTTATCTTTATAGCGGTTTTTAAAAGTTAAGACACAATTCGTTAACACTGGTTTTTGTGGGGTAAGGGCAGCAGTTTGCATGCAGGCTCTGCAGCTACTGTTACTCCCTTATGTGCCTGCTTACTCTGCCTGAAATTATTTTCTTAAATGCCCTTAAAAAAAATGGAATGACCTTCTAGTAAGGTGAAAAAGTTTTCTGAATTGCTATAAATTATATTAGTTGAACAAGCATTTTATTTTGTCATAGGGATGATCTTTTTGGTGATAGGCAAATATGATCAGAGAGATGCAATAAGACATTTTTAGATACCAATTTATATTGAAAATATTTATGAAGTGGTTTTTAGTGATGTTTCTTGTTATGCACCCTAATCTCACTTTAGGGGAGTCTCTCCTAGAGAGCCACAACGAGGCAACGACCACTGTAAAATTGAAGGGCGTTGTTTCAATGATAACTCACCTACCTGTGGTTCGTTAGCATGGGTACAGGATTTAAGCGCTTGGTGCGACAGAGTAAAAGAACTTAGACATTTGCTTTTAAAAAGTAAATAATGTAATGTGCTAGGTGAATTTTATTATTTTATTTTATTTTATTATATGTATATTTTATTATACATATTTTATTTTATTATATGTATATTTTTGCACATGACATAAAACTCAAAAGCTACAAAGGTACACTTGCTCTTGCTTCTGTCTCCCACCCACCTCGATGTCCTCTTCAGAGGCAGTTGCTGTAACCAGGCTCATCCTTGCAGAGCTTTCGTGTGTACGTGCACATATACATATGCACATAACACAGAACAGTGGATATAACATACATATTAGCATAAATATATTTCTTGCTTTTCAATACAAATTAGCTATATATGGACTTTTATGTGTTTTGCTTTCACTTACTATATGTTGTTTGTCATTCTATATTACTATATATAAACCTGCATCATTCTCTTAAATACAGCGTACACTTCTTTTCAGTGCATAGCATATAATATGCGGTTTCCCAGTCATTTTCTATTTATTTATGTGTGGATAGAGCTATAGGAATGCTTGCTAGAGCATAGCTGTGCACTGCCCAGTGCGCACTGCCTGCCGTGCCCACAGGCAGCATTGGAGCGGTCTGCTTCCCTGCAAGCCACCAGTGAGTGTTATCAGACGGACACTTCAACTCTTGCAAAGCTGACAAGGAAAAAACTGTCATTTCTTTGGTATTTTAATCTGTATTTTCTCTCTCTCTGAGAGAGGTTTAGCGCCTTTCCATATATTTAAAAACCACTTATGTTTGATTTTTTGGTAAAACATTTCTTCATATTGATTATTTTTCATGACTTGTTGGACTTTGTTCTTGTTTATCTTTAGGCACTTATTATATATTAGGGAATAAGTAGCCCTTTGTGCTGATTTAGAAATATTTACTCATTTTGTATTTTGGCTTGATTTATGACTTTTTTGACCCAGGAGCATAAATAATTTTTTTTCATTTACTTTGAGTCAAGCACTCTTTAAAACCCTTTCATTTGTCCTCATAAGCTTAGTTAATTCTCAAAAAAATTATTTTAAGGAGTTAAGTGACTTGACTAAAATTCCACAGCTAAATTGAACTCCTGTAGTCTGACCTCAAGACCCATTATACTACCTAAATCTGTTTTTTACTAAACATTGAAAACGAAATATTTATGAGTTAAAAAATTATAATTCATAGAATTATTTCTGCCTGATATGGGCAACTGATCATTAGCAGGTATACATTTTAATATATTTTTTTCAAATAGAAATACAGGGACAGGTTTACCACTCACATCCAAGTAAAATCGATAGTTACTTATTCTTGTGATGAGAAGCATCTTTGATATTCATATTTTTTTGTTACATTTAATGCAAGGAATTTTAGGAGAAACTGCTGAAAGGCAATATTTATAAATAGTAGCACATTTCAATGTATCTTTTTCTTTCTGAAAACATAAGAATACTTGTTTACTGTGATTGGATTTTAGATGAGACGTAAATGTTACACGATTAAGATTTTTATTTATTTATTTTTGGCATAGCTGAACCCTACAGCAGGTAACATGTAGACTTGGAACCAGGTTTTTATGAGATTCCCAACTTCAGGAAAGTTGGCAAAAGGCCAGAGGCTATCTAAACCGTAGTTAGCTCTCTATTACTTTTTCCTGGATAAACCTATTATTGAGCAAGACCTTTGGTGAACACAGTAGTTGGTTGTTTTCCAGCTTAAATGTGAAAAACTTATTTAAAATAAGACACTGCTTTTTTATTTTTTAAACATGATTGCAATTTTTAAAACTTTGCTATGTTAGAAACAGTGTAACTTAAGGGCTTATCTGCAGCCAAGTTTTATGGGTCTACAATAAAAATCAGTAACTTGCACACTGGGTCACAGAGGAGGCAGACAGTTTCCCTAGGGGGAGAAAAGAGGGCAGGTGGGGAAGGCTCTGGGGATGAGATAGCCCCTGAACTAAATACTGAAAGATGTGGAAGCAGTGTAACAAATAGTGAGTTGCCCACCATGGAGATGTGCTGTTCGCCTGCGGCCAGGGCTGTGTTGGTGAGGCCAGAGCCGTGTTAGTGTAGTCAAAGTGGAGAGAAGGCACAAGTTCTAATTGGTTGCCTCTGGAATGGTGCTGTACAAACGAAATGCAATGTGAGCCACATATGTAATTTTAAAAACTTAGCAGCCCATTATAAAAAGTAAACAATAAATAGGTGGAGTTAATTTAAAGAATTTAAGTACAAAAGTTGGATGGTCTTTCTTTGTAGCAAGAACTTTCTCCCTAAAACTAGAAGGAAGAAGAGGACAGGTAAAATTTTGTTTCTTGTTGGAGGTTTTGAAGGTCTAGGGAAAATTAAAGATGAATTCTCGGTACAGATATTTCCAGAAGAAAAGGAAACTTACAAAATCCAGATGGTTCATAAGTTAAGAACGCTGTTACCAGTGTTCTGAGTACCATAGAGTATAGGTGGCAAGAAAGATCATGAAAGAAACAAGCAGCTCATTCAAATCTTGGTAGGTGATGCAGGGCTGCTTGTGCCACACAAGTTGTTGGCTATTCTAAGCTACATCATAAAGGAAGGGATGGATGTGGTTTGATGGGTACACAGGAACAGTGAAGGAGAGGAGAATGTAGGAAGGGAAAGAGGGGCTCACTTGGATAATGCAAACAATGAATGTGTAATAAAATCTTTGTTTTCTTGCTTTAAGTCATTGCTTTTTCACACCCCACTTTAAAAACAACTGTTTATAGCATGTTATAGAAAATGCGTCTCACCCATCTTCAACAGCAAAAGCAAGGCTCTGGCTCATGGAATCAAACAGGTCAGGGTTACAGGCTTCACACAAGGTTTACTCCAGAGGCTCAGGATATCAAAGGGATCCAGCTCTGTTTTTAGGACACCCTGGGCTCTTCTCTGCGTCACGTGTCATGCCATCCTCAGGTGGGAGATCCTCATTACTGCCCGTCTTCATGCCACATTATCCAGAGTAAGAGTCAAGTGCAGTTGCCTCAAATTTTAGTGAAAGTATGAGAGAGACTCTACACTGATGCTAGGCTGTGAACTCCATCCCTGGGACCAGGAATGGAATTAGGGTCCCTGGGATTATACATGCCCTGTGGAAACTGTGGCTTGCTGAGGAGTAGGAAACAGATGCTGCTGGTACAACCAAGTGTTCCCACAGGACCAGTGGGAAGGGATAGTGAACATCCACCCCAGGGACCTTGGACAAATAGCCTGAAGCACAGACCTAAAAAAATATCCTGGTTTATATTAAATATGAATTACAATTTTACATTATATTCCATAATATGCTTAAGTAATAAAAAATGATGCTTAATTCTTTGAGTAAAAAGAACGATCCAAAGCTATTATATAACCTATGACTTTAAACATCCCTTAGTACCAGTAGGTATTTGTAAATGCATTTTATATAATCTTAATCTAACGAACCCTTTAAAACAGGTGTCTATGTAAAAATAAGAACACTGAAATATATTTATTAAATATTATATCCTAGATGCGTTTTAACCACGGTTTTTAGAAATTAGTATCCATTTTAAGGGGCAAGTTATCTACAATTCACTTGTATTTAAAACTACATGTAGTTTTTGGAATTAACCACTTCTTGAATATTAATAACCATGGCAAAAACATCTGAGGACACACTATTTTCCAACATGCTTTGTACCCTTGGCCATTATACTTAGTCTGTGAATGTGTTTAGTAGCTATAATTATGCTCTGGACATTTTAAAAACTGGAATTGAACTCTTAACCCCAGGTTTCCTCTCCAATAATTACAGTATGAAAAATAACTAAAAGAAAGAAAATCTGTTTTCATTAATAAAAATGCCTTACTGAAGGTACCATTCAGTACCTTTTAAATTTAATGATATTTTCATTTTATACATACACAGACGCATGCTTGTATCTATCTGCCTGTCTGGTTTTAGTAAATGGAGAACTCCATTTCCTCGGATAACCCAGATATTGGGTGAAACTTGGAGAGCAAAGAAAACTTGGTTATTTCAATTAGGAGTAGGTACTGTTTTAAGGTGTAAAATATAATTACATTTCCTTTTTATATCAACCCTGAAAACTTCTGGTTCCAGCGAAGCTGATAAAATAATCAAGTTTTGGAGTTTTGCATCTGGACTTTGGTGTCCATGGTCTGAACTACACAGTCTTTTATTCTAAGCTATTCTGGTAGTTAAGAGGACACCCTTGCTAGGTTAGTCTGTGGGACCGTATTATGAAAAGTGTTAGTGGTGATACTGTTCATAGAGTTTCCTCTTTTGAAAGCTGCACGGCTGTCCCTGTGTGTGAGCTCCAGCATCAGGGCAGGCTGTTTCCCAGAAGCTCACATCTGTGCTGTACCTTTTGAAGTCATGCTTCACTGGGTCTTTGATGTGTTTCCTCTGTCCGGGTTCCTTTCAGGTGTCTAACTGCAGATGGATGGTAATGGTGTCATTCTTCACCGATAACATAATAGAACCGGGGTTCTTTCATCCTGGTTACGCTGGTCATAACATGCTGCATTATTGGGGAAGTTTATTTTAACTAATCAGAAGGTGGAGTTTAAGGTTGGTTTTTGGTTGTGATTTTATGTATTTAGTCCAGTCAGTGGCAAATTAGATTAGAAACCTACAAATATTTATGGAAATATTAAATCCTCTGTTCAAAAGCAGTGTGGTGAATGCATTTTATTTTTGTTTTGGTAAGTAAAGCCTGGATGGAAAGCTATAAGGATCATGGCCTTTCTGGCCGTCGCTGAGATGCAGCTTGTTTTTCTCTCCTTTATCTCATTTCGTGCTTCTGTTAATTCCATAATGCATTTCCAGTCTTGTTGGAAGAGTGAAGGATGAGTTGTGGCTACAGCCCTAAACTGAGAACTTTAAAGAAATAGTAGGTGTAAATAGACTTTCCTTTCTATTTTGAATCATCAGTATGATTTTTCATAATCATAAGTATTTGCATTATTTGAATACTTTCACTGTGAATTATTTACTTTGACTCTATCCATTTCAGCTTGCTTTTTCTTGCTCCCCAGCCCACCCAACTCCCTTTATTTTAGTTACAGGAAACAGAACAAAATGTCAAGAAAAATAAGTTGGGAAGATTCAGAGTGGCTCAACGGACAAGTTGAACAATGAAGCTTTAGGATTGGGGCCAATTGTCTGTTGACTTGTGTCTAGATATTCCCATGTGTGGATGACTTATCTCTGGTAAACCTTCTCTGCTCAAGATTGCAATATCTGGGAGAAGGTGTGGGAGTCCCCTAGTCAGCTATGCATTAGACCCCTCCCGGGGCCTCAGGGATAGGGCCCTTTGTGTGTCTGAACTGCAGCAGGAGATTGTGGAGACAGCATGTAGGCCAGGCCTCTCCCTCTCTGCTGTTCTCTTTGTCTTTGTCTCTCTGGATTCCACACACACTGCCAGACATAGGCGGTCTAATTTGATGCAGGATTTTGCTCTAGGGAAGAAAGACATGCTGAAAAAAGAAGTAATGGCTCTGAATCCCAAATCAATATTGATCGCTTGATAATTCTCAGTAAGCCATGTTTTTCATTAATCAGGAGTGCAAATTGATAAGATTAATGAATGTAGCTGAGAGGATGATAGTGGGCCAGAACCTAGAAACCATATGTTTCCACCTGTGCTCTTCAGGGAAAATCCAGAGAGGAAAGAGGAGGAAGAATTAGATTAGTAGTTGTGTTCCTTCTTCTGGTTTAGCTCCTTGCAAGATCTCTCTGCTGTCACCAGCTAAGAGAGCAAAATAGGAGGTTAACCCTAAAGGATGAGAAAAAGAAAATCATCAATTTATCAAAGCTGACATATATTATATTTACTTACATAAAGAGTAAATAATTACATAAAAATGACATGAGAGGATATTTATTCTAGGCTAAATTTGCATTTTTAATGATTTTAATTCAGTATTAGAAAGTGTTGAATGTTCAGGCAGTTTGAAATAAGTTGTTAGGTTAGAAAAAGTGAGTGGCAATAATCAAGACATTCTTATTTATTTATTTTAAAAAAAATATTTTATTTTATTATTTTTAGGGAGAGGGGAAGGGAGAGAGGCAGAGAGGAAGAGAGACATCAATGTATGGTTGCCTTTCACCTGCCTCCAGCTGCAGATCTGGCTGGAGACCTGGCTTGCAACCTGGTTATGTGCCCTGCCTGGGAATTAAACCAGCGACCTTCGGGTTCTCAGCCCAGCACCTTATCAACTGTGCCACCAGCCAGGGCAGGACATTTTTGTTTTGAGAAGGACTATTTTCAAAACTGAGGGAGACTTTTCTTTGTTTCAGTTACAACCTAAAATCTACCTCATATTTACACCCTCCATTAAAACCAATCTTTAATTAAAATGCTGTCTAGATGTAAACAAACATGTTGGGATAGAGTATATTTGCATGCAGCCCTTTAAGAAGAAATGCTAAGTCAGCAAGCTATTATTTTGACTTAATAAGAGATCAGGATACAGGGAAATACTTTGGAAGAATTAATTTTTCCCCAGGAATTAGTATTTAATCTTTGTTAATTTATCAAGTATATTAAAAGGTATCTTGCAAATTGCAGCATAAAAATATCCAGCTTAATAATTTGAAACATTGGTAAATAAATTCTGGCTTATGTGTTATAATCTTAGGATTCAATTAAGAATGCATAGAAAGGTTAAGCTAAATTTTAGTTAAGCTCTTTCATTAAGTCTATGCAATTCATTTCAGGAGGGGAATTAAAATCCACTGAACTGCTATGCATAACAATTCTGTTGTTAATAGTACAACAAAGTACTCAATAGGTACAGCTTTCAGTAACAGAACTGAAAAAGAGAGGAATATTTTAGAGACTGGATCACTGCATTGATTTTTTTTTTTCATATAGGAATGAGGTAGAGTTCATTTGACATTAGCAGAGGGAGGGACCAATGCAGGTGAGCCATGGCTGCAATGTGACTGATATGCCTGAAGACCAGCAAGGAGGCAGCCTTCTGGGGGCAGCAGGGTCCCAGGGGAGAGTACCAGGAAGGCTCTCAGAGAGGTGACAGACTACTAGATCATGTTCAGGCTTGTAGGCAAGTCTTAAGAATTTTAGCCTGTATTTTTAGTGTTATGGAAAGTCATTGGAATGTTTTAATCAAATGAGTAACATGTGTTGTCATTGGCTTTAAAAATATCCTTCTGCCTGCTGCATAGATAGTGATATTAGGACAAAAGGTGGGAATGGATAGGCTGACTGGTATCAGTGTCAACCATCCTGGTGAGCCACAGTGGCAGGAGTGGAGCTGGTGACAAGAAGTACAACCCAGTGTATTTTAAAGGAAAAATGGAAAGGATTTGAATTGGATGTGGGAAACAAATAATTGGGAAGCATCAAGGACAAGTGCAAGGATTTTTCCAGGTCAAAGGATGACGTTCATGATTCTGAGGTGGAGGGAAAGTGAGAGGTGAAGGAGCGGGTGCCCTGGGGAGTTCGCCTTGGACCTGCTGAGATCCCCCTTAAAAGGGATGTGAGAGGCTGGAGCTCGGGGAGGATCCGGGTGGAGATAGAGATTTGAGTTTCAATTCTCTACTAAGTTTTGCCTAAAGCCATGAGATTGGATGAGACCATTAAATAGCGAGTGTAGATAGAAAATAAGTTTGAAAAGTGACCGTAGGGTGCTTGGAGTTTTGGCAGTTTGGGGAGATGAGGAGGAATCAGCCAAGGAAAACAAAAGGAATGAGGGAGAAGGCGCGTAGGAGAGTGTGTGTATCCAGGCAGCCAATGGGGGCAGTATGCTAAGGACAATGAATTGATCATCTTAGTGAAATCATGTTTCAAGTTGAGCAGCAGGGAGGGTCCACTGGTGACCCTGACAAAAGCAGGCTGGAATGTGGAGGAAAAGCCTGATCCCGTTGGGTTGAAGAAAGGGCAAGAATGGAGGAAGGAATTGTAGGCAGCGAGTGTAGACAGTAGCCTTGAGGAAAAAAAAGAGATGAGCATTTGAAGTACGAAATGAGTAAAGAGAAGTTTTTGGTTTTCATATTGTCTTTAAAAACATGAAAGTAAACCCAGCATGGGGATGATCCATTTGAGAGATTCAAAGGGGTGGGTGATGCCTGCTTTAGTGCTGACCTTGAGTTAGCCAGAGGAGATGGGATGTAGGGCAAAGACAGCCGTGGGTGGGTGGGGTGGTGGTCGAGGTCAGACACATGCACTGTGTTAGTCAGTAGGAGGACAGACAGAGTGTATGGGCACAGTTGCAGGGTGACAATTAGATGTGATGAAACAGGAGCGTTTGAGGGTGTTTAGCCATTTATTTAACTTGGTTTTTAGCTTTGGTGGGCTGCTCTAGAGAGAGGATTGAAGGGTGTGGAAATGAGAAATAAGGGCTGGACAGAGCAAGCAGTGCTAAAATGAAAGGAAGGGCTAGTGGTCAATGGATTTTTATGGCTCTTGCTGCTGTAGGATCTACTGATTACTGTATTCAGTCCCACCCTTCAGTCCAAACCTCCAGCAGGTTGAGGGCTGTCCCCTGACTTGCTTCTTTCTCTCCTTCTTCATTCCTGTTGACGCTGTTCCATCATGTGAACACCAGACCTCTCCTGTGCAGCACACATTGACTAAAAAGTTAAGATAATACAGGGAGATTACAACATAGCCCTTCCTGCCTTTATTTTTAAAAAGTCCTTTCCCTCATGCCTCAGAGCAGTTGTTCTTCCTTTTTGTGCCCCGATCCTTTGACAGACTGGGGAAGCTGATGGACACCCTCCTCGAGATAAATTTTAAATGAAAAACAAAAAGTCATCATATTACAAAGGAAACCAGTTAATGATACACAGTTTTCAAAATATAAAAAACACAGAGGCTTTTGTGCATTAAACAATATGCTCTAGTGGCAGGTCATCGCATGACTGCCCTAATTTCAAAGTAGTTAATAATGAACAATGTGGAGAGATATCTGTAACAAACGAGATGTGATAGGAAAATGTTCACGATTTCCACTGATGATGAACCCATAGTGGATTGGTACTGTGATTTGTTGCCCACCTTGATAATGAAAGGAAATGGTAAATTTCAGCTAAAGATTTAAAAAAGAGACATGGAATCTTCTCACCCATCCAAATTCTGTTCTGTGCATGAACATTTTGGGAGTATACAGATTTCAGTTTAATCCCTGAGAGTCCAGGATTCTACCCCTATTTTCCTCTGAAACCTAAACCTAGCAGATATCCCAGATTGCTTTTATACCTTGAATCTCTTTTCTATTCATGGCAGCTTTTCCTTTCATCTTAGAATGCACTTGCATTTCTTCTGCCTTCTGGACCTCAGGGAGGCAGTCAATAGCCTTACTAGCCTGGGTGTGGCAAGCACAGTGATTGACATGTGCTTTTTAAATGTTTACTGGTTGTAGGAGGTACTCATTAAGTATTTATTAAATACATAGATGCTTCTCTTACCAATGGAAATTCACAAACCTTTGTGTAAATTAAAGAATGTTATAACAGTCTTTCTGCTAGTGAAGGGCAGATCCTTATAGGATTAATGAATGTCATGAAAACCACATTGGGAAACACAGTATGTAAATTCATCAGTTACCCCAGGAAAGTGAACATCCTCACGAAGGAATAGGCTAGATTTCCAAATGTAAGTAATAATATTGAATGGTTTATAACATGCTGGATTTTGGAAATAAAAATATGGTTAACCTTAATATTGGGTTGGCCATAAAGTCTTTTTTTTTTTTTTTTAAATTAAAGATTTTATTTCATTATTTTTAGAAAGAGGGGAAGGGAGAGAGGCAGAGAGGGAGAGAAACACCAATGTATGGTTGCGTTTCACCTGCCTCCAGCCACAGACCTGACTGGAGACCTGACTTGCAACCTGATTATGTGCCCTGGCTGGGGAATCGAACCTGCGACCTTAGGGTTCACAGGCCGGCGCCTTTATCCACTGTGCTACCAGCCAGGGCTCATAAAGTCTATTTTTAAAAATTTCTGTAAAATAAAAGATACATTATTCATATTCACAAATAACTTGATTGATTTGGATATTTTGAGTTTGTTGGCTATTTCCCACTATTGGCTCCTAGTGTATAATAGCCGGGGGTGTTGCTAAACATCCTCCAAAGCGTAAGACAGCCCCAGAGCAAAGAATTATTTGGACAAAATGTCAATAGTACCAGAAACTTCACAAACCACTTTTGACCCGTTCAATCAGTCACAGCACCTTCTCCATACACTGCATAAATCTTTTATTGTGTGTGTATTTCAGGTGCATTTTAACCTTTCTTGAAATAATGCAAGAAATAATGCCAAAAATGTTGCATATCTTCTTCCATCTTCAATATTAAAATGGCTACACAAAAACTATTTTGATGGTTTTTTTATATGCACGCTGATATTGACAGCTGTCACAATACAATCTAACAAAATTGTTTCAAGTGAAGTTCAAGACAACTGAGCTCTACTTAGAGCCATTAGGTGTATATAGGCCACATCAATTGGACAGCATTTTGAATATCTGTGGGCTTATTCACTGTGTGAATATTTGGAAGAAAATTTATCCAATTAATCTGCATAGATAGGAAAAATATGTATATACGCACATACATGGATACATGGATATATCCATGTCTGATATGAAGCATTGATACAAATTTTAGCATATAATCAGTATAAACCATTTATAAATCAAAGAACCTATATGTATAAATTAGTAAGTTATCTTTTAATATGACAAAAATATTTTAACATTGCACATATTGCCTTTTCCAGTTCCAAAAGGCAGTCATAGTAATGAAAGCACATGATTGGTTTTATCACCTTTAGGCACTTGCCAGTTCAGTAGGGGATTCAGATCTTTTATAGGGTCATGACAATTAATCAGTAGTCTTTTCTTCGTGTAATGATAAGCACCCACACACGTTAAAATTAACTTGTTCCATGTACTTTATTTTTTGATAAATAAAAATTAAAAAAAAATTTTTAAAAAAAGGCAGGGCAACTACTGCAGTGTATATAAAGTAATATTATACTTGCCAGTTGATCTTCCCTTGGGGGCTACTGTAGTTTTTATAAATAGCTTGCTGACTTCGAAGAAACATAGTTCTGTTCTAAGGAACTCATCTGGAAAGGGAATTTCTTTGGGGATATGGAGACCATGTGTGGAATTTCAGCTGCAGAAAAAATTGTGGGATCTAGACAAAGAAATATTGGGTGGTTTAAAATTGAAAGTCCATTTGTGAAAAATTGGTTTGGTCTTAACAGCCATATTTTGTTTTTAGAGCCTAATATATTATGGACGCACATCCCCAGTCTGGAGTTTTCAGACTCCTGGGGACCTCCAAACACAGATTGGTACCACTGGTCATATTATCCTTGTCAAACATACTGATTTGAAGTAGTATATTCTTGATTTATTAAAAATGAGCAAATGCTGTTTATTACTTAAAACAAGCAATTTGTTTAGTTTACTAAACTTTCCATGACATGAAGTTCATAGAATAAAAATAACAGACAGGTCCCTTGGGAAAGACTCATGCCAATTTGAACTCTGACCTTTAAAATTATCACATATAGAAGATGTTACCCCTAAACATTTTATGGATTGATATTGATTTAATATATTAATTTCTAAAGCCAAAGAACATAAACAGTTAACTGAATTTTACTGTTTTTGAAAAATGAAATATAGTTGACATGCTAGATTAGTTTCAGGTGTACAGCAAAACAATTTGATATTTGTATGTACTGTGAAATAATCACCATAAAAAGTCTAGTTAACATTTATCACCACATATTGCTAACAGTTTTTTTTTCTTGTGATGAGAACTTAAGATTTACTTTCTTAGCAACTGTCAAATATACAACACAGTATGATTAACTCTAGTCACCATGCTGTACTTACACCTCCAGGGCTTACATATTTTATAACTGGAAGTTTGTATCTTTTAACCACTTTCACCCATTTCTGATTGTTCCTTTATAGTAAACATTAGAGTTTGAATTACTTCTTAAACCTGCATTAAAAGTTTTTATTAAAGATGCAAATGGTTTTTTATGCTATTTCTGTGATGAGGCTGATATATCTTTTGTATATATTGTCTTAAATTTAATGGATGTGTGTTACTAAATTCATATTTCTTAAAATAAATGTTACTGTAGTTGGGTTAAAAGATATCCAAAATACACTTTGCTATTTTCAGAGCCAGTGTCCTTTTTTCTTTCTTTGTTTCTTTTTACTTGTTTTTCTTTCTTCCTGAAAGAGGCGAGAGGAGGTCTGGTTATCCTAGGAGCACATGCCACAACCTAACTTCAAAAACTCTGAACATGTATCGCACTTGACCCTCAATTTCTTCACATCATTTTCAAAAACACTGAAGCTGTTACTGAAGACTGCATTTTGTATGGACTAACTTTGAAACATTTTGAACTTTTAAAACAAACATTAACTGAATAATTGTAGAATTGCCCCAGTTTATAATTCAATTTAATTTTTAAGAAAGCTTTACTTATCATACACTTAAATGGCTTAAATATGCTGATAAGAAATTTCCTGTTCTAGCAATTTGTATTTCTTTTCTTCAAGATGCTGTTTTTAAAATTCCTAACCTAAATTCTTCATCCTCAAGCTAAATTTACTTTCTTATTTAATCTACCATTGAAAGAAAAGAAAAGTGATTGAGTTATTTGCATTTTTCTCTGCTCTGCCTTCCCATGTTTGAAGGCCACCACGAAGCTGTTTAGCTCTCTGTCCCTTCCAACCCTGTGCTGCCTCCTCTATCAGTCCCTTAGAGTTCTGAAAGGATAAAAGTTCATCTGATATGCTACTGTAATCCTCTTGCAAAATAAAGCAAAAAATATCTTAAAATGATTCACTTTATAAAACATTTTATAAATAGCATACGTTTCTGTATGAAAATGCTTGGGCATGACCATACCAGGAATAATAAAATAGAGTCCTGTATGTATGTGTAGACGACCAATACAGTGCACACTAGAAAAATATCTGTTGTATTAGTGATGCCAAAACAAGTGGTGCCGAGATTGTGGATGTTTGATAGGGTGAATCACTTTTGACAAGGCTCTGAACAGGACAAATTCCTTAATTTACCTAGTTGTGCTCTTGAAAACTTTAGTGTGTGTTAAAAATCTTCAATACTATGTGTTCCTATAAAATGGAGTAAGGTTCTATATTCAGATCATTATAAACATATTTTTTTCACTCTCATGAGTCTACTCATTTATTCAAAGTCTTAAGGGACCCTGTAATAATCTCTGTTTAGAGTTCTTGTTTGTATTCCAGTAAACCTAGCAGGCTTCTTTTCAGCCCATAAAAAGCAAGTAATATTTGCTAGTCATTGTGCAAAACAAAAATGTGATCACTTATTTTCAAAAAGGCCAGCCCTAGGTGATTCTCTTGAGAACCTTTGGTCTAAGCTAAGATCTTAAACTTAGAGTCTGTTTCCTAATGCATCAGGGTTGTTTGTTTTTTCATCCTCTGTAGACCATCTACCTTTCTCTTACTTTATATTTTAATATTATCAATAAGGGTAAAGCATTCGCATTTGCTTATTTCAGAATAAGCTTTAGATCCATCAAATGGTATAAACTCTAAAATTAATTTTTAATCAAATTACTAGTCACATTGTGTAGGTGATTGCCAAAGAGATTTTATCTCCTTTAAATGTAATCTTACTTCATGTAAAGATAGAGCATTTTATTTTAAAATATGTGAGGGTATGATAACACAGCAAACATTTCTAGGACATTTCTCTCAAACAGTTTTGTTGCTTGCCTTATCTCTTATTTTTTAAGTCTGCTAATCACCTGATGAAACAGGCATTGTTAATACCTTCATTTTATAAAGAGAAATCAGAATTATCACAAGGTTAATTACCTTGCTCAAGGTGACACAGCAACTAGGTAGTAGAGCCCGGAATTAAAGTCAGGGTCCTCTGACTACAATTGCCGATAAGTTGCAGTGGCATTCAGATGAGTCTTTTCACAAATGGATCATCTCTGTTAAAATGTGTCTAGTACAGACCTTCATAGAAGCTCTCCTAATTTCTTCTCTGATAATATTTATCTGTAATTCCTCTTGTTTCCCCTTCTTTTTGGTCAGGTAGATGTGTGGGATATAAAAGTGAGCTGTACACAGAAAGTCTACTTGGTGTTATTTTGAAGTATCAAAATGGCAATAAAAAATTGATGGGAACTGAAGTACCTCAAAGTTGCCAACGTCCCCATGTTCATCAGCGATAAGCAGCTGAGCTTACCCTGCCTGCGTGGTCTAGAAAGGTAGAAAAGATGAGTACAATGCCGTGTACTTAAAAACTATGTGACTAATAAATCCCAGAAGGCAAAAGATAATGCTTATTTTTTCTTAACCCTCTCATCTTCAACAACTGGGAAAGCCTGCAAATTTTTTATTGTTCCGATGCCTGATACCAGGGAAGATAAGGAGTCTGCGTTGCTGCCACTGGTGGTACATTTGTGACTGCCAGACAAACAGTGCCTGCTAGTCTCCTGTGTGTTGCTCCTCTCAGCATTAATAAATTGATTTAAAATAAATTACATTACATGAATGGATCAAATGAGTTCTTGTGCTTGATGATGAAATAATCAGATTGTAACTTATATTTAAAATTTAGAGAGGCTTCCCATTAAAAAATAGCATTTGGTTGCATTTGCTGATGCAGCCTTGTCCACTTTTCTGCTAAAAGACTAATAAAGACCTAGAAACAAACTAATACAGTAATGGAGGAAAAAGGATTGACATTAAAAGATTTAAATTGCTTGAAATTTTGATGCATTTTTTTTTCTTTCTACAAGGGACTGGACTGGGGAATACAGGATTTTTGCATGAAATGACTAACCTAGCTGGTGTAAAGCCATGATCTTTCACAGTGAGAAAACGGGGCAGCCCTCCCCCTGAGGCAGGTACTGTTTCAATGAGGTTGCTGTTGTGTTACCGTGGCTTATGCATTACTATCTTACTTGTCCAGCAGCTGTAAGAACAAGTGCATGAAGCAGTGGGAGAGTTGGGGCCACTAACTACTCCACCCTGAAGGGAACAGGTTACCTCAGGTGGGCACTTAGGCTGCAGGTGATTCTTTTCAGGCCAACAGTGTTTAAGGAGAAGGGCCCTCTGCAATCCAGAAGGTCAGCTTTAAATTAACTGGAGTCACTGGGAATTGGACTTTAAATGATTTATATTTAATTATATTCAAGATACAGAATGGAAAAGGGATGTCTGTTTAAAATATTTCATTTATTAATTTTTGGTATTTTTTCCATTATCATTTATCCCCTGTACCCATTTCCACCTCCAGTACCCCCACAATCACTATACCATTGTCCCTGTCTATGTCCATGAGTTTTTTTCTCTTTTTTCATTTTTGCTTATCCCTTCATCCTCTCCCCCTGCCTGGAGCTGTCAGCCTGCTCTCTATCTATAACCATCCAAGAGCACAGCCCAAGGCAAGCTCCATGTAGATGATGGACATCATCATCATCATAGGAAGAGGAAATAGAGCAACTCCACAGTGTGGGCACTATGAACATATACTGTTGTACTTCAGGATAAAGTCCTATCATTCTGAAGATGCAAGAGAAAAAGCACACATTTTGGCAAGTATTTGGGAGAACATTTAGAAAATAGTTTAGCATAACAGAAGGTAGAAGATATGGTATCTGTGAAACTGCAGCAGAGAACTATAAGGAGAAAACAAACTCATGTTTTAAGAAAAGCAAGGAAAGATCTCAAGGAATACTAAATCTGAGAATGGGATTTATTCTGCAGAGGACATATGAAAAGATGTTCAACATTACTACTCATCAGAGAATGCAAATTAAAACCACAATGAGATGCCACCTCACACCTGTCAGAATGGCTATCATTAACAAATCAACAAACAACAAGTGCTGGTGAGGATGTGGAGAAAAGAGGAACTCTTTTGCACTGTTAGTGGGAGTGTAGATTGGTGCATCCACTGTGGAAAGCAGTATGAAGACATCTCATAATAGTAAAAATGGATATACCTTTTGACCCAGCAATCATACTTCTAGGAATTTATTCAAAGGAACTTAAAACACTGATTTGAAAGAATGGAAACACCCCTATGTTCATCGCAGCATTAATTAAAATCACCAAGATTGGAAAAAGCCCAAGTGTCGATCAGTAGAAGAGTATATAGAACAACCATGGGACATTTGCACAATGGAATACTACTCAGCTGTAAAAATGAAGAAAATTTTACTCTTTGGGACAGTATGGGTGGACTTGGAGAACATTACACTAAGTAAAATAAGCCAGTTGGAGAAAGACAAATACCATGATTTCACTCAGCAACAAAAATAGAAACAGACTCATAGAAAGCAGGATGACAACTAAGTGGGGGGAAGGTAGGAGATGGAGGGATTGAGGAAAAAGGACAAAAGACTCATGGACATGGACGCCAGTGTAGTGATTGCAGGAGGTAGGAGGCATAAAGAAACAAAATGATATTTTAAAAATATAATAAAAACTTAAGAACATATAAATATAAAAAATGATAAGTAATTTGTAAATTACTTACAAATATGTTTAAAATCCAGACTTATTGTTATGCAAATAAATACAAGTGAAAATAGATATGAGTTCTCACTTTATGCCAATCAAATTAACAAGTATTTATCAAGTGCACACTTTTAATACAAGGTCAATGAAAAAAGCGCTGTTTGAAATGTACATTTTGATAGTTTGGTAACATTTTCTTAAAAAGTTTAGCACTTTATCTAAAGGAAAAATGCATAGGCAATAAGACATATAAAGATAACCAAAATTGGAAAGGTTTAGTAATCTATGAGGATTTAAGTATAGTAATAATTTATGGCTATAAAATTATGGTTTTGAAATTGTTTAATGATATAGAAATGCCCTTCCCATATAATAGAGTTTCAGTGTTTCCTAAGCTGGATGATAACAGATGAATAAGAAAAATATATTCAGTGGGAAATAAATTTGGGAAGCTGCTTGCTACCCAAATTTATTATGATTTGCTTCCTAAGATATTTATGATTTGAAAAGTCATCATAAATGTTTGCATTTTAACATTGAGAAATCCTGCAATAAAGATATCTGTTAGGTTTGCTTAAATTGTTTTATACCATTTTATACCACAGAATGATTTTTAGTGAAACAGATGTTAACATATTATCATTTCCCAGAAGAATGTCCCTTAAATATCAATGTAGGAAACAATATATTAAATTTTAAAAATGAATGGAATGAAATATACCAAATAACTTAAAATTATCTCTGAACAGTAGAATTGACTCTCAAATTTTCTTTAATATGAATTTGTTCAATAACAATGTAATCCCTTTTTAATAAGAAAATATAGAAAATATATTTAAAAATAAGTTTGGGTAACTGCTGCTGTATAACTTTGTGGCCATTACAGGATATAAGATGAACTCATAATTTTGATGGGATTTCATGATATTTTGCTATTGCAGAGTTTTGGATTAGGTAGTTAATTAATTAAAATATTTTATTTCTTGATTTTAGAGAAAGAGGAAGGGAGAGAGAAAGAAAGAGAAGAATATGGATCTTTTGTTCCACTTATTTGTGCATTCATTGGTTGATTTTTTTTTAAAGATTTTATTCATTATTTTTAGAGAGGAAGGCAATAAGGGAGGAAGAAAGGGTGAGAAACATCAATCTATGGTTGCCTTTCACCTGCCTCCAGCTACGGACCTGGCTGGAGACCTGGCTTGCAACCTGGTTTATGTGACCTGGCTGGGAATCGAACCAGCAACCTTTGGGTTGGCAGGCTGGCCCCTATCCACTGAGTCATCAGCCAGGGTTCATTGGTTGATTCTTATATGTAACTTGATGGGGGATCAAACTTGCAACCTTGGCACATTGGGATGATCAACTGAGCTAGCCGGCCAGGGCAAGGTATTTATTTTATATTGTGGAGAAAGAGATTTTGACCAAATCTTGAGTGACACACACAGTTGGTTCCTCCTTAACTGTGTGTGTGATGAGTTCTGATAGACCGAAGAATTGAAAGTTATCGTGAGTCAAAGCAGAGTGAAACGAGTTGTCCCATATTTCATTATTTTGTTCTAATCATAGAACTGAATACAATCCTTATTGTCTTTGTTATGAACCCTGCCATGAAAATGAAACAGGAAGCTTTGCTGTTGGTGGTACAGGGTATGTGTGTTTGTGCACTTGTGCATGTGTGTGTGCATGTGTGTGTTTAAGCCTCTAAGTTCCTTCTCATTTTCCTCCCTTGCAATACATCAAAGGGAAAGACACTGTAAGCCTATCTCTTCAGAGTCTTTTCCACCCTCTCCAAATGAACTTAAACTCTTCTAATTATTCACAGGTGAGAGGAAGTCCAAAAGAAATTTCATTCATGTTATTGTTCTATTTCTTTTTCTTTTAGAGATGATTGCCTTTCTTTTCTCAGGTATGTTCATAGATAAGCATGTCAATATCATTTACTGTTGCCATATTGTATTATTATATTCATGCAAGAAGTTTTGACTAAAAGGCAAATCTGGAAGTGATTTAGATCCTTGCCTTTTTGAAGAATTTGAATTGTGGGCCCATCAGACTGTCTAGAGCAAGTTAAATTGGGAGGTGAAAGAATTAAGCTTCAAGATGTTACACTTTATATTACAAAAGGTAGTATTCACTTTAAGGTGTTTCAACAGGGAAGTTGAAAGAAATGTGAGTTCCAGTGAATAATTCTTTGAAAACCCAGCTTTTCATCTCCTCAGTGATTCAGGTTAATTTTTTTTGTGTGTGATTTACACAAGGCAGTAGCACAGGCACAAATACCCTTCTCATGAGGGGTGCTCTAATGCTAAAGAACCAGTAAACCAGCCTTATTTTCTGTACTGCAGCATGTACAGGGAAAAGGACATTTCTCCTCCCATGCTAATTAACTAGGTAAGACAATGGCAGAAGACCTTGTGCACATTTACTTTTAGAACATTCAAAGTCCTGGAATCCTCATATGGTCAGCTCTTCTTGATTTGGTGAACACTTTGATCAGTGTAGTGTGGCAGTTTTGCAGCCAGATTCCAAACCAGGTGGCATAAAGATGATGAACCTTGAACAGCAGCAGGCTTCAGTGACAAGACTTTTAAAAAGAGTTAATATGCAGTAATAATAATCATAGGAAAGTCTGTGAAAATAACAAATAAAACATTTTTGAGTTACTTTAGCCCAGAATGTGAGCAAATTAGTTAATAGCATGCAAATGAATAAGGGGTAGTCTGGTTAGGATTTCAAGTGTAACTTATTTCCATTTTATCCAGTGAAAAATCCTTTTCCTGGATCTCCAGGAGCTCAGTTAATGATTTGCATTATGACCAGTGTGGTTTGGAGGGTCTTCATCAGTAACTAATTAGAATGTGTTTTTGTTTGTTTGTTTTTGTTTGTTCTGGAATTTCATCCTCTTCGGTGAGACTTCCTAATTAGAATAAGAGAAGCTAATTTTTCTTCACTCATTCTCCCTTTACAAATGGTTCCCTAACACTTCCTAAGCTGGGTGAGAAATTGAAGATTGAAGAAATTACTTGGGCTGTTTATTTTATATACAGATTTCACTAAGGGAAGATTTGGTCCCCTTTGGAGAAGTAAAGTCAGGTCTGAGAATTCGGTAATAGAGGCCGCAGACTTAAAGAGCAAAAATTGTGTATTTAGAACCGTTTAGAGACCCAGAAGCATCATTAAGATGCTGCACAAATACTGTTTCCAAAATAGTCATCAGATGTTAGACTGAGATAAATATAATCTCACAAAGGGCACCTCTTAAGGATAAGGGCCGCTTCCTGTTTATTTTTTGTCTTAGTTCTTAAGTAGCAGTTTACACATAATAGGTTTGCTTAAGTATCCATCAAGGAAATTAAAAAACTAACACATTAAGTATTCAATATATGAATTAAGTTGTTTGTATCTATCTTATTAAATTTCCATTGGTCTCTGTAGTAAAGCATATTCCTTTTCTATGTTTGGTATTTATAGATACTCATTTAGTTTTTCTAAGAGCTTTCTCTTCTTCTTGTTAATAACCACTGAGATCACAGTATAGTAAATTTTGTCTTATAAGAGTTTTGCAGACTTGCGTTATCTTGATTTTAGGCATTTCTGGTGCCAATCCATCTTACAAGTTTTTAAAGTTCACCTATCAGTGCACTTTCATGTCTGTGTGTGTATCTGTTTCTTGCACAGATTCTCATTTCATTGCAGTTCATCCTATTCCATTCTTTATTCCTTCATATATGTGTATGTATATATTTTTCACCTTTGTTCTGAATGGGTATCTTACAGTGCGGCAATTAGGGGAAAGGGTGCTGCAGCTAAACTGGGTTCAAAATTCAGTTCTGCTACTTACTAGCTTGGTGATCCGTGATAAATTATTTAATTCCTCTGTGCCTTAGTTACCTGTTCTGTAAAAATTGGACCAACAGTGTCACTTTTTTCTCAAGGCTGTTAAATGAGATGACATGTAAGGTGCTTAGAACAATGTGTGGTACATAGCTAAATTTCTCTATCTTTGAATGCTGATTAGAACTTGATATTACCTGCTTCATCAAAGGGACTTTCTGACCTAATTTGATGTTCATATTCCACTTTGACCAAGTTTGAACTCCTCCTTTGGTGTGTCCCACCTAGGCCCTGAGAGCTCCTAGACCTTTCTCCACACTGTTTCAGCTATCTTTAGAATTAGGAGGGTCCATATTAAACCTTTTATCCTATCCTCATTTTACTATCAAAGTAAAGGGTCAGTATCAATCCTTTTATCTTCTTATCCTTTTAAAATATCAACTCATACAACACCTATTATTAGAGGAGATTGCAAACTTTTGGGGTGTAGATATAGAATCATGCTTTTTGGCACTCCTATTCTTTATTATAGCATGGAGCAAAATAGTTCCTCAATAAACAAATGCTGATTGTAAAACTGGGCTGGTGGCTAATCTATTTTCCAAAAGAGAAATTTAGGAATAACATGTAATGACACAGGTCAGAGGAGACTTATGCTACAGTTTCAGTTGCTCACTTCCTAATAGACCAGGACTAATCAAAGGTTGTCTCACATTTTATAGTCTTTGTTGTTTGACTAAAATAGAATCACCATAAAGTGATTTATTCACCATAAAGGTAGGTGAATAGTTTGTATTTTCTGCTCATTAAACTTTGGTTGTGAAGAAAGAATACATTTTAGTGGAAGTAATAATAGTAGTTGCTAACTTCATGTAGTGTTTACTCTACACCATGCAGTGCCTGTTGACCAGTACCTAATCTTGACTGAAAAGCCTTTAAAAAAAGGGCAAGATGACTTGGAAGATTCAAAATTTAATAAAAAGTTTGAAACATTTTAAAATGAAGGATTTTAGTTTAGAGAGTTTTGTGTTTAACAGCAGTGGTGCTTCTAGATGGCTCCCTGGGCTCTATCTGGCTCTGAAGGATGCTGGCTGATGGTAGTCCCCACATTAAGTAAAGTTGGACAATGGTCACTGTCCTTCCAAACGGAGTGGTGAATAGCAGTACTAGGATTTTCCTTTCCACTAAAAATCTCTCTAAGATCTTTAGGCTATTCAAACCGAAAGGTGAAGAAATTAGTAGCACTCTGTATTTATTTTGCAATTGCTATTTGGTTTCTAATTTGGGTTGTGTATTTTCCTTTAATGTTTCATTTTGACATAATGTATTTTAAAATGGACTTTTCCTGTGGATAAACATTTTATGATACGATTTTTCTCAAGTTCTAGGCGACAATGTGGCTGTGTTTTATTTACTTGAATCATTTGTGATGAGAACCAGACTCAAACTTATTTCAGAAATAGTGTTAATTATACAAATGAAAGAGACAGATATCTTTTTGATTCATCTACACATTTCAGAGTTGCTCTGTAGTGCATTCCTGAAACCATATCTAAATAATCATACAGCATCTTTTAATGTTGGCAGATATTTTACACTTGCCCATTAGAAGTTATATTTATTTAATAGCTGCACAATAATGTGTGGTTTCAGGCAGAATGAGATTTTGACACATGTGTAGGTAGTGTATGGGATGAAGTTAAAGGTAATGGAAGGTAGATTTAAGTCTACATGAGATCATGTATATTTAAGTGGTTCTTTTAATTAATGTAGATTTTAGTTCATGTCTTGTGAGTAGTTATAAAAACAAAAAAGTAAAAAAGGTGATATGTCAGGCTACGTTCCCAGACATCAACATATTGTATGTGCAAAATTCAAGGAATATATATTTTAGTAACAGTATTGTAAAGCAACAATGGAAGTGGTTCCAGTGCTCACCATTGTAATTACTGGACCCAGCCTCTAGCAGACCCTGTCTGAGGTACAACTCAGATTGGATTTCAACCTGCCTCCCATTTTGCATCTCCTCACAGCAGGTGGGAAGTAATGGAGGTGGGTCAGAGGATGTCAGAAAAAAAGTCAGCATTAAAAAACTTCAGTTATTAAAACAATCGCCACCAAGGAACTATTAAGGAGGTTTTGGCAGGGAAGAGTAGAAGTTGAGTAAGGACTGAGAAGTTATTCTGGGTATTTGGATGGCCTGAATTCCATAGGAAAGAAATGTTTCTTAACTATTTTTGAGCCATGTAGTTTAGTTTTTTTTGTTTTAAACTTTCTATTACACATAAAAGTATTTAAAAAAAGATTTTATTTATTGTTTTTAGAGAGAGGGGGAGGGAGAGAAGCAGACAGGGGAAGAAACATCAATGTATGGTTGCCTTTCATCTGCCTCTAGCTACGGACCTGGCTGGAGACCTGGCTTGCAACTTGGTTTATGTGATCTGGCTGGGAATCGAACCAACAACCTTTGGGTTTGCAGGCCTGCGCCTATCCACTGTGCTACCAGCCAGGGCCTAAAAGTATTTTTTTTTTCTTTAAAGACTGTATTCATTATTTTCAGAGAGAAGGGCAGGGAGGGAAGAAGAAAGGGAGAGAAGCATCAATGCATGACTGCCCCTCACCTGCCTCCAGCCAAGAACTTGGCTGAAGACCTGGCCTGCAACCTGGCCATGTGCCCTGACTGGGGAATCAAACCAGTGACCCCTGGGTTTGCAGGCCAGCACTAATCCCCTGAACCACACCAGCCAGGGCTAAAAGTATTTTTAATAAATTAGTAGTATATGGTGGTTTGATTTGTATTTTACAAATGATATACTTTAGTCCAATAATTTATAGAATTTTAAGGTTAATGAATATAGTGTAGTTTAATTCAGAAAAGTAAATGTAGATTTAGTTATTTGTATTTATTAAAACTAATCGAAAAATGTAGTACATAGTTCAAAACAAATATGTTCATACTGTTTCCTACTTAAAATCTCTCAACGGTTCCATTGTCTTCAAGATGAAATTCAACATCTCTGTCACAGAAGCTTCATGTTTTTCAGTTGTTCATTGGCAAAGCTTGTGTTTGTCTCCAGTCAGCTCCTTTGGCCATCCCCACTAGGGCTTATGTCATCACCCATCTTCTGCCCTCTACATCAACATCTGTAGTTTTTCAGAGGATGACCATTTCTTTTCTCTGATCAGGAAAATACAGTTCATGTGAGATGTCCACCAGCTTTGTGCCTTGACCAGCATCCACCTACATTTCCACATCTTTGTACTGCCTTCCCTTCTTTCTAACCATAAGGATTGCCCCTGTTTGAAACAATATGCTTATTCAGTCACTTTCTCTCTCCTCTCCCTCTTTTTCTCCTCTCCTAACTCCTTTACCAACTCTTTCCCTTTCAAAACACCTCTCTGGCCAATCCAATGTCCACCTCTCATTGCTGCCTGTTGCTCTCTCACCCTGGAAAGAAGTCATCTGTGTTCCTGATCACGCATTCATGGTTTATCTCATTGTCTGGAGCTGGAGTTGCTTTCATGATGTCACTAATGACCATTGATTTGTCAAATCTCAAATGCTTGTTTCAGGCTCTGGCATATACCCTGTATCCAGTGGGGCCACACATTGAGCACAGTAAATATCAGTTAAATGAATGACATTTTTCACTTGTATTATTGTATTATCTTACTTCTCTTCATTTTACTTATATGATTTCCCCTTCTTTAGGTTCTTGTACTGGCTCTTAAATATCTATTTTCTTGAGGTTCTGAGAGACCACTTTGTCACTCACTCTAGCTTGATTAACTTTTTTCTGGAGACACCCCCTTTCACAAGCATGCCTCTGAATACATAGCAAGTCTCTCAACTTATGTCTTGATTTGAAGTCTTTGTCTGTGTTCCACAGATCCTTCAAACTCAGCATGTCCAATTTTGAACTTCTGATCAATCTTGTAAAGTGTAGTTCTTTTACATTATTACCTATAAGTGAGAGCCCTATTAAGGACACTAGCAGATACACAAACACTGGAACCAGAAATCTAGAAACAACCCTCTAATTCTTGATGCCTCTAATATACTGATTTTGAGTCTTCCTCTTCTCTTTATTCCTGTACCTTTGGGCTTTGGTTCAGTGCCATCTGAACTTTCAGCTGCAATGGCCTAGCATAGTCTCCCTGCCTACTTCTTTAGCTTTGGCTATCTATGTTATATTACTTTTAATTTTTTTAACCTAAAAGAAACTTTTTAGAGTTGCACTGGAATACATGCATGCTATTTTTTTATGGAGCAAAGTAAAAATACTTGTTTGTGAACCCTTGGGAGAACAGAATTTTTCAGAACCTTCAAAAAGTGACTGACACATTGCTTAATGTTTATGGTTTAAATATAATTATGGTATTTTGAAAGATTGGTTGGTTTTAGCTGTATATTAAGGTCATCATTTATTTCTTCATTTAGTAGAAAAGAAAGCCCCCCACTGTCAGTGGTTTTGGGCATGAGGATACTTAATGGGATTATATTTCCTTGGAAGGGCCATGAAGTATCCTTTGTTTTCAGTGTTCAAAGTTAAGCATGACTTTAACTGTTGCATCTCAGGGAAAGGCCGTGCTGGGCAGAGAAAAGAGGAAAGCCAATGCTTAATGCCTTGAAAAGAAGCAGGGTGAAAATATTCTTGGAACATGAAAATGTTTGAATTTATGCAAATGCACTTAGTGATCAAAAGTATTGCATAAGAAGAGTGTTTATATTCAGATAGTCACTTTAATTTATTTAGAAATATATTTCATCTCAGGGTTCTAAGTTTGGTAGAATGGACATAATAGATTGATGATTGCCCTTTAATTTCTTCCTTAGCTCTAATTTCTTATTAGCATTTCTTATTTACATAGTAGCATGAGTCTTCATGGAGTTATTTATAAGTTAAATGTTAGAGCTATGTTAAATTTCTGTAAGCTTATTTTTTTTAAATAAGGAAGTTGTGATTTGTCTAAAGTCTTACTATCTTACTCATATACATGAAGGAGGAATGATAATTTGTTTTGCTACTTGCTAGATAACTTGCGAATTTCATTTTACTCTTTTCATCATGTAAAAGATAAAACTCCCATAGCCTTTCTTTTAAAGTCTACAATCATTATTCATATATTGCATGAAAACAATTTTACACTTTTTCCCCTTCAAACCTCTTTCCTTGGTATTATTAAGTACCAGAAGAAAGTCAGATTTTTCCTGTGATGCTAAAATTTCTTCCAGATCATACACTGAAGTACCCTTTCCTTTTTCCTTTGAGGTCTTTCTTAACTGTTCAAATGTAGACTTTTAAGTATATATGGCCAACTCTTTAATCTGAGTTACTTTGTCTAAATTTATACTATTCAGATAGCATGAATCTTCAATATTCAGCTTCATAAATGGGTTATATGGTAATATTTTTTCTTTTAGATTTGACTGAAATTTCAGGTACGTTCAATCTATATTGTATAGGTTCACAACACCTTGTTGGTTTTGAAATACTCTTATTGATTATAGAATGTGACTATGTTTTTAAGTATGAATACTTTTCCTAATTAGTGACATTTTAATTTAATTTTCTTCAGACCATGTGAATATATTTTTTAAGAAATTAGTTTTTATAAAATGGTTTATGCTTTATATAAGCTTGGCTTTTATGTTTTTTTGAAAATATGAGGATGAGTGCTTATAAAAGAACAGTGGACCATTTTCTACTTTGAGGTCTGGTCAATATTTGTGTAAACACAATAAGTATCTTTTATATTGAGTAAATAAGGCAACATTTAACATTTAGCAATTTTATGGATAATAGGGTGGAAAGTGTATGTAGTCCATATGTTTAAACAGTTTCATTGCTAATGAAGAAAGTTGTAGAAATATTTAGATTTAAGGAAAATAAATTAATTTTGTTGTCCTAAACAGCCTTATAAAATTCTAATTTTATAAATTATGACCAGGCTTAACTAAATTTTTCTTTTGAACCATTGGATAAAAATCCATGTGACATGGGTTCCTGCAGTGTGAACTTAGTGCCATATTTGGGCTTGTTTTAATAATTTTCTTCCACTAAACTTGGAACGCAGTCTTGAAGAATAGGCTTTTGGCTCTCATGGGCCATCACAGCCACACGCTAGTTCTTCATCACTGCATCTGTAGAGTGTCTTGCTCTCAATATAGTGACTTCCCCTTTTCTATTTATAGCCAAGGGTTTTTGAAATGTTTCAAGCAAAAAAAAAAAAAAAAAGTTGTAGTATTACCACTTTGATACAGAACATCTTTACTTGGTTATGCTATTTGCTGTATGGTGATTATGGAATTACTGCTATAATAGAAACTGTCAACTTCAAGTTATCCATGCATGTTTGGGATTAACAGCATCCTTAGCTTTTATTTCTCTTCAGATCTTGGGCTTGTTTCTGTAACTTAGACATTGGAGAATTGGGAAGAAAATGAAACAATTCAATGTTTCATCATTTAATTCGATTTTTTTTTAAGTATACAAGAGCAAATTAAATTTTTGGTTACATCAAGGCTTTTGCATTATTTGTGGAATTGATATTTTTTGTGCAAAATTATCCTTTGTTAGTACAGACTAATAATTGCTCCAGCGATACTGAAAGTCTTGTATTGGATTCTGACCCTACTTCCGAAGTTTTTTCCTCTAAAACTGAGATGCTGCAAAGTTAAACCTAATTTCAAGTTAGGAATTTCCCTTGTCAGTGCAGGAGGATGTACCTTACGAGTGCTTTTGATGAGCAATTGTGGAGCAGTGCACAGCCTTAGTAGAGCTTCTAAAAACAAACAACAAGCAAAACAGAACCATATACCTGAATACAGTGAATAGACCTTCAGCGAGCAGGGGGAAGGGGATGCAGGGGGAGGGGGGAGGAAGAGGCAAAGAAGGGGAGCAGTTTAGTCAAGGGTACCTAGTATGGTCCAACCATGGACATGGACCACAAGTGGGATTGACGTTGGCAGGGAGTAGGTGGGTGGGGAAGGGGTCAGAGGGGAGTAAAAAGGGGATGGATATAATACAATAAAAATTAAATTAAAAAAATCTGAGTTCTCAGGTAGACTCTTGTTTACTATGAGTTTCAGACATTCATCTCTAAATAATGATGATTTTTTGGGATGACAGGTGTTATGTTAAATGCTGCATGTGCATTATTTTATTTAATTCTTATAGTAATTGTGAGCTAGGCATTCTTGCCCGTGGTTCACAGATGAGAAAACCGAGGCTTATAAGCAGTTTATCATGATCCATCCCACAACCAGCAAATGTAGAGGTGGAATTCACACCCAGGGACTATCTCACTCCAAGACCTGGCTCTTTACTCCACATTCTGCTCCTCAGAAAGTACCATGTGCGCCTTGTGCAGATTAATTAAGCTAATGTGTGCATCCTTGGAAAGTAGGCTGTTAGTTTGATATAGTAAAATATGGACATATTTAGAACTTGGAACTGTTGTTAATCCTTTCTGCTATTTTTAGGCTCTATATTTACTTCGTAATTTTATATGTAAATATTTTACACCTTCATGATTGTTCATATTTTGCCAATGTTATGTTTCTTGATTTATGAAGTATTTACATGTTACTTTTAAACTCTTTTCTAAAAGGGAAGAAAATCTATGATTCCCACCCACCACTTTGTATCCATGGATTTTATGAAAAATAAATCAATAGTTTTTTTTTCTCAGGCTATTCTTTAGGATTTTTTTTTCAACTTCAGAATATAATAATTTGTTATATTATTTACTTATAATTATATACTAGAGAAAAGGCCCTTTAACACTTCACTATTGAAAAAAATAATACAAGGTGGATAAATGATAATGGAAAAATATAAAAATAAATATTAAAATAAAAGATAATACAAGGTATACACATATAGAAAAGGATTAATTGATTCAGTAAGGATAATGTATAGTCAAAAATTTAAACAACTCAGTTTACTACCTATATACAAAGCTATTTTGAGTGTTTTGTATTGCTGAGATACTTGAAAGACTTATTTACTTAATTTACTTAATACATTACTGAACTAACCGAAGGTTTGATTTTAGAATGCTTGAAAATTTTTAAATTGCAGGAGGCCAACAAATGAAGGCTTACTCATGTTGTAACACTTTTCTGTAATTTCCCTCAATTTCTGAGGTTGTCCTCTGGTACCTTTTTAAAAAAATTTTTTTTTCCCATTTTGGAATAGGTTTTAAGTACTCTCGATTCCAAGCAATTTGTTTAATTGTCTTAATGCTATCTTTATAATGATTTTAAGCTGTGGCACTTGGGGAGCCTGTGCCCAGGGGTGGGGTGATTGACATCCAGGCAGTGAGGTCTGCTTTCCCTTCCTGGCCCCTGGCAGTCTCTGTGACCTCTCAAGGGCAGTTTAAAAAAATTTTAACTTATAATAGCTTTGAAGGCAAAGTTCTAGAATGTGGTTTGGGAATTCACAATGATAGTTTAAGCAGAACTAAATGTAAATATTTGTAGACAAAGCCCTCAAGTCTTTACAGTAGTTTAAATACCTTCTTAAAGTATAAAAGTTTTTCAGTATTATTTTTTAAATTTAGGAGCAATATGGTATAAAAAATCTCTATTAATATCACCTATTTAGTGATGGCTTCAAGCATTTGAAGCAAAAATTAGGAAATTCTGTTTTTTGAATTAAGTAGAAGTATGTGAAGTTATTAACCTCACATTTTGGATGGGAAATATAAAAATGTCTCATCCTTTATTAAAACACTGATGAATCTGCTGTTTTTTGTTATATTTAAGACTTGTCTTTTATTAACAATTTCAAGTGTTTAAAACAGCCCCATGTAAACATTCAGCAATTGAGGATAATCATCGGTGGCCCAATTACTTATAAATGCTTTCTGTGAGCATAAAACAGAAGTACATAAGATAATCTCGGCTCCTAAGAAGTTTGAAGTGAAGAAATTTTAATTTCATGCAATTCAAATGGAAGTCCACGCTGGCTTCAAAAGGTGTTAATAGGGTATACCTTCATTTATGATTGTCTTAGGCCAGACTTCCTGGGTCAGCTTTAGGCAGCCTTGTAACAGGTGTTCCTGAGGGCATCCTGTGTCTGTCTCTTTTGCCATTTTAGCAACTCTCCCTTGAGCACTGACCACCTTACTAAATGATCCTCAGTCTACATTTCTAGTTTCAGCTTCACCACTCTTCTCAGGTTTGCTTATTTTCTCAATTTTTTTGCTTTTCTCTTCCAAATAGTTTTGTGTACAGTAGGTTAGCTCGTCTGCCTGGCCTTTTCACTTCTCTGCTTTACTTAATTTTATCCACACTTCAAGCATATGAATCCTGACTTTGTAACCTCACTCATGTTACATATTAGTTATGCCTTGTTGCCTTTAAAAACGTATGAGATAAAGTGATTAAGAACTACTAAATGGTAGTTAAAAGAATCATGGGAATGTAAAGTATAGCATAGAGCATACGATATAGTCAATAATATGATAGGTATTTAAAGTGTTGGGGAGCACTATGTAAAAAGTATGATTGCCTAATCATTCTATACACCGGGAATTACTACAAAATAATATTGGATATAAACTGTAATGGAAAAATGAAATAAAAAATTTTTCAAGAAAAAGAAAATACAGAACATACAATTTGACATCTTAATCATTTTAAGTGCACAGTTCAGATTGTGGCAACTTTTTATTTTGCAAAACTAAACTCTATGCTCATTTAAACAACTCCCTATTTCTCCTTCTCCCCGCCTCCCGCAGCCACCATTCCACTTTCTGTTTCCGTGAGTTTGACCTGTTTAGATACCTCATAAGTGGAATGATGTTGTCCTTTTGTGACTGGCTTGTATCATTTTGCAGCATGTCCTTAAATTTCAACCATATTGGAGCATGTGACAGTATTTTCTTCTTTTTATAGGTTAAATAATATTTCATCATTTTGTACATACCGCATTTTGTTTATCCATTCATCTGCCTGTGGCATTTGTATTGCTTTCCCTCTTGGCTATTGTGAATAGTGGTAACGTGGGTGTGCAAATATTTCTTTGAGATCCTGCTTTTAATTCTTTTCAATATATCTTGAAATAGGATTGCTGGATTATATAATAGTTCCATCTATAATTTTGGATGAACTGCCCTACTGTTTTCTATAGTCGCTGCACCATTTTATATTCTTACCAACAGTGTACTGGGGTTCCAGTATCTCCATGCCCCCTCCAACACTTGTTATTGTTAATAATAAAAACAAAACAGTAGCCATCCTAATGGGTATGAGGTGATACCCCCTCATGGTTTTACTTAGCATTTTCCTAAATATTAGTGATGCTGAACATTTTTTCATGTGCTTATTGTACATTTGTACATCATCTTTGGGAAATGTCTCTTTAGGTCCTCTGTTCATTTTAAGATTAGGTCATTTGTTTTTTAGTTGTTGATGTGTAGGAGTTCTTTATGTATTCAGCATATAAAACCTTTACCAGTTATATAATTTGCAGGTATTTTATCCCATTCCATAGTTTGACTTTCCATTCTGTTGATTATATCCTTTGCTATGCAGAAGTTTTTAAAGATTGGTGTAGTCCCATTTGTTTATGTTTGCTTTTGCTGCCTGAGCTTTTGATATCCTCTTGAAGAACTCATTGCCAAATCCAGTGTCAGGAAGTTTTTCTCTTATGCTTTCTTTTAGCAATTTTAGTTTGTCTTAAATTTAGGTCTTTAATCCATTTTGAGTTTATTTTTTTGTATAAGGCAAAGTGCAAACTTATTTCAACATTTAAAAAATGTGGATATCCAGTTTTTCCAACACCATTTATTGAAGAAACTTTCTCGTGGAAGTGCGTTTGACCACATACATGAGGGTATATTTCTAAGTTCTTTATTTTGTCCCATTGGTTTATATGTCTGTCTTTATTCCTATACCACACTTTTTTAAAAAATTGCTATAGCTTTACTTTTTTTCCATTTGGGGTATTGCCTCAAAAAAGTCAGCATCATTTGTAGCTTATTCATGTCTGTATCATCTGGACTTGTTTCAATGTCTGGCATGCAATAGTTTCTTAGAAAATATTACTAAATAAGTTCAATTATTGCTGTAAGCCTCCTTTGCATTGAATTTGTGTGAATTAGATTCTTTGGTAAAGGGCCAAATAAATATTCATTATCAAAGTGTTCAGATGGCTAATCTTCCAAGATAGTTCAATTATACATAATCCACGCTGTATCTGTGTTGGAATGGGAGGTATGCAGCTCCATAGTGAAAATTAATTTTCACTACAAAATAAGCAAGCGAAGGAGACTGCGATGTCTGAATACTTGTCATAATAAGAAAATACATAATTCTTAGGATTTTCTCTGGGCTATAAATCAACACTCCTTGATATAAAAGGATAAAAAGCATTCTTAAATGGTACGAATTGAGATCATTATTAACCTATTTCAACTAAGCTTTCCTTTGGTGAATTATACGAAAAAAGTCAGTGAAGACCTAGATTTTTAAAAACTAAGATTATAGCACATTCAAAAGCCTTTCTCCACAAAAGATATGTTTTCAACATTTATTAAAGCCGTGGAGAATGGAAGGAAATGTGAATATATAATTATTTTTTGCTGTCTGTAAATTCAGTCCCTTAAGGAAAATGTTTCATATTTTAAAATAATTCAACACAGACAGGTAAGTTAATGAATGAACAGCCAATGTTTACTTTTCTCTAATTCGGTACCTGTGGTGCTTCTCATCAGTAGCTGGTATCAAACCTAGATTATCAGTAGTGTAAAGTGGTTTGAAATTCCTGAAGTTGAATCAACACTGCTTCCTCTTAGGTATACAAAGCTGTCTTGAAAGTATCAGGCCAATGTCAATAAATTAAAACAGTTTGTGATGTCGATACTTTCGGGACAGACATTGTATTCTCTATAATATTGTCATAGGAATTTCCATAGTAATTCTCTGGAGACTTCTTTTTAGCCTAGTGTCTGCAACTGGGCCTTGGGCATTCTGCTCATAGAGAGCCAAGGCAAATGACACTTGCGAGTGAAGCATGGAGTGTCTCTGGAGACCCAATGCCTCCAGTGGGAACTGTAGCTCCAGAAGACTGTCCAATCTGGAAAGATTCCTGGGATCAAACAAGCAGTCCTTAGCCTAATAGTTTCATTTTATCAGCACTGCTTTCTTTTTGAATTTATTGCTGGAAACCAAATTTTCACCTCTGTGCTTTCATGAGTTCAAGTTTATAGGAAAATGTCTGGAACAGATTGGGGGCTCTGATCTAAGCCTTGTTTCCCTTACTCCTCTCAATTTCAGAGAAAGCTGCTTTCTTCCCACAGTCAAAATTAATTTTTAAAAATATTTTTTTGGGGGGCAACATCATGTAAGTTATATATTTGTGCTTGATTTAAGGCTTTTACCAATTATCACATAGTGTTTGTGTCTTTCGATAGTCATGTGTGCTCTATATTTTAGGAAAAAAGCTTATTGTAGGGAGATGGAAAAAAAAGAAATATTAAATATTTTGTTTTTGAAACTTGCAATATTGGGTTATCCACTCAGAATAAAAATTTCTGTCATATAGTAAGTATGCAATATTTATTTGTTTGGTGAACAAATAAAAATTTAATATAATGATCTTGCAAATTATGTAATCCACTCCATTAACTCCATTAATCATGCTGAAGCTAACAGTTATCATTCAGTGTTAGGTGTTTTCAAAATACTGTGACTTTTTACAGGTGGGGGGATTGAAGTCCAGAGGGAGTTTAGTAACTCATTTAAGGCCAGGAAGAGATGTGTTCATCAATTCATTAATTCCTAGTTACTTATTAGATATCTCCTGTGTACCAATACGGTCCTAAGTAAATTGGTTTCATGTAAGCATTTCAGTTTAACAATCTGTGGAGTGATGTGGTTCATGTTAATAGTGGCATTTATTAATGCTTTTTATATGTGATATGAATGCTTTTAAATTTGCAATAACTTTAAAACACAGGATCAATAAATAGTAAATCAACTAATTTCATATTTGGCATCATAATCCCATACAATTTTATTTTTTAAACTATGAAAATCTTCTCTTTTGTGAATCCAAATCAAGGTCTCTCTTGATTTTGAGTTTAATACGGTTATATTTTAACAAAATTCTATGATAATTTGAATGAACTACATATGAAATGGATTTTATTTTGCTTTGAAATAGTGGGAATTTTATTATACAAAATCTGGCAGTCAGATCCCTTTGTCAATCTAATTCATAAGTTAATTTGTTTGCCTACTTTATCTGATACAATTATAATGATAAAATTTGTTATCTAATTTTCAGCCTTGTCTGACTAGGCATTTTGCTTTTAGTCCTTTTCCTTATTTTATGCCTCTTATTTATGTGTTTTAACTGAAAAGAAGATATTCATACCTAACTATAGTTTATACAAGTTTTACTAGAATGGGGGTATTAGTGAATACTAACACAGGACTATGAAAATTTGATTATTTTTCTTGCTTTCTATTTTTTTTTTTTTTGGAAATAAATTTAGTTAGAACATGTTATAGGTATACTCTGGTTTCTCTTCAAAACATGTTATAGATAAAATCTATTTACTCTCAAAATTTGGCCTGTTCTTTAAAGTAAAATCTTTGCTTTAAATAACATCTTCAAACTACAGTCCTACTTAGATTTAACATTTGCTCATTTTTTTTTTGGAAAGATGTCAGTGAAACTTCATATGCTGCCTATAATTCTATTATATAGCATGTACTATATTTTTTCTTATTTATAAGCTATGAGCTCAAAAGTCAGAGCTTTGAGATGCTGTAGTAGTACAAATAAGACTTTTAAAATTTTGATTATTTATTATATTGGCTCTGCATTTCAGTTGATAAAAGATCACCCATACTTTCCTCAGGCCAAAAGATTAGAACTAATAGCAACCCAGTTTCCCCCACTTTGTTGACAGTGGAATTCAGCTTACTCTTTCTTAGATGTGAAAGGAAGGGAAGGTCATTTCTTGCTTTGTTGATAAAATTAAGGTCCTAGAAATTATCAAGCAGTTTAGGGGTGTTTATTAGGCATCATTTTTGCTTTTTTGACATTTTGACTTTGTGGTAGCAGAAAGATAATATATTTAATACAATGACTAGAATGTGTAATTGTTCCTTTATCAGTAAAAACACGTAAGATAAGGAACTAGTGTCAATCAACGTGACAAAGTGGATATGGATATGCTGTCTGATGAGAAGGTAACTCGTGCCTTTCATTTGAAATGTTAGCTTACATACTTAGTCTGTTCATCAAACATTTGCACACTTGGCAACATCCTATTCCAAAATATTGCTCATCTCATTATGATAACATGTTTCAGTTTAACATAAACTAGATCACAAAATTATGCTGTTTTCAGGCAAATCCAATCCATTGGCTGCACTAAGTATTGGGTAAATGTGAAACAGGTGTCTGCACTCAGGGGGTCTATCCTTGACTTCACTGCCATGACCCTTGGTGGCTGTTCTTTGGGAGACTGTTTTCTAACCAGTGTGTCCCTGTGTGTACCCAAGTTTTACAGTGAGTTATAATGTTCAGATAATGTTACAAATACTTCATATATATTCAGTTTACTCTTTACAAGAACTTTCTGGGCCCTGGCTGGTGGCTCAGTGGCTAGGCACTGGCCTTCGAACCAAAAGATTGCTGGTTTGATTCCCAGTCAGGGTACATAACCAGGTTGCAAGCCAGGTCTCCAGCCAGGTTCATAGCAGGTGAAAGGCAACCATACATTGATGTTTCTCTTCCTTTCTTCTTCCCCCCTTCTCTTCTCTCTAACAATAACGAATACAATCTTTTAAAAAATGTAAAAAAAGAAAAAGACCTCTCTGAGGACTAATCTGTTAATATTTTCTCATTTTATAGATAATAAAACTGAGCTTTGGAAGGTTTAAAAACCTGCCCAAGATAACCTGGCTAGTAAGTTGTAGAGCTGAGATGAAATCACAACCTCATGTTCTTTATTGCTAATACTATGCTGAAAACCTATACTATCACTTGATAATGACCCCATTTCAGACCCTTGGCTATCACATACCATAGACACCTCCAGCTATGAACTCACATGCTTGGCCAATTCCTGCCTTTGGGTAAAATTCTGTATTTCACAAATATCTCTTAATTTTTGACAACCTAATTTGTTTTCAGTCAAAAATAAATATATAAAAATTATTTCTATGGGAATACAATATATTGATTCTTCCCTAATGTAATCTCCACTCTTCTGCTTATTTTTAAAGATTTAAATTATTGAAATGAAAGGTGAGAATAAGATTAAGTACAAGAGAATATAATTTTTACCTTTTCATTAGTGATTCATTATATTTTCCAGCTTCCTTTTAAAAAATTGTTCTGGAAAAAATATATATATATAATTAATTCATTGTTGTTGAATTACATGTTCTATTTTCCCCCATTGCTCTCTCCTGCCCCACACACCCCATTCCCTCTCCCACAGTCAATCCCCACATGTTGTCCATGTCCATTATTTTATGTTCCCTGGAATATTTGCTCAGTATCCCAAGATTAATGGCAAATTCTATGAGAGGAAATCACTGCATATTTCTTTGAAAAATGAAATATTTAGGAACATGAATTAAATACTTGTTGAAGTAAAGAAGTTCACATTCGCATCATGACAGGTTACAGAGACAGGGAAGGGTCAGAAAATCTTCTGAGCAGGGAGTGTAGGCAATGAGGGAGACCAGAAACTTGTACACAGAGGCTATGTCATTTTCAAACACGCTCTATATTATAGTTCTAGGGAAAGGTATTTGGATGTCAGTCATTGTTTGATTCTTCTATTTTTATAGTTTTCCCAAAGTTACTGAGATAGTTCACCCTTTTTATTGGTGCTCTTTTTGTGAAGGAAGGTAGTGCTATCCAGCTGGAAGCAGTCTCCTGAATTCCGTACCTAGTTCGGAGAGAAAATAAGAAGGCTCTAGAAACTTTCAAAACTGAATCTCTTGATTGACAACCAACTATACCTAGGGTGAACAAATACCTATTCAACATGAGACAAAGTGTTAGATGAGGAAGAAGAGCAATGAATGTGAATTAATAGTGCTTAAAGATCTGGATGTCAGAGAATGTACACCCACTTAGGTGCCTGATTTGCTTTTGGTAATTGGAGAATAAGTGAAATATTAATGCAATTTAGAAGGAGAAAATTTTTTCACCAGGTGCTCAATGAGGTTGAGCCAGTTCATGTTCCATAAGAAAAAAGTAAAAAATGAGGTCATGCAAGAGCTGATTAATACTTACTCTGTGTGAACATTGCAGGGTGAGCTGGCTTATAATAATGATGGGAAGATGTGCTTAATTTTTCTTATATATTTTCTAACAACATATGAGCAGCAGCAAGAATAAAAGTTGCATTTCTTAACGTATTTGACCTTAACTTACTACAATGAAGTCTATCAATTTTTATATCATTACTAAACATAATTAGTTAAGTTTTCAGAAAGTCACTCATTCCATATGTATATATATAAAAGATTCCCTTACTTGCTTTAAAATAACTATTTTAAAATACAACAGTGTAATTTTAAGTTAGAATGAAGAAATAATATAACTTATAAATATTATTATTATTATTTCTGCTTTTGGGGCTATCAAAGCAACTTTATTTACCCCTCCCCCACAAACACACACACATTAAGGGTTTTAAGGTTAATTTTTCAACTCGATAAAGTCCAGAACCACTACATTATGCCATTATACTGAAAACTCAACATCGACTTGGATATCAGAATCATGGAATTTTCCTCATGGGGAGAGACGGTAGGAGAGCAAGCCAGAAACAACAGGTCTTGATCGGGCTGCTGTCTGTTTCCAAAGAATAGCATCTGGGGCCTGGGACAGGGCTGAGGTGCCAGGGTGAGGAGTTTGGAAAAGGTTTCATTCATTTATGAGTCATGCTCAAAGTTGTTGATGGGATCAGGGGTTGGCTTCAGAGTTGGGATTTCTTGTTAGTCAGTGAACCAGAATAAATCAGAAAAGCAGGGGAACCTGAGTCTGTGAAGCAGGCTCTCATTATCCTGCTGGGAGAGAGGGTGCCTACAGACTCCTTTCCTAGGAATAAGCTTTAGGATAACTTGAGACTAAAGAATTAGTCTTGACCCCACCTTACGGTCTATAAGGCTTCCAACACTGTGTCTGGCTCTGTGAAGATATGACAGAACAATGAGACAACTTCACTATACTTATAAAATAGAACAAGTAGGGTAGAAACTAAAATGCATACATACATTTTACAGAGATGCCAGATATCAGATGTATTGAATTTCATTTCATATATGTACTTGTCTAGAAATATGATATTTAATCAGATACTTAAAATGTTTTTATTAGTGAAAATAGTCCATGTTTATTGTAGAGGTAGCAGAGGTAAAAAGAATTCTATCACCTCAGTGTTAGCCTTTTTATATTCTACTTTCATCTCTGTCTCTCTCTAAATCTGAATTTAAATTGGAATTATACTGCCTTCATTGTTGAATGGCCTTCTAAAACACAATTTTAATGGCTGAAGAATTGTCCATTGTACTGTTTCAGATTATAGCTCCACAATATATTTGTGGAATCCACAAGATATCTAGTGGAATAACTAGATAAAGAAGTGGAACATTTTTTAAGGCTCTTGAAACATATTGTAAAATTTCTTTCCAGAGTTCTATTTAATTTATATTTATTTAAGGAGTATATAAGGGGACTGGTTTTACTGGTTTCATTGTTATTGTGATGAAAATCTTGGATAATTAGATAGAAGATTTGTATTCCATTGATTTTGCCTTAGTGGATGGCTGTGGTCCCTTCCCCCTCTAAAAATAATCTTTGTAAAACCAGTTTAGATATCACTGGAGTAGTTTATAAGTGAAATGACTCTAAGGATAAGTCAGTGTCCTAAGCCTGCCTGTGCATCTGACCAAATTGGTGAGGCTTTGAAAAAATGTTCATGCCCTTCTCTAAAAAGGTTGTGATTATGACTTAAAAAAAAAAAAAAAAAAAGAAAAAAACTCTCTTGTGAACCTAACCAAGTTTGGAATTACTTGTATAAAAAAAGCTCCTATGTTGCTATCTTTTACTAGTCATTCTCCATTTAAGGACTGGAGAGGAGGACATCTTTCTGTGGATTGTTTAAATTTTGTGCGCTTCTTTCCATAGAGGGAGATATTCTTAATAGCATGCAGATGGAAGTGTGCTAGTTTTTGTGTCTTTATTCCAGGAAACAAGACTATTCTATCACCACATATGACAATATGGGAACACACATAGCTATGCCTTATCTTGGAAATGAGAGACAATATTATCCTCATCAGAGTTTAGTTTGGGGGATGAAAATTTAACTGGGTAATTGTCATTTTTCCTGTTCCCTCCATTACTGTTGTTTGTTAAAATTGCCTTTTCTTTGTCGAGTAGTATGTAATCATTTAGCATGCATTGTTTCATTTCATCTTGTTGAGAATTCTTTAAAGGAGAGGAGGTTATTATAATCTATTCCTTTTACAGATGAGGAACATCAGAAGCAGGGACTTGATTCACCTGGTTCAGATAATCTGGCCAGAATTGGTAAAATGGACATTTGAATTTAGGTCAATCTGGCACCCAGGACTTTTAAAAAAGAACAGTGCCTGTGGTTTTCAAATAGGGTTATCAGATCATGAAATAACAATGTGGAGGTTGCCAGAGGTTGGGGGTGGAGGGAAGATGGGGGGCAACAGTGCAATGTATCACATAAATGTACTCTTGAAACCTATGTGATCCTATTAACCTGCGTCACCCCAGTTAAAATAAATCAATTTTCATAGGGAGCATTTATCAGGTATCAGCATTATAAATGTAGAAATTAGTCAGTTTAAAAAGTTACCATTGCTCTGCTTTGGTTGGCAATGCAACTTGAATGGATAGCTCCTCACTTTCAGAGTTGCTTATATATAGAATCAAAATTGGCACTGGCAAATTTATGAGACACAGTAGGATCATTTCCTCCTCTTCCTCTTTCTCCTCCTTCTGTTCCTCCTTCCCCACCTCTTCCTCCTCTTCTGTTTCTTCCTCCTTTCAGGTACCTTGGGTTTTTAGAGACTGCCCAGTTCTTAGTGCGGGTTCATTCTACTGATTGTCCTTCCAGGAGGTCTCATAGAGACATTGAAAACTAGACCTGGAAAAATAACATTTCTAGTTCACCTTTCCTTTGGCACTGATGAGGCAACTGTCAGAGGTATTCTAGTCCAGAGCTCTTTCTTTTATAAGGTAATTGTAAATTCGAAGTAGCTTTTTGTGAACTCTGATGTCAAATTTTTCTGTTTGTACACTTTTTGGTCCATAACTTCATCAGATTCTCCCAGGAGTCTGCATTCAAAAATCAAAAATGGAACAGAAGAGTTTTTGCATTCCATCATGTTGACGTTCCGGATGGCCTTATTGTATACTTGCTAAACTGCCTGCTAATCAAATGTTATTGTAATAGCTCACTACCCAAAGGTTTGTTTATTCATTATAAATACCCATGCTCATTTATCTGCTGTTTACACCTTTTCTATATTTTCTCAAAGTATTTGAGATAGTTTATGTACAAATCAAATAGCTTAATAATAATAATTTCACTTTTATTCGCTGAGAATACATTTTATAATGTAATATATTGTATTACATATAACATTAGGTAATACAGTTCATAAAAATTTTATTTGATATACTATTTTATCAACTAGACATTTGAATTTAGGTCCTATACAAAAATATAGGATGCCTATTTAGACTGCCTTTTGTCATTGCAAATTATTTGTACTTCATTGTCATTAGTTTTTTTTCAAATTGTAGCTAGACTATTTTTCTAATCTATAGGTTGAAGGTTGAATGCCTTGGGGGTTGATGGGAGTAGAGTGGGTTAGGGCAGGACGATAGGGTGTAGTAGGAACTATGACTAATTAGAAAGTAGTTGCACTGCTAAAGCATTTACATTCATGTAGAAAGTACACTGATATCTTAACAAATACAAGCAAGAGCAATTATCTGTTACCCCTGTTTTATCCCCTTTATAAGACTAAAGATAAGCCAATAAGTTAGGTATATTTGCAATTAAGCTATCATAGGATACATCAAATAGTTTTAATCATACTTTGAGGAGCATGTTATTTTTAAAATTCATGTCTCTGTTCCTCATTGAGCTGAAACTTCCATGACTATATGGACATTGAATCCCCAGAATTTACCAGAGTAATTGGAACATAGTAGGTGTGTTGATAGCTCATTTAGCAGTATAGGCATTTCCACCCACCAATTATCCTCCAAATCTGCCTACTCCTGTGCATCTCTTTTGTCCATACCATGATCTAGGGTATTTACTGTCTTCTGCCTAAACTACTGCTATTACTTATAACCTGCTAAAAATTTTTTTCTCACTCTGGTCCATGTTGATCTACTTTCCACACTGAAGCTAAAATGATCCTCCAGGGATCTAAAATTAATGACATATCTCCATCATTTAAAAGCCTTTAATAGATTTCCTGTGCCCTAGAATCTTAACTATTGTTGCTTACTTTTGTAGCCACATATAAAAATATGAACCTCAAGTCAGCTAATTGGAGGATCCCCTCAATTAGATGAGAGTTATGACCTCTTAAGGGAAGTATAAGAATATTTATATAACCTTATTTGGGTATTATATATAGGTATTACAGAATTGTTAGACACTAACAAGTCAACATTTGCAGTTGAAATAGCAACTGCAAACTTAATTTCATATTTACAAATTGTGGCTTATTGATCGCAGAAATGGCTCCAGCTCTTCCCTTCTACTTGTATCTATGTCCTCTGCAATATGATGTTACATTTCTCCCTGTTAAGAAGTGGAATCCATTTCCCCACCTCTTGAACCTGGCTGGCCTTGTGATTTGCTTTAGCCAGTAGAATATGGCAGAAGTATGGTGTGCCAATCCCCATCCTAAGCCTCAGAAACCCTTGCTCAAGTCTGTCCTCTTTTGGAACCCTACCACTGCTGTGAGAACCAAGGACAGGCTAGCCGAGTATAAGATGACCAGACAAGTTGACCAGAGCCCAGTTGTTATATTGAAGGCTAGCTATTCTAGACTAGCCATCAAACCCTGCATTTAAGACATCTCTGCTGAGATAAGGAGCTGCCTACCCAACCTGCACTGACCTCGTATACTTGAGTTAGCTCAGTTGAGACATGAAGAACGTTCCAGCTGACCCACAAATCATGAGCCATAATTACTATTTAGAGCCACTGAATTTTAGGGTAGATTGTTTTTATAGCAATAGCTAATAGATATCATATCAGTGCCTATTGTACTGAATTTAATGGAGTGATATTAGTGAATGCAATTAAATGGGTTTCAGGTATAATTATATAACAAATCATCTGTATATTGTATTGTGTTCGCCACCCCAAGTCAAATCTCCTTTTATTAACATTTATTTCCCCTTTACCCTCTTCTAGCTCTGCCATTGCCTGCTTTTTGTAGTTAGTCATTGAAAAGAAGACTCAACAAAAATGAGTTTATTGAAAAAGTTGCATCTTTATTAAGGACAACAATTATTACTGTTTAGAAGGATCTGACGATTGCATCTGCCTTTTCCTAGGAATTTGCATAGAATGGTAGAATGTGAATATTTTCCCATTCTGATTTATTTTAAAGTCATACGAATGGAACACAGAGTATCTTTGTTTTCTTACTGGAGCCGTTGGAAGCTAACAGAAAAGAAACTTGTACAAAAGACATTTTACCAAAAGTCTCATTGTTCTGTGCTTTTTTTTTCAAGGAAATGTTAAACTTCACATAGAAAAAGAGCACTTGACTTTCATTTCTGACATTAATGCAGAATAAATATTTGAAAAATATTTCAGGATTATATATATTATATATATAATATAAAAAGTGCAATCTAATGTTCATTATAACTTTTAAACGTATGGCTGAGGTGCCAAGAATAAGAACACGCAAATCCTGAAAAATAAGAGAGCTCTGGGTCTGATGGGCCTGGGCACCCAACACTGGGAATGTGGTTTTCTCAGTGAAGGGACGGACTGAGACCAGGAGTTTCCTTCTAGAAGGAAGCTTACAATAAGTGAGATAACAGTATATGCAAACATATAATCAGCCACAATAAATGTAAATGTACTACAGTTTTTAGTTAGCGATAAAGACTGTTTCATGATATTGGGGAAAAACCCAGTTGTATGCTGTTTATAAGTACCATGCCTAAAATGTAAGTTAAAAATGGTTAAAACCAAAAAGTGAAATATATATATATATATTAGCCAAATAATAAAAAGACAATAAAAGGAGAAATAATACTTTAGGATGAAAAAGCATTATTATAGACAAAACAAGCTCACTATATTTTGGTAAGAGATTCAAATAATCTGAAAGACACAACAACTCCTGCTCCTGCTCCAGACCCTGTACTGTTTTCCTCCTGTACCTTGTGGCCTAGGTAATAGAAACCCTGTTTCATAGACTGCACATAGTTGGTATTCAGTTCAATCAAAACCCAACTAATGACTTTTATTGATCTGCTTTTGCAGTTTACAAGTTCTTTTGTATCTTTTTATTCTTTATGCTTGATAACAATCCTTTAAGTGAAAGAAGCAGTTGTAACTCCACTTGGTAGATGAGAACCTTCTTGTAGATGGGCCTTTTCTGAGCTGTTTGCTGCTGGAGGGTCCTTGCCTTTACTCATTTGAGGACAGCAGTGAGATGGCCACTTAAGTCTTGTTTCCATTGGTAAAAAGTAACTTTAACTTTTCAAATTACTTGAGATTGACTTGTGTTAGCCAATTAGAAAGTATAAATTACAAAAAGAAAAAAAAAATATTTCCATGAATTCTGTCACCCAAGTGAGCCATTTTAATGCTTTGGTCTATATTCTTTAGATTCCTTCCCTCCCATCTCCCCATCCCTCCTTAGCTCCTTTCTTTCCACCTTCTCTTTTATTTACACATATACATCCTCTATATGTGTATAATTTTTCATAATTATATGCGGTAGATATCATCCACGTGCTAGCTTGGTTCAAACAACCTAATATTTCTAGGCTAGTTCTCATTTCAAATTTGTTAACGGTTCTTCACATAGGTTTGAATTGTTTTATTGGATTTTATTGTTTGAAAAGTTATTAATGGTAGAATTCTAAGGAAACCCTTAGTCTTTTCTTTTGATTCCTTATACCAAAAATCTGATATTACCAGTATTAAAATGCTAGTTTATTTTATAGAGAGAGGGGAAGGAAGTGAAAAAGGAAGGGAGAGAAATACTGATCTGAAAGAGGAATACTAATCAGTTGCCTCTGTACGTGCCCTAAATGGGGACCAAACCCACAACCTAAGCATGTGCCCTGACTGGGAATCCAACTGGTGACATTTCCCTTTGTGGGATTGTGCCCAACCAGTATTAAAACATTCTAAATTTTATAGTAAACAATACTAAACTGAAATAATAGTAGTTAAAAAAATAAAATATCAGCGCCAGTAGTGTTATTTTTATTTATTTATTTATTTTTAGAGAGAGGGGAAGGGAGAGAAACATCAATGTATGGTTGCCTTTCACCTGCCTCCAGCTACAGACCTGGCTGGAGACCTGGTTTGCAACCTGGTTATGTGTCCTGGCTGGGAATTGAACCAACGATCTTTGGGTTCACAAGCCAGCGCCTTATCCACTGTGCCAACAGCCAGGGCTTCCAATCGTGCTATTTTAAGTGTATACTGGAAACTCAAAGAATGGGAAAAATATTGGTAACAAAGTTCTTTCAGCATGCCAGTCCCAGAAGTGTCATGAAGGATCTAAGAGAGATCCCATATTAAGGGATTTTTATTGTAAGTAGTACAGTGGTGATATTTCAAGTGCGTTATCCAAAGAAAACTTAGTGGAACTTTAGTAAAGATATTTTATCCCTTGCTTTTTCTATTTTTATCATAATTTGTCTGTGGTTAAAGTGTTTTCAATAATAACATGCCATAGTACACTAGATTTATCAAATATCTTAGACATGATAGAAATTGACATTTCATGAGCCAAATGTGTATAGCCATGTTTGACAGTGGTATTATCTCCATTTCCAAGAGAAGGAAATTGAAGCTCAGGTTAGTAAAATGCAAATAAGTTAAGAGTGAAACTTAACTTTCAGGTTTGTGCAGCTCCAAAGCTCATTCATATTCTACTAGGCAGTGCTAAAATTCTGGTTCTTTCAATACAAAAAAAAAAAAAAATGGTCACTGAAAAAAATGAAAGGTTTTACTCTTTGTTCTGATAGGAACAGAGGAAATGCTTATGAGTCCCCAGCCTCCCCCGTTTTGTGCATTGATGCCGCTGTCCTGGCGGGAGGCTTCCTGCAGAACAACCCTCAGGTCCTACAGCCTTCGCGTTCCCCACAGGGAAACCTGAGAAGGAGCCACGGGCTTCCTGTAAGCAACAGATGGTTACTGTTTAAATGAGGGTAAACTCTGGATCTCATCTGTGAAGTGATTTTAAGGTTTCGTGGGGTGGGTGGGTTTGGAGGGTCGGTCTAAGGAACAAGCTAGTAACAAGATTTAGGAGGAGGAGGAAGAAGAAATAAACAAACCAAATTTGTCTGTCGCTTTTTCACTCTCCTGTACTCTTTAATCACAATCACATGGCAGGTTGTATTTTTCTGCCCCCTCCTCCACCCCGAATAGAGGGGGGAGGTGAAGGGAGGGCTCGGCAGGCAGCTGAAATTTGTAGTGTGCTGGCACCCAGCAAGTGAGTTTTGCTGTGGGGTAAGTCCTGTGGCTTGTTTTCTGCCTTCGTGAATAGAGTCTTTCCATCTTTGCCAAGCCTACAGTTAATGCGGTCAAGGGATTTATTATGAAATGTACTAAATCTTGGCATGGAGCTAATTGCATATAACAAGAAGCGTGCTAGAGGCTTGGACCTGAGAAGTGACACATGCAAAAAGCATTCTCTTTCTGATGCTGCTGAAAGAGGTTTTGTGTAGGGGAATGTCTGCATGTCTGCGCTTATTGCTAATGAGGTAATCCCTCACCCGTAGCATGTTTCTGGGTTACTTGTTCAAGTAAGTGCCGGGCTAGTGCTGTCTCTCTCTCATGTTTACGAACAATTGGCGATTCAAGAATGAATGCTTATTTACTAACTCCAACTTCACATCTAAAACTCTTACTATATCATAAAAAACAAAACAAAACAAAAAAAAAAACCCACACATTCATGGCAGATCAAATTACAGAATTATAACCTAGAGTAATCCTTATGTAAACGTATAAAGGGCGACCAGATAGATTATGTTAGCTCAGACTGCCATAACAAAATACCACAGCGTTGGTGGCTGAAACAACAGAAATTTGTTTTCACATGATACCAGGGGCTGGGAGTCTCAGATCAGGTTGGCACATGGCGGTTCTGGGGAGGGCTCCTTGCTGGATTGAAGATGCTGATTTTTCACTGGATGCTCACTTGGGGTGGGGGATGGGGTGGGTGAGGGTGTGTAGGGCTGGTAGCTGGGGTGTCGGAGAGAGAGACAGAGAGAGAGCTCTGGTCTCTTGTAACAGACCTAGAGCTCCTCACCCCCTCGCCATGATCTCATCTAAACGTAATTACCTCCCAAAGCCTCCATCTCCAAAACCATCACATAGAGATTTAGGGCCTCAACTTGCAAATATATGAACGGGGGTTGGGGGTGGGGTCGGCAGTGAACAATTTAGTCCACACCAGAAGAGTTTAAAGGAGAAGATAAACAATGTATTTTCAAGCCCAATGTATGTCCTTAAAACTATTCATTTGAAAAGTTAATTTAAAAGTAATAATTGAATAATTTAGAAGTAATAAAATGAACATTTTTTCATCCTTCTCTGATATGTTCACAAAGTTTTACTGTGTGTATTTTCTATGTACCTCCAACTCGGGGCCTGGCCCTCAACCCGGGCATGCGCACTAAAGAATCGGACCAGCAACCTTTTGTTTTTCAGGCCGGTGCTCAATCCACTGAGCCACACCAACTATAGCTTCTCAAAGCTTTATTGAGATCTTTGTCTTCCTCACAACACCCTAATGTATGCATTAGGTATTTGTTTGGTACATTAACAACTTAAACACCCTGGCACTTTCTCACAGTACATATCTCATACACCTTAATTTACTGAAATACATATAGAAAAACCAGTAACACTTGGTTCAATGAAATGGTTAAATCCTCTCTTGAATATCATGAGAAACATTTGTCTGCCTAACAAATAACAAAAATGTTTAGAAGCACATTTAAGAAGTGTAAAGTTTTATTCATATCTTCTTGGATTAGTAATTTTGATGTGTATGTAAATAAAGCTAGTATCCTAACACTTGGAGTGAACCGGGAGACAGTGATTGTAGTGGTTTCCACTACATGGTTAACACTAGTGTTTTTGATACCAGCAGTTTTTTGAAGTGTAAGGAATCCTGAACTTAAAACAAAAACAGCAGCAGCCACAAATTTCAATCCTGGCATAGCTAAAAGGAAATGTTGGCATGAAAGTGTCTGAACCTTAAAAAAAACAAAAACAAAGGAACATTCAAAATAGAACATCACAGAGATCATTTGTATCATCCCTATAACATTGTAAATTCATTCATAGATAGGGCTTACCAGATAATTTGAATCTTTATCAAGTGCCAGAAATTAACGTTGATTAGGATGACCAAAAAAAAAAAAAAAAACACCTGATGATTTACAGGGAAGGAATGGTTTGTTTGCTTGTTTGTTCGTTCATTCATTCATTCATTCAACGTTGATTTCCTGAGGTTCTCCTGTGTGTGAGGCACCATGCCAAGTGCTGTGACAGGGAGATAAACAAATCAGTGATAGCATTTACCCTGGGGTACTTAATTTTGTACTCACTTAACTACCACTAAATTGAGTTCCTCATACATACAGAGTACTGTCTTGCCCCTTGTTACTGAAAATACAAACTTTGTTAAGAATAGTCCTGTTCGAAAAAGCTTATTTCTCATCTAGGGAAATACACATAAACACATAATTGCCCTTAGTTATTAAGTTTAATCACTTGAGGTTTGGTGCCAGGTCTAAAATAGAGGCTAACATTTAAGAAGAACATATGGGCTTTCCAAACCATTCACTAAGTCAGTATGTGCTACCCCCACGGTTTAGGTCCTTGCTATCCAAAGGGTGGCCTGAGAACCAGCAGCGGTGCCATCCCTTGAGAGCGGTGACTGGGAATACAGCATCTCTGGCCCACTCCAGGCCTACAGAGTCTGAGTCGGCATTTTCATAAGAGTTTTACATGACTCACGTAGGTGTTGAAGTTTGGGAAGCTTTAATGCAAGGTTTGACTTGTATTCATAATTATATGAGATGAGATTTTATCTGATCTCATAGCTGAGCTGTTTTATTTGCACATGTATTCTTTTAACAAGCATTTCTTGAACACAAAGACTTGTTGAACGTACCCTAGATATTGTACTGGGGGTTAAGGACCAAAAACAAAAACAAAAACAAACACCCCCCACCCAACCTACCTGACTTTTAGCCACAATTAATAGTTAAATAAATTCTATAACTAATGAAGAAGTGATTATATCAGTCTGCACGGTAAGGATATCTTGAACTGGACCTTGAAAGATCCAAAACTATTGTTCAGGATGAGGGGGAGAACTATCTCAGATTTTTTTCTCAGAGTCCATGTATCTGTCATCTTTTGAATAGATGAATTATTAGTGATAAGTAATTGAAAGTCTTTTAGACATTAGGTAAGCTCCTAAATGAAGGCTTATATATTTTGAGGGATTCTGTTAATGGGCTGAGTACAGTACTTCTTAAGGAAATATTACCTGATGAGAATTGGAGTCCAGTGTAAGTAATTGTACATTCTGAGCCTCAGTTTCTTTAAGTGGAAATATCAGTTCTATAAAGTTTTAATAAAGATTACAAAGAATTTAGCACTATGGAGTCCAATGAGTTGTAACTGTTATAAGAACAATTTCTTTTTTCTTAACATAAAGTTGCTACTTTATATTAGAAAAAGGAAAATAAAACAATGTGACACATGTTTAAAATAAAAATATATTCCTCTATAATGAATAGCTATAAAAAAATCTTCCTGTACAGTCTAAGACATGATAACATAAAAAATGAGAAAGAATGAGTCATAATGCCCAAAACTAAAAAAAAATATTTTCACCTCAAAGAGGAAACTTGCAAACCTAACATTCTCCCTTGGCTCTAGACTCTGCACTTCAGTGTTTATAGTCAATCTGAGGACAGACCCTCTCTGTCTGTAGTAATGGGTCATTTTGATCCTTCTTAATGAGGCTTCACCCTGCTGCCTTTTAAATATTTGAATAGTAAATTTGTGTGAAGTGGACTCTTCACTGTGTTGTGTGTGGGCTTCCCAAGAGGAAATGCATGCACGTGTTCTTGGAGAAAATATGACTTTTCTTTTCCTTTTTTAAAAAAAAAATTCACAAATTTGGGCAACATGTTCATACCAAGCTAATAATAAAAAGCAGCTGAGTCTCTCTCATACAAACAAATTGAAATGGGTTTTCCCTAATCAGTGAGAAAGAAATGTTCTTTATTCAATGCTTAGGAATTGGGTTCACTCACAGTTCTATAGTTGGGGTCTCGTGAATTCACCCAAGATTTCTTGGTCCATTTCCATTCCTATAAAATGGCCACCCGAGAACTGCCAGCAGAAGGTGAACTGTAACTGGAGGGTATTAACCTGAGGAAAGGTGAGAATGATGGAGAGAGCAGGCTGCTGCGTGGCATGGTCAGAAATGGATAACAACCTAAAGTGGGCTGAGGTATAAAGTTTGAGGCCCGCAGTGAAATGTACTACTCTGGGTCAACAGTCCGGTGTTGTTGCCTTTGGCAGTTCTGGAAGAACCTTGTCATGTTAATGTAGTTATTGAAAGTGAATTTGGAAATTGTAATGTTGCTCTCCTATTTCACTTAAAAACTGTGCTGGCTAACTCCCACCTTGAAAGGGATCACATATATTGGGTAAGCAGGGCACTGCTAATATTTTAGTAACCCCACAAGAAGGATAATGAAATGAGATACTGTAAAAGCACAACCAACCTGCTTTTCTTTTCCCAACGTGCTTGCAATGAGATACATAATGTGAAAATGACCCACCACCAAGTTCTCTTTGCAAATGCCCACATGGTACCCATTGTGTGTCAGAGATCAATCACCCTGGGTCTTGTATGACCTCGGCAACATTTTGGGGGTTGCATTTTCATGATGATCAACTGTTCTTGAATAGTTTCTCCAGTGTATTGACACAGCAGACCATGTTTTCGCATTTGTACCTGTTTTTCTCACCTAGTTTCCCTCACCAAACATAGCCATATGGCCTTTATAACAGAAAGAGAGAGAGAGAGAGAGAGCGAGAGAGCCCTTTATTACCATTTATGCAGAAATTTCCACATACTGTCAGGGCAGTGTTGTGAGACCTGATCTTGGGTCGCATTTGTCCTTTTTTGTATTTTAAAGATTAGTTCTTTACAGACTTCCTTTTAAGAACACTATTTTGCTTATTGACCCGAATAGAACCATTTAAAAGATATTTAAAAAATAGGACATGTATTTCCTTTGACATAACTTCTGATAATTTTTCTAATTGTAAGTTATTGATTTGATTTTGCTTATTTTGGAATTATTTGAAGAACGTAAACTTGTATTTTTTTTTCAAACCGGGTAATCTTAGGTACTGAATGCTAAGAGAAGCTGCTAGTTCTTTTTCCTCTTTGTTCTTTCACATCTTAGCATACTTCTTAAACTGGCTATAGAAATAAAGGAAGTCCTTTGATCGTTATTGAATATAAAAATGATATTGTCTATGCTCCTCTTGGTTCTCTGAGCATTGGGCAGAGCAGTTATTCAGGAAGTACCATGATATAGAAGAATAATGGTAGAAAAGAAAAATAGTTCATCGATGTCTGAAGTTCTTGGATATAACTTCTCATTGGAGAGACTTGGTAGTATCATGTTGAATTTTCAATGTAAACAAGTATCACACAATTCTTTTTTTCTCTTGGTTTTACAGCTGTATAGCTGGTCCAAAGTTGAACATGTGTTTGTTCTTGAAAGAAAAATGGCCCTCATTGCTTAGATTAATGATGCCTCAAGACATGTTTATTCGAAGGTGGCAGCAAAGAGGTGAATAGAATAAACGCTCCACATTAGAAATCATTGTGTCATATGCAACAGATGCAGGCAGTGCACTGTTTATGCAGCAACCATTCATTTTTCTTTGATTCATCATCTATGAAACAGTGAAATGTTTTCTTTATTTTCCCTTTTTTAACAAAATAGGGTGATTTTAGACAAAAATCCATAAACTCTAAAAATTAATTCATGGAGAAGTCTTAGTTTCCTGGACTTCAGCTGTGATGTTGAATAATATATTCAGGTTCTTTCTAGAGTTGTTCCATCATGCAGTTGGATCAAGGAAAATCATCTTGATTTTGGTATCTTAGAGGCAGCTTGCAGGTATATATATATAATCCATTGGTTACATTTAAACATTGCACCTCAAAGAAATCATTAAGAAGTATGCTGGTGTTTATAAGGTGTGAGACAATTGTCATTTTTGAAGGGTATTAAAAATATGCTCTAGATACTTATATTTTCAAATTGGAATTTTCCTAAACTCTTATGCTTCCTTTGTTTTCAGCTACTGGAATTCATCATTTGAGTATTGTAAAATAGGCAAATGTGATTACACTCTATGATTTATTTAATGCTAAAATATGATTCAAGCATATCAATTATAAAAGAAACAGAAATTAACCTATGTTTATTTGTAAGCTTTTCTCAAGAGAGTTTCAATTGGCATTTCAGTTGAATTCTACTAGTGACATAAGTGTATTTTTCTTTTTCTATATATATTTTCATGGCCACTCTCACCTGTATTTCTTTCTGGATGTAACTTTTAGCGAATATAGCAGCAAATACTTTCTACTTGCAGATATTTATTTTTCAGTTAATGATGTATAGCTCAGGTTAAATATTCGTGGGGATTTATAGAAAAAATGAAACTAGTATTAACACAAAGGATAAAATGAATATTATCTTGTTTTTTAGAGATTTGAAAAATCTCCTGTTGTTGTGTTGAAGTTGGTGTACCTTTTCAAATTAGTGATATGTGCATCTGTGCATGTATAGTACATAGACCATGTATACAATATTTTTGACAGCTAAATATAGTCTTGATGATCAAAACATTTGTTCCAATATAGGAAAAAGATTGGGAATTGAGTTTTTAAATTGACATTTCCTAGTTGGTTTTATTTTATTGGTTTGATATTCTGAATTTGCTGCATCAAATATGAAAATACAAAATTAGTTATAATTTGAGCATTATCTTTTTTTCCCACCAATTAATTACAAATACCATTTCTTTGATATTTCTTTGAGAATTTATCCAGGTCAAAATGAAAAATAATGGAGCTCTCTGGAGTGTATTCACCAATATAAGATGTCCATAAATTGATCCTACAATCTAAATGAGAATGGAACATTTTGAAAAAACCTATGTTGTTACAATTTATTCTTTGTGTATTTTATTTAGGTAACATTAACTTTCTAGGCTCTTACAACAGTCATTTTTTCATTTGTCCCAATAGGTGCAATTACAGCTATAAGCAAATATTTGCTAAAAATTGTTGGCTTTTAGATTATTAGAATATGTTACAAAATGATTATGTATCAAAACCAAGACCCTATTGGATGGAGAGGCTTGGACCAATAAATTAATCAATGAGCATGCTTAGTGGCTTAAAATAACAGAAATTTTCTTCTTTCCCAGTTTTTGAGGTCCAAACTCTGACACCAGTTTCACTAAGTCTAAATCAAGGTGTCATTGGACTCTTGCCACCTCCAGGACTTTAGGGGAGATTCATTCCTAATTCCTTCCACCTTCGGTGGTTGCTGCCATCCCTTGACTTTAGTCACATTTCTCCGGTTTCTGCCTCCATGGTCACATTATCTCCTTCTCCCTTCTATGTAGGACATCTCCCTCACCCTCTTTCTTATAAGGATACTTGTGTTGCATTTAAAGCTCACCTGGATGATCCAGGTTAAACTCCCTGTCACAGTGGCCTCAGTCATACCTGTAAAGATCTTATCAGGTAAGGCAACATTCACAGGTTCTAGGTAATAGGACCAAATGTCTTTGGGGGCCACCATTTAGGTCCTTACTATTAATACATTACTAAGATAAATAATAGATTTAATAATTGAATAATGATTTAATTTCTTTAAATCTTATGCATTACTTACAGCAAAAATAACACTGCTGGGAAATAATATAGTTGATTATGAAATGTATATATGAATATAAAGATTGGAGAGCTGTAATTAATAGTATCTCTTACTAGTTTTATGTGACCTGCTATTAAACATGACATATTTATATTTATTGAGATAAAACAAAAGAAGAGTTGATAGTTTATAATTCGTTTTTAACAATCTATGAGAAATGCAAAATTTCCTAATTCATGAACAACTACAGAGTAAACTAATAATAGTCACTGTCAAAGTTAAGGTAGATATTAAAATCTTTTTTGAAATAGAAATGTTTTTACTGGAATTAAATTGGACATTTTTTTTCTACCTATAAATATGTTTGATGTCAACTAAGCTTCCCTGTTCACTCACATATTGTACAGTTACAGTTTCAGGTATATGTTTCTGACAGTCTTACACTAGACACAGTGATTGCTATTCAAATTGCTACTGTATGGTTCCAGAAAATAGCAGGTTGTCACTTCTAGACTCCCAGTGTGAGAGAGGAGTTCGAGGAAAGTGGGAGAAAAGACAAGGGTTAGAAATAACCTGCCAGTTCTAATCTTCAGAACCTTTGCATAAACAAGATTGGAATGAAAACAGAGTGTTTTTTTTTTTTTAAATTTGGAAACCTGTAACTTACCCAATCATAACATTCCATGCTGAGTACATGTATGCTTTTAGAAAGACACTACATTGTAGTGCACTAGGTCCCCAATTCTGCTTCAGTACTGGCTTTGTGTATAACATGAACTTCAGATGGTTGGCTGGATGGTATATTTTTATATTGAATTCAGTAAAATGGAAAGAAAAGACAAAAAGTCAGAAATTATACATAGTATAGCACTAATAAACTTTAAGAACATTTTACATGTTAATCAACATATTAGGTCCTATATTTATAATTCAAAATCATAAAGGTACAATTTAAGTTTTCTTATATGTATATATATGTAAATAGGTATTTTCAGTGTTTATGCTCAGCTAAATACAATGCAAGTGTGTTAAAAACAAGGACAGAATGGTGAGAAAAAGCATAAAGAATATGCTTGTATATATTTGACTATTAAGAATAGCTTGTAAATTATTTGATCACTTTCTGTGGGCATGAAATGATTTTGTTTTGCCAAATCTTAGAACTCAAATAAGTTAAAAAATAGAACATGCTTGTAGGCATATTCAATATATGCTCCTAGTCTATGTTTATGGAAACAGAAAGCAAATTTACCAAAAGATAAAGCAAAACAAAACAGCAAAAACTCCAAATAGTTAAAGTAGCTCTTAATAACATGCCCTATGAGTGTCAGACCTCTCATGATCCAGTCTTGCACACATCCATGTGAAAAGTAGAAGGAGACCTTGTAACACTAAAAGGCTGAGATCCTAGAACCCCTTGAGCAGAAGGCCAGTTAAGATACTTTGAGGCTGAGACTCATAAGATAGTCTCTTCTTTCTAGGCAAATGAGACATAGAAAAGATCCAATGGCTTTTATATGAAGTGTAGTGTCCTATTAATGGGGTTATAACATCAATTTAATGGACTTCCACTAGCAATTATAAATAGGTTAAAATAAAATAGAAAATATCAGATTGACTCACATGTAAGGATATGCTTTATTTTGTGATTGTTTTTTTTTTTTTTTTTGGTTTATAGTCTATAACATAATGTACAAGTCTTGCAATAAATTGTTCTTAGGTCTCTCTCTTTAAAGGGGAAGGAATGCCTAATATACGATGAGACCTTTGTGTTCAGATCTTGGGAGGGGTGGCAACACCATGTGGCAGTTTATTATTGTAGGCAGGTAAATGGGTAGGAACAGGTACAGAAGGATCTGAAGTGATAAACTGTATTTAACATGACAGAGATTTCTCCCTCTATTCACTTTTTTGAAATTGTGGACTCTATCAACTCAAAAGGTTGCATATAAACTAGGAAACAAACTAAAGCAACAGTGAAATACCATTTAGGCCCATCAAATTGGCAAAATAAATAAATAAACCCACAAAACTACCTGTCTCTAATATCTCCAACATGGGCAAGAGAGGAATTATTTCTCATTACTTTGGAAAGCAGTCTGACAAATTGCGGTGCACTTTGTTGGTTATGTGTCTGTCAAGAGGAAGGGACTCTCCTGCACGTGCACAAGAACATGCATTAGAGTGTAGTGCACTATTATATATGCATGTTTCTATATACATCAAGATTATTGATACATAGATGACTATATGATATAAATATAGGTATCTGATCTCTGCTATACTGTGCTTCATTTAAAAAAATAGAATGGTTAAGAGGGTAATCAAAATGCTTTGATTTTATTTTCTTGTTCTTAATATGCTGAACAAACTCTGTGTGTGTGTGTGTGTGTGTGTGTGTGTGTGTGTAAAGGAAACAACTTGACCATCCTTCTATTTGGAAACAAGCAACAAACAGGCTTATTTATCTGTAAATAGTCTATGCAGTTAATTTCAGTGAGTTAGATCTACCTCTACCCATGGGAAGATAGGAAAAAACCTGCAAATAATATAGTTTAATTCTATTTATGTAAAAATTTGACCCACAAAATGGGTCAGTAGTATCTGTCATGTCTCAGTGCTTATACACATTAAAACAAATCCTGAATAGGAATAATATTCTGAAGATAGGTTATATTGGTAGAGGGAGAGGAAGAGAAGGGATGGTGTACATAGTGGTACTTGGTGATGGTATTTTAGCTACTATTGGTAACATTCTGTTTTTGATAAAAAAATAAAGGTCTTGAAGTGAAGAAGAACAAAAGGTTAATATTTGGAAAATGTGATTAGTAAGCACATGGGTGTTATATATTTTCAGAACTTTTGTCCTTCTCTGAAATATTAAACAAGTTAGAATATAGTTTAATCTTTAAAAGTCTAATCCTTTAATCTTTGAGTTATAGATTATTAAATTAATTGGAATGTCTATATCTCTCTGAACACATTTACTGTAATTTAAGATTTTGAAGAAAAGGTAAACCATTTAAACCTCAACATTTTATTTTCTGACCTCAGCTATTCTCGGCTTCATTTCAGTGAAAGATATCTGTAAATTGCTAGATTCCATTTCTGCTTTCTCAGTGTATATTCACTAGAACCGGAGCTCTGTGAGGGCTGGGATGTTGGTCTGGCTCATAGCTACAGCAGTTATTCCCTGGCACCAGTAGGGTTCAGTAATATTTGTAGAATGAATGAATAAAGGGTAAATAATGAACCTGCAGCTTGAATGATTTTTTACAGCATGTTTATGCATGTAGCATGGCTGGCACATCTTATGTGCCAAGGTAAGTTATGGTAAAAGACATTCTGAGATGTTTCTATATTAATTCAGTCCTTACTTGCTTCTTAGAACTTATTATCAAGGCAAAGTTTCTCTGTCAGGAGAAACTTGTAAGCTACCTTTCTTCAAAAGATAACCCAGTTATTCCACTCCTTACCTCCCTTTTTACACCTCAGTTTCTGATAGAACCAGATTAAATTTAGTGCCTAATTGGACACCTTAGAATGTGTATACATGTATCTCTATAGGGTCATATGCTTTCCAGTTTCTGTTTAATTTTGTTCCTGTTGATATTCTAGTTAATCGTGTTCCATATATGTAGCTTTAACAATGTGAACTGTCTCAAATGATTTTGAAAAATTTCCTTAAAAAGTTATACTTCCATAAAGTTGTATATTGCTTATGGTTTATGAAAACACAATCATTTATAATGCAAAAGAAGTCCAATATTTTTAGCATAATTCTTATTGTGAACTTTATAAAGCAAATGCTTACTTAGGGTTATGGCATTAGGTCCAATCTTGTTGGGTCCAAGACCACCAAATGATGACAGCAGGGAGGGCTCTGTTCTGGTGCCAAAGAAAAACTTACAAGTTAGGAGGGTTTGCATGCTTTATTGCAGTGGCAGTGTTAATGATGGCAGAGAATACAGGTGTTTCCACACCCACTCTCCTGTTTTTGCAGCAGCCGGGCGCTGGAGAATGCTGGCATTTCCATGCACATTTTTTCCTCTCTCCCACAACAGCATTGCACGTGCTGAGCTTACAGCAAGGGCAGTTTCATACACACATTGGGACAAAGAAGGCTGTATGCCAAACAGTTACATAGAGGGTGACATCAGCCTGCTCAAAGTTGCTAAGTTGGTTACCTCTGGAGCTTAGTGTTCCAGAGGTTCTGGAGAGAAGATTAACTCCAAGGCTGACTCCTAGGCTGACCCCATAGGAAGGCCCATACATATATAGACAGGGGACTTCTTTCCCTTGACATATGGGCTAAGTTGTGCCCTCCAAATTTCATGTGTTTAAATCCTAACAACCAGTAACTCAGAATATGGCTGGTTTTGGAGGTAGGGTCTTTAAAGGGAGTAATTAAGTTAAAAGAGGTCATTGGGATGGGCCTTAATTTATTATGACTGAGATCTTCAGAAGAAGAGATTAGGACACAGTACACAAGGAAGTGCATGTGAGGATACAGCAAGAAGGCGGTGGATGTCTGCAAGCTGAGGAGAGAGGCCTCAAAGAAACCAGCTCTGCCAATACTTTGATCTGAGCTTCTAGCATCTAGAAATGTGAGAAAATAACATTCCATTGTTTAAACCACCCAGTATATGGTATTTATTTTTTTGGCAGAAGGCTAGGAAACTAATCACTTGCTCAAGTGAGTAAGTCAGAGTACATACACATTTATCTTTTATTTTGTAAGATAATTTCAATAGACAAGAACCTGGTACTTTTATCTTACTGGAATATGGAATCCTTATATTAAGGAAATTAAAATGTGTCAGATGTGCATTCTTTGTAATAATACTTTATGTTTAAATAGTTTTTCATACTTGAAATACAATTTCATACTTACATCATTTAATTCGATAGCAAACTGCCACCAGTGACTTACTTTAAAATGCATTCCAGGGCATGGCAACATTTTAGTATGTTTTTGGCCATTTGATTTACAGATGTGAAGTTCTGTAATAAAAATTAGTGCTTATAGTAGTGCTTTGAAGTACTAGTACCTTTGAGGCATTTTGCATCCTTGGTTAGATTTAATGTGAATTTTATTCTAAAAGTGGTAAATAATGTATATTAATACAATAGCAAAAAGAAGTCAGAGTGTCAGATTTACTCAGTTTGCCCATTCCTTGCTTTGGGTAATTACTAAATATTATTTACTGCATTGACTTTGCTGTAACTAGCTGTGCTATTTTCAATCCATCTACCCCAAGTGATCTGAGGATTGCTAGTAAGAGAAATCAAAGATTATATAATTGTGATCAGTGGTAAAGCATTATTTTGTTTCTAAAATGAAAGATGTGACGATCAATAATGTACAACATTACTTTCTCTATTAGCAAGCATGGAGGCAAATTCTCTGAGGTTTTAAGACAGACTGTGAAACTTAAGTGTAGAAAAAATTGGTTTTGAACCTATCCACTTTTGCTTTGCTCTTACCCCACAACATGGCAATATTAAGAAAAGCAAGCTCATGTTATTACATTCCTCTATTACTTGTTTTTGTGCACCATCCCTCAAAACTCTATGTGTTTAGTTCAAATGGTACAGGAAAATAAAAGTAATATTTTATAGAAAATGAACTGCCCTCAATTTTGAGTACTCTATTTTTAATAACCCTGAGCTTTAAAAGTCTTGGAATCTTTAAATAATCCCTATTTTTGGCAGACATCATGAGAATTGTTTTGGGTAAATTATTTTAAAATAGATTTCTTCACTTAACATGGGTACTATTTGTGAATTCCTTTGCAAACATTGTCCAAAGATGGGGATATTTTTCCTCTTAGTTCAAGGTGGTAACTGATACAGTGTCATGAATTTCTCACCTGACCTAATATCAGTGGTTAAATTAAATGAATTTTCTTAGTTACTCACTAAATAGCAAATTATTTCATTTCTTATTTCCCAATTTGAATCATATTCAGAATATATAAACTATATTACCATTTCCTATTGCTTCTGTAGTGAAGGCAACTGATCACTCACCCAAAAGAATTAATAGGCTAAACACTATAGCTCTTATATGCAGTTCATAGTTTGAAAACAACTATTAATAACTACAAACGCTATATATACAGATTAATCAATGAAACTTGATTATTCTATATTTTCTGTTGATTTGAATTTCATGAAGGTCAGGCCTCTTTTGACTAATCAGATCTTACTGTTACATATAGCTTTCCTTCAATTTCCCCTTTTTAATGAGCTCCATTATATGTGCACCTAAAGGCAGTCAGTGGGATCATGCTGCATGTTCCGCACTTCTCTGCATCACCAGCAGTGGTGCTGAGGGCTCCGTACCCCAAGTGCCTATCTCCCTCTGGCTGCCACGGTTGACTGCAAGGCCGAATTCCTCACAGCCGGGTGTGTGAAGGGCAGGGCTGGCCACACATCTGTCTCTCTGATTTCTTTTGAATTTATTTTTCTGTCTTGATGGAAAATTTGGCATTTTTACATTGACTGAGGGAATAATGTTGTATTTTACCACTTAAATCATAGAATTAATCTATCTTTTTACTGTCCATTCTGATTTTTCACTAATAGCAGAAATATATTTTCTTCTGGGACACTAGTAAACTACAAAGGAATAGTTAGAGGATAATGCAATTAGCAATGTAATTTTGGTGATTTAGAAGAAATATTTCACAGCGAAGACTTCATGCTTGTCAAGGAAACTCTTCATTTCTGCTCAGCCAAGATATTTCTTCTGAAAAGTATTTGGATGTAATTCCCATTTATCTGCAGTGAGTCTGCTTTTTCCTGGCGCTAAAGGTGAATGATCCTTCAGATTGTTAGTTTGTTTCTGTAGGCATTTTAGTAAATTAGCCTGTTTTCAGTCAGGTGTAGTTTATTTGGGAACCCAAATGGATAATACCTTGAAATTACTTCTTTAGATGAAATTAATACTAAAATCTTTTTTTGTTGTTGTGCTTGATATTTGCTATTTTTGTTATGTCAAGAAGCCCAGTTCAAATACCAGTGCATTTCAGACCAAGCATTTGAGTTTTATATGGGCAAAAATCACATAAAATACTCATACTTGAGGCGTGACAGCCAAAAGCAAAAACATTTCATGACTCACTAGTAGTCTTCCTGATTGTTCATCTGAAAAAGACAGACCCTTTCATTTTATACCACCTGGTCTGCTCTATCCATGCAGAATTAAAACACTTGAGGGCAATCATCTGCCTTTTACTTGCAATTATGAGGAGAGAACTCACATTTTAACTCTTTAATACAAACAAGGTCTTCTGTTTTCTTTTTAGTCAATCTATGGGTTATGCACAGTGGCTTCTGGATTATAATCTCTGCCCAGATCATCCCACCCATTCCAGGTAGATACCTCAGAGTAAAGCAGGTACTCACACCTGCTTCATGTTTCACTACCTACTGGCATTATGTAAGCTAGGGCCCTCAGATCAGATCAGGAAGTCTGGGCTGTAATGCCGTCAGTTACCTGGGGAGGTTTTTCAGAATGTGCTTGCTGGAGCCCTCTCCTAGACCCACTGCTTTAGAATGTTGGAGGTGGTAGCTGGGCATATGCATTTTGGAGAAGCTCGGTGTATTGTGACTTACTCCCTTGGTGAGGAGATGTTGACTAAACCATAAATTCTGAAAATACCCCCCTGGCAATACTCTTGTTTAAATATGATGAAGGCATCATTTGTGGTTTCTAATGAAGAATGGCATTGCCTATGACAGGTGAAAGGGGATCAGGCTATATTAACAGGAAGGTCATTCAGCATGAAATCACTTAGGAAATAGTTATTTAGGTGCCTATTATGTGGTACAAGCATTCAAAATTCAATACTCAGGCCACAAACACATACTCAGTCTTCTTTTTCCAAAGCTCATCTCTTCTTCATTCATTCCCTTTTTACCTAATTCACCTAGTAAGACATAAATTAGGAAATACCATCTCATTTCAGGGAACCTCTGAATTAAAGGCCAACTCTATATAGCTCTCTAGAATCCTTAGCCTATTGCTATCATCTTTATATCACACTATATATAAATCTTCCCATTATTTATGGCCTACTTGTGTGTGTCCCCCATTAGCCTGTGAATTCATTCAGGGAAGGAATGGTGACTTATAGCTTGGGAAACTTTTGTGTCCCCTTTGCTGAGCATACCGATGATTTCCTAGTGTTGGCTGAATGACTTACTACTTTTACTACCTTGTAGTAGAATTAATGGGAATGCACACATAGCTGGCATGTTTACAGGATAAAAAGTAAGAGGTCTTCAGGGAAGATGGGCCCAAAGAAAAAGGGAAGATTTTACCTGTTAATCTTGAACAGGAGACAAGAAGGATTGCAATTCTTGAACAGGAGACAGAATTTTTTTAAATCAGTATTGCATTTTTTAGACTGAACTAGATTTAAAAGTATATTTGAATTTCAGAATTTTATAAGGGTAAATTTAGCATATTACTTAGTGTATGTATCTGATATTTTACATACTACAGTTGAATTTGACTTTTTGGTCACTTGTTATTTCACTTAACAAGCATTGTTTGAGTGAACCTCCTCCTAAAAACTTTATCTTTAGTCCTTTGGGATATTCTTCTTTTCTGATTATCTTTAAACTCTCAGCTTCTCAGTCTGTTTTGCCTGCTTCTCATACTAAACCTCGAAATGGTAGAGCTCCTTGAAGTTCTGTTCAGGTCAACTTCCTTTATTTTTATACATCATTATCTATAATAAGGTTATCTTTCTCAACTGTATGTCAGTGATCCCCAAATTTTGTCTTCATCTTTAATCCTTTTATAAATAGTGGTTCCAAAAGCTCAGTTATGAGTGAAGGGTAGACTGATGGATATCAAGTTCTGAAGACAGGACCTTTCATTACATCCAATGGGGTCTCATTAATGCATTCATGTCAGCCATCATCAGTGTAAAAGAACTATGAAAAAACCTATATTCTTTGCTTTATTAATTCCTCCATGATTACAGTTCTTATCTACTCCTCATGATCTTCCTCTTTCTATTAGTTTTGAGGGGCTGCCCACAGACTTAGGGGCTAAAACAACAAAATCTAATTTTCTCAGTGCTCTGGAGGCCAGAAGTCTAAAATCAAGGTATTGGCAGGGCTGTGCTCCTTCAGAAGGCTCTAGAAAAGAACCCTTCCTTGCTTTTTCCTAGCTTCCACTGGCTCCTGGCTAGCCTTAGCCTCTTTCCATTAGTAGCTGATGGCCCCCTTCTCCGTGTTTGTGTGTCATCTCCTGATCCACTATACTACAGAATTATCTCTGCTAACTACCCAACAGAAGAGTCAATGTTCATGTAGAGCCAATGTAGAACCAGAGCACAAAATTAAGAAGCTGACTGCCAGACTTGGCTTGTGATGGGGGTGGCCTTGGACAGGTTACTTAATTGCTCTTTGCTGCAGCCTTCTCAGGTATAAAATGGTGATATAATAATGCCCATCTCATGAAATTGTTATAATGATTAAATATTTAATAATACATGCAAGATGCCTAGAATAATACCTTGCACACAGTAAGCAAATTTTAGTAATAACCGTCACCATAGTCTTCATGCTTCATAAACCTGTAAAGGTTCTTTCCTGAAAAGTTTCTCTCAATTTTATTCCTCCTTCTCCCACTTCCTGATCTCACATGTTGTTTCTCCTCCTCACTGTTTCTCCCTCCCACTATAATGATATGTGAGGTGTTGCCAAAGGTACACTGTGGTAGAGTAGCTGGCCTTTGCACGCCTTTAAGGTCGGTCCTGAACTGACCCACCCAGAAGCCCGTGCACAGCTGAGTGGCTGGAGATTGTGGGACCTATTGTGCCTCCAGATGTCTGGATTGCATGGGATTCCTGCAATGTTAATTGCTTTTCATATTTCCCTCTAAGTCACTTCTGTAGCTGTAACAAAGAGTTTCTGAGCTGGGTCCCAGAGGGGTATACTCATTCACTGACACTCTTGTGGGAAACTGTATTTGAAGCTTTCTTGCCATTTTTAAGACTCTAAAAAGGCATCCTAGGTTTGCATATCACATGTAAAATGTCCTCTCAGGTCTAGTGCTGGAATTTTCGGTGACATGTTCATACTACAGATGCGGGGATTACTTTAGACTCTTCCTGACAGTAGACTGATATCAATTTATGGCAACTGAGGGGCCTAGATGAGGGAAGCTACTCTTTGCTTTCCTTTGAGAACCTTCTGGCTGTATTAGAAGTGATTTCACATCATAGCAGGCATAATTCATATTATTCTCTGCAGTAGTACCTTTTCTGAAAATTAAAAAAAAAAGAAACACATTAAGCATCTGAGGTAGAGTAGTGCTCTGAGCTTACTTTGGGACTCCAGATGTATTCAATGAAGTAAGTTCAAGCCTTTTGAACTCTTTCCTGCCAATAGAGGCCAATAGCAAAAAATGAGACTTGATCAAGCCAAGTAATTTTTTGTGTAAGTTTGGGTGTTCAATATAATTTGTAAATATGTGCTTTTTAGATATAATTGCTTATTTCTACTTTACTTTGAATTTAACCTATAAGTATTAAATATTTCAGATAATTCAACTTGAAAATTCTTATTGATATAAAAGAGAACTTACTGAACAGAATTGACTATCTGGTACTTAATGTCAACTGCATATACTATACCCTGTTTTTCACCTCATTGACTTGGTTTTAGGTATTGATAGATACTAATGTATTCAAAATGAAGTAGACTAGTTTTCTTTGTACAGTTGGATGAGCTGAGAAAATTTTTCATTTATCAATGCTATTTAGAGTGTAAATTTTACTGACTTGGTGTCAGATGCTAAGGATATGGAGATGGATGAGTCTCAACCTTTTTGTTGGGTAAATTTGGAACAGAGAATGGATGTGTAAACCATTAAACTACAATATAGTATAAAGGGGGCAGACATGGCAATGATTAACTCTACCAAAGAATGAGGGTGAAGAGAAGTGTGCTAAGAGGAGGTGTCACCTGAGCTGTGTTTTGAAACATAAGAAAATCTTGTTGGCTGTTAGAAACAGAGAAGAGAGTAAACGAAGTATTCTCAGATGCAGTGCATTAAAAATAAATAAATAAATCATGGTGTATTTAAGAACTATAAGCAACTTGGTTTTGCTTAAGTTTACAGTGAATGGTTTTTCTGTTTTCAGAACTTGTCTGGTAGCTGTGGTGTTTGGTGTAGTTTGTGGAAATTTAATTGACATCATGATACTTGCCAAATTAGTTTGAAGAGATGTGATGGCAGTGAGTTGTGTGATATTAAGCCCTGCCTGATAAATCACAAAATTAAAGATTCAAAAAGTACTAGATAATCCCATCAGTATAATCTCCTTTCTGTTCTAGTGTACTTCTGTGTAATGCAATCTCATTAATAATAGTGCCCACCAGAGCAGTAACTTTCAAACTTGGACAATGGTACAGGGATATGCTCAGAGATAGTATTGTATTTGCTAAGATCAATCCAGTTTCTGTAGCAGATAAGTTTTCAGATACAAATGGAACACTAGAACACTAGACACTAATATCTCACCTAAGCAAAGTACAGAGTTAGAGTTTTGATTCCCGACAGGGTATATGCTGAATGGAGGTTGGTGAAAGGGAAGCAGAGGGCTTAGTTCTCTTAGTTGACCAGGGATCTAGGCTGACAGATGTTCCATTCTCTTCAGCATGCAGCTTCTAAAGTTGTCTTGGATGTTCCCAGATGGGTGTTGTGTTGGAGAAGAGAGAATGTGCAGAAGGCCCATCAATTTTTTATCTATCCCTAAGCCCTGAGGTGACAATACATAACCTCTGTTCATGTTCCCTTATTGAGAATCAGTCACAGGACCCAATCTAAATGCAATAAAGGATGGGGATTTTGGTCCCTGCTGGACCACTGATTCATAATAACAACTAAACACTACAGAAGGTGACCACAAATCTCTGGTGTACAATCAGCTGCCTCTGTAGCCATGGTGTATTAGAATTTCTAGAGGGAGTAAGATGGCTTGGGAAATAATAGATAGTTTGAGAAAGGCTTGCAGGTGATGTCAGTATGTCCTCTTAGGGTACCTTCCTCTCCTCAACTTATTAAAATTAACCAATTTTCTTCCTGTGTAGGTATAGATCCTAAAATTCAGAGGACACATTTTTGACAGAGATAAGTGTTAAATTTTCACTTACTATTTCATATACATATGTAATTCTGATTTTGTTAGCTTTTTCTACCAGTCATAAAGTGGTACTGCTGCTTCTCCTCTTCCTCCTCTATCCTTTCTTCTATTCCTCCTCCTCCTCCTCCTTTTTCTTCTTCTTTGTCTTTGTCGTCTTCTGCTTCTGTGTTTCTAGACAATTTTCAAAGTTCATTTCCTTAAAATTAGAATTCTTATAACTCTTGAAAATAATCATTTAAATATATTCATAAAATTGTATTGCTTCTGATTTAATTTTTAAACATAATTTTATTTACAGTTAACAAAGATACCATTAAAAGATAATTTTCAAGCAGACAATATATAGTATACTTACTTTAGCTCATAACTGGAGATTGTGCTTTCTGCTTTCTATCTAATTCAACAACAGATACTGTGAAATTTACATTATTAACTTGCAAACTTATTTATTTAAGAGGCAGCGATGATTCTTAAAATTAACAACAACAAAACCTTAGAATAAGATGCAGAATTGCTGCCAATACTGGTAATTTTTTGATTTTGAAGAAGGTCACTTCCTTTTGTTATCCCTTGTAAGGGGTGGAACTAGAGCAATAAATGAAATTTGTAGTGGGACAAGTTTGAACTACAAATTTCTAGTCTTCTGAGAGCTCTTCAAAGAGAACGTCACTCTGCTTTTTAAATATGTTCTTATGAAGAATGTTAAAGAGATATGCCACATAATAGATGGTGTTTAGAAGATGATTTATGATCATTGCTATATTATCTTATGTTCATTCTCACTAATTATTTTACTCTGTATAAAACAGCTAGACATACTAGTTTGTGGCTATCTTATTGGATAGTGCACATCTAGGGGAAAATTATACATTATTAATATAATCACACCACGAAGTGTAAAATCTCCAAATTGGTAAGTGGTGCAAAAGAGACATACATGCTGCTTTCAGCATGTATGGGGATTTATTTGACTTATACAGGCAAGGTCTTAAAGGTTTGCATTTGAGTGATAGTGATGAAGAGAAGTGGGCAAACTTGAAAGGTCAATAGGGTATATAAAATGGAAGGGATCTGGTGATCGTTTTTAAAAAATGTGTGAAATTGGATGGGTTCAAAATAATCTTTAGATTTCTTGTTTGCACAACTGAAGAGAAAGGTGTCTCCACAAAGAGAGAATAATTGAAAATGGATCCAGTTTGTGATTGAAACAGATGAGACACAAAATAGAGGTTTGCGATGGACATAGACATTTGATAATGGAAACTATGAGCTTCAGTTTGTTTGAGAGTTCAATGGTGTATTTTTTCTTTAATTAAACATTTTGATTATAATGCATGAAAACAGATAACCCATGTGACAGAGTACTGTAGTCTATGGTTGGGTGTAGTATCTTTACCTCTAAGAAGTGGTGCTTTCAAAGTGATCTCAAGATCCAACTTCAATGCTCATCACTGGCTTCCTGATGGAAATGTATGAGGCTTCCTTTCGATGCCGTGTCATTTTCTTTCACCCATTTTATCCTCAATCACTTATAAAGCCCCACTCTAAAGTTCAACCAATGTTATGAAATTAACATCAGAAGTTAATACATATTTTTCCACAAAGATATGAGCAAGAATATGTTCATTTAGAACAAGACCATTAATTGAGATAAGAGGAATTCTAGTGCTTAGGAGGATTAGCATATAAATGAGAAAGTTTAATGGGTTCTGAGAGAACTGAGGAGTCCATGGGCTTGATGTTTCAGTGATGTCAAAGAATAGTCTTGGTGGATATAATTATGCAATTAAAGGAGTAGGCTTGGCAGAGAGAAAGTGATGTTCCTTAAAGATGCTTGAATTAAGTGAATTTTGAGATGAAACATTTGTGGGGGTCAGGATGATATTCAGTATCTGTCTGTGGGAATTGATGACCACAACAGAGAAGGTGGTCATGGAGATTAATGGAAAATAGACCATACAAATTAATGTGAAAACATGTTTAATCGCATTTTGACTAAAAGGCAGCCTAAAACTCACTTTTTAGAATGATAAGGTATTACAATGTATTTTATAATGTGCCTGTGTATTTAAGTAGAAATGCATATATTTTATGAAACTCACTTGGTATGATACATAATAAAGCAAATGACCACAAAATACATTTTAGGGAGGTTTTGATCATTCAAAAAATTGAAGGTTTGCTGTAGAATCTCATTTGAGAATGATGAAAGATGATTTACTCCATTATATGAAAAATTTATGTGAACTTTTCAACCTTGGCAGGCACCAAAAATGCCTTGAATATTGCATTTGTAGCTTTGAAGGTATTTTTGTAAATTAAATCACCTGTCCATGCTTTGAAACCTTTAAAACTGAGCATTTGTTCATTCATTTTTCATATTGGCATTGACTGTTTTTGGCTGCCCTTACATTTTTTTCTTCCTTATTTATAATTAACCAAAACCACAGCTTGGAAAGAACATGACTTATTTGAATGTTATTCTAAAAAAGCCATTGAAGTTTTAATACCTTCAGGGCAATAGATAGTTATCACAACTATTTTGAATCACTCTGAAAAATTCTCACCCTTCCCCCTATCCTTAAAAAAATCACATAAATTGACATTTTCACTTAGGATTAAGTTGTAAAATATTCTAAAATTATATTAAGATAATTTAAGTATAATTATTCAGTTTGGTAAATGTTACATCTTATATTTAAATATTTTAAATATCAAGACAATTAATATAATGAAAATATTAATATTATGAAATGATATGATAGTATAAATAAAATTACCACTTTTAGTTGTGACTTAGTGATTATTTTTATTACTTAATAGTTACTATTTGTTTGTGTGTATATACAATTTTACTCAATCATTTTATCAACAGCCTCACAAATAACACCAACAAATGTTTTTTTCAATTAAATTATTCTAGAATGAAAGATACTGTTTAATTTTATTGACTTAAGTGATGAGTAATCCTATTAAAATTATACAAATATACACATATCATTTCATATTAATAAAAAATTAAGTTTCTTATTTTAATGGGTAGCCTCATCTAAAATGGTGGATATAGCAAGAAAGTAGTTTTATTCATCATTGTTAAAAAGAAATGTACCTTCTATCTATAATGGATTTTAACTTCCTCATTATCTCACTCTTTACTGAGTATCTAGCTGTTAAAAATATAACTTTGTGAGGCCATTGATCATGGAGGTGGAAAATAGAAAAAATAGAAGTGACTATAGCTGAAATAAAGAATACATTACAGTAGATTGACAATAGAACAGATGAAGTGGAGAAATCAAATCAGCAATTTGGAAGATAAGGAAGCAGAAAACACCAAATGAGAACAATAAAAAGAAATAAGAATCCAGAAAAATTAAGAGTATAAAGAGCCTCTGGGACAACTTCCAGCCTACCAATATTCACATCATGGGGGTGTTGGAAGGAGAAGAGAGAGATAAAGGAATTAAAAACCTATTTGAAAAATAATGGTGGAAACTTCCCTAACCTCATGAAAGAAATAGACACACAAGACCAGGAAGTTCAGAGTCCCAAGCAAGATGAATCCAAAGAAACCCACATCAAGATACATCATAATTAAAATAGCAAAGGTTAAAGACAAAGAAAGAATCTTAATAGCAATGACAAAAAAGTAGTTATCAACAAGGAAACTCCCATAAGACTATCAGCTGATTTCTCAACAGAAATATGCAGGTTAGAAGTAATGGGCATGAAACACTCAAAGTAATGAAAAGCAAAGACCTACAACCAAGATCATCCATCAAAGCTATTATTCAGAATTGAAAGACATATAGAGAACTTTTTAGACAAGAAAAATCTGATGGAGTTCATAATCACCAAATTAGTGCTATAAGAAATGTTAAAGGCTATTGTAAATAGTGCTGCTATGAACATAGGTGTACATAGTTTCTTATGAATTGATGTTTCAGGATTCTTTAGGTATAGTCCAAGTAGCGGAATCGCTGGATCAAAAGGCAGTTCCATTGTTAGTTTTTTAAGGAAACCCCATACTGTTTTCCACAGTGGCTGCACCAGCCTGCATTCCCACCAACAGTGCATGAGGGTTCCCTTTGCCCCACATCCTTGCCAACACTTGTTGTTTGTTGATTTATTGATGATTGCCATTCTGACAGGTGTGAGGTGGTATCTTATTGTGGTTTTAATTTGCACCTCTCTGATGACTAGTGATGTTGAGCATTCTTTCATATGCCTCTGGGCCACTTGTATATCTTCCTCAGTGAGTTGTCTGTTCAGGTCCTTTGCCCATTTTTTAATTGGGCTGTCTGTCTCCCTGGTGTTGAGTCACATTAGTTCTTTATATATTTTGGAGATCAAACCCTTGTCTGAGGTATCATTGGCAATTATGTTTTCCCATATAGTTGGTTCCCTTTGAATTTTTCTGATATTTTCTTTAGCTGAACAGAAACTTTTCAATTTGATGTAGTCCCATTTGTTGATTTGTTCTTTGATTTCCTTTGCCCTTGGTGAAGTATCTGTAAACATATTTCTGCGTATGATATCTAAAATTTTACTGCCTATATTTTTCTTCAGGACCTTTGTGGTGGCACTGCTTATGTTTAAATCCTTTATCCATCTTGAGTTTATTCTGGTGTATGGAGTAAGTTGGTGGTCTAGTTTTATCTTTTTGCATGTTGCTGTCCAATTCTCCCAACACCATTTGTTGAAGAGACTGTTTTTACTCCACTGGATGTTCCCTCCCCCTTTGTCAAATATTAGTTGACCATAGAGTCCTGGGTTAATTTCTGATAGCCAAGTGCTGGAAACAGCCTAAGTGCCCATCAGTGGATGATTGGATCAAAAAACTTTGGTACATTTATGCAATGGAATACTATACAGCAGAAAGAAAGAAGGAACTCCTACCCTTTGCAACACCATGGATGGAACTGGAGAGTATTATGCTTAGTGAAATGAGCCAGTCAGCAAAGGACAAATACCATATGATCTTACCCATTACAGGATAATAATGAACAAAACTAACAACAAGCAAAACAGAACCAAATGTATGAATACAGTGAATAGGCCTTCAGTGGTCAGGGGGAAGGGGTTTGGGGGGAGGGGGGAGGAAGAGGCAAGGAAGGGGAGCAGTTTAGACAGGAACCTAGTATAAAGGAACCATGGACATGGAGAACAGGTGGGATTGACTTTGGGGGGAATGGGTGGGTGGGGAGGGGGACAGAAGGGAGCAAGAAGGGGATGGATATAATACAACAACAATAAAATTAAAAAAGAAAAAAAAGAAATGTTAAAGGGTTTTAAGGAGAAGAAAAAAATTAAAAATATGAATAATAAAATGGCAATAACTACACACCTATCAATTCAGTGTAAGTGGGTTAAATGTTCTAATCAAAACATACACTGTGACTGAATGGATAAGGAAAAAAAAGATCTTTGTGTATGTTATCTTCAAGAGACTCACATCAGATCAGAAGCCACAGAGATTGAAAGTAAGGGATGGAAGAAAATACTCCATAAAAATGGAAATGAAAAAAAAGCCACCCTGGATGGTGGCTCAGTAGATAACCAAACCCAAAGGTCGCTGGTTCAATTCCCAGCCAAGGCACATAACCAGGTTGCAAGCCAGGCCTCCAGCCAGGTCCGTAGCTGGAGACAGGTGAAAGGCAACCTTACACTGATGTCTCTCTCTGCCTCTCCCACTTCCCCTCTCTCTGGAAATAATAAATAAAATCTTTTAAAATTAAAAAAATAATAATATAAAATAAAATTTTAAAAAGCCAGGTAGCAATACTTTCATCAGACAAAATATACTTTAAAACAAAGGCTATAATAAGAGACAGAAAAAGACTCAGCCATTTCACTTTTGAATATTCAAAAACACCCAAAACACTAAATTGTAAAGATATATAAGTCCATGTTTATTGCAACATTATTTACAATAACCAAGATATGGAAGCAACCTAAATGTCCATGAACAGATGAATCAGTAAACAAATGGTGCATACATACAATGGAATATGACTCTGTCATTAAAAAAAGGATGAAGGGGAGAAAAAAGGGGATGGATGTAATACAACAACAATAAAATTAAAAAAAAAAAAAAAAGGGATGAGAACTTGCCATCTGCAACAACATAGATGGACTTGGAGGGTATTATGCTGAGTGAATTATGTCAGACAGAAAACAACAAATGCCATATTATTTCACTTATGTGTGGAATCTAAAAATCAAAATAAATGAACAAGCAGAATAGAAACAGAACCATAGATGCAGAAAACAGTTTGATAGTCACCAGATGGGAGGAGGACTAAAGGAATAGGTGAAAGAGGTAAAAGGATTAAGCAGTGGATAAGTACAGAATAGTCACATTGCAGCATAGGGAATACAGATAATAATAATTACTCTATATGGTATCAGATGGGTACTAGATTTATTGGGATGATCACTTTGTAAATTACATAAATATCTAATTATTGGGTTGTACACCTGAAACTAATATATTGTAGTAAATTGTAGTTGAAAAGTTAAAAAGTTATTAAGAAAAAAGAAAATATACAACTTTAATAGTAGTATTTTTAGCCATTTCTGGTGAACAGATTCTGTTTGGTGTTCATATTTAATCTCATATTTTCTCTTAATCCTTCCTGTGTTATTCTATAAGATAGCACCTGGGCTCTTCACAGCCCCTCCTGTGGCAATGAGTCCATTTACTGTTCTCCTCATTAGAGTGAGTTCTCTGCTATTGGAAACTTGGTTTGATATGAGCCAAGGCATGTGTCTGTTGCGGGGTGACTCATTCTTTTTGGTCTTTTGGGTCAACATGTAGGTATGTACCACTGAAGCACATGATCCCAGATACTTACCTCCGTCCATCTGTCTTTCCTTCCCATATTGTCCCATGGCCATAAGGGCCTGACCTTCTTTCTGTATCTTGGGGGCTTCCCTTTTATGGAAGGCTAAACCCTTTCTTTAGTATGGGTAAACTCTCAGTCCAGTTATTCTTGATATGGGAATGGGATTACCAATAAATATGTTACTTTCATTTTCCAAAACTGTCACACCAAGACCACAATTAGGATCATGCTATTATATCAGGAGGTAGGCATTCTTTTCTGTTATGGAAAAACCTGGTGAATAAAAGTGGGGGCAATGATGTTGTATTGCTATTACATTCTTTATCATTATAAATTATTTATTTTTAGTTGTTTATGAATATTAACACTTTATGTACATTTAGTGGGGAAAGTATGTTCTTGCAAATTCTCACTGTCTTTGGGTTAGGAATTCCCAGAAGATTCTTTAAACATAATTTTGTATGATGTTTAAAAACATATGTGGTGAACTTATTTATCTTATAACTAGAAGTTTGTACCTTTTGACCACCTTCACCCATATCATCCACCCTCCTCCACCCACCCACCCCTCCCTGCTTTTGGCAATCACTGATCTGTTCTCTGTAAGTCCTATGAATGTAATGTACAGCATGGTGACTTTAGTTAATAATACTGTATTCTGTGTTTAAACATTGGTAAGAGAGTAGACCTTAAAAGTTCTCATCACAAGAAAGAAAAAGTTTGAACTTGTGGTGATGGATGTTAACCAAATTCACTATGGTAATCATTTTGCAATATAGACATGTAGCAAATTATAATCTTGTACACATAAAACTAATACAGTATTATATGAGGCCTGTCCTGAAACTATCAAGCCAATGTCAATATAATTAAAACAGCTCGTGTAGCTGATACTTTTGGGGCAGACCTGGTGTATCATTGTGTTTCAGTAAAAAAAATAAATGGTATTAGAAAAAGAAAACCAAAGCAGATTTGCTGGGTACATTGAAAAAAAGAAGTAAAGGAGTATTAGTTGTATTTTCTATATTAGAAGGCATTCTTCTAAATTCTTCTAAATTCAGTAACAATCAAAACCACCTTACCACAAACAAGGAAACCCCTCTTCTAAATAGCACCATTTTCAACTTCTTTATGTATATAAACTATTGCTCAGATTCTTTTATTGCGTTTTGATTATTTTTATTGAAATGCTTATTGTCTGTTGTTAAATAACTACATTAATTATACAGCCAGGGCCCAGCTTCTCAACCTTTTCCAGAAGAAGCCCCTAGTTTCCATTAAAGAGTTTTATGGGGGCTCCCCGCACGTCAGATTTCACACAGCCGGCTACACTGACTTTTTATAAAGGTCTTTGAATGCAATGCCAAGGCCTCCCACTAATTGGTTTACGGGCTCAGTGTGGGCTCTGTATCCCTGACTGGGGAAGCCCATGGTAAAGGACTGTGGGAGTGAGGAGTTTGTCAAACAGACCCAGAAAGAGCACTAAAAAATCCTGGTTAGCGAGACTGTTGTTGCCAAGGAGCATAAGCAGAACACAAAACATGCCAGATGCTGACTGATTTTAAACAGTGACCCCCACTTCAGACCATGCTCACGTCATTACATTTGAGGGAGAAAATCAAATCACCAATAGCTCCATAGTGAATCTGAGTGCTCATTTTAAAGTTTGTTTTCCAAGTAGTAAAGAAAATACAACTAACTAGGTATTTTTATGTGTTCTTTCAAGAAGAGAGAACTCACCACAGTTATCTGTGAACATTGTTGTGCTCAAAGTTGTATGCTTTATCATCTCCTCCTCACCCCCCGTCTGGAAAGGTTAAAGAAGCATGTTTTTACCCTCTAGTATCCATTAAGCTTCATGTATCTACATTAAAAATAAAATAACTTGTAATCTTTAAAGAATTATAGTGGCAGAATTAAAATCCCCACTCATTTACCAGGCTTTGGCATTTTTTCTGTCTCAAGAATCTGCTTAACACTCTGGATCTGCCTTTCTTCTAGATACTGAAGCAAGGTATTTTTGAGGTGTCCAGTGTAACTTCAGAGAGTGCTTTTAGTTTGGTTAATGTTGATACGTGAACAGAATTATTAGAGTCATACTTCAATAGGATTACGATAGAAATACTATATTTCGTAGGAAGACAAGTACAACCTGTTTCCTTGCAGGTTGATAGTATTCAAGAGAAATGACATTGAGATTTTGTGTATTTTAAAATATCTTTTTGGAAATTGGTGAAGAAGAAAATTAATAGTACTTTTTTGTAATCTAAATATGCTCATCTTGAAAAATGTTCCATATTTCATACAAATAATCTTCGGTTAGCAATTTTTATAAAAAATTATAATTATTTTCTTAACATGTTTCTTACATGTATATGTAACATGGATATTTCTTATGTATGGGTACTTCTCATGCTAGACTGTTATACTATTATAATAATAGCAATATGTTATATATAGCACAAACCATCAGTAAGACATTATATTAAGTGTAAAATTAGTTTGGTTCTGCAAAGTACACAAAGTAACATCAGTAGCCTGTTAATAGCTTTTTAGTAATACAACTATTATTTTTTATTTTTCAAGTTTGGTCATAAGATAGAATGTAAAATCTAACGCATAGAGGAATCTTGAATGGTAATTTCGTCACCACTGTGGCTCCATGATCTTTTTATCTCAATTATAATATATATTATAATTATCTATATATAAAGGATAATGTTGGTCAGCCTGCTCTTATTTAATGTGTGAAGAAATGCTTTTAAAAGCCAGATTCAAGCCCTGGCTGGTGGCACAGTGGATAAGGCACCGGACTGAAAATCCAAAGGTCACTGGTTCAACTCCTCAGCCAGGGCACATAACCAGGTCTCCAGCCAGGTCAGTAGGTGGAGGCAGGTGAAGGGCAACCATACACCGATGTCTCTGTCTCTCTCCCTTCTTCTCTCTCTAAAAATAATAAATAAATAAATAAAACTAAAAAATCAGATTCTATCTCTCCGTAACCTCTTGCTATGTCTTTATTTTGAGTATCAACTTAAATAGTATGATCTAGAAAACCAACCTTACCTCTGTATATTAAAGATAAACATTTAGCTATATTTGCAAGTTCTTTTATGATTTTAAACTTAGTGTTTCTCCTCTAAGTTGTACTAAAAGTTTCCCTTTATTTTCTGTTCTGTGGAGCCCAAATACATAGAATGTGTGTACTGCTTTGGTGCTGTTGTTAGATTTTACCTCCCAATAGAACTCACATCAAAAGTGCTATTTCGTTGACTCATTTTCCAGTGTGGGTTTCTAAAATGCTTATAATCATGCAGGATATCTTTGTGTATAATTAGTTATTCTTCCTTTATATGCCTTGGTTCCTTCATCAGGCACTTTGCTTTATACTTGTTTTATTGAATATCCTTATGTGCATTTTTTCATGTACATGATAATGATGTGTTAAAATGAAAACAAAATAAAATTACACCACCTCAATAATAGACTACATACTAATATTTTGATTTATTTTCAATAAATGCTACCAGTTAACATATACTTGATATTTTCTCAGTTCTAAATGTACTTCATATATTTTCATGTCTTTTAATTCTTTCGAGGTAGCATTATGTTACCTGTATTTCTTTTTGCAGTTAAGTAAATTGAGGGTTAAGAGAATTAAGAAGCTATTCTTCAGTTACAGAGCAAATAAGCAGAGTTGTGATATGAATGCCACAAGCTTATACACTCTGAAACTATGTTTATGAAAGGAAATATTGAAATTGAAGGAGTTGTTTAGCCAATCGGATTGTATGTGTGTGTGTGTGTGTGTATGTATGTGTGTGATTGGTGTGTGGCTTACAGAGACTGCTCTAGGTACATATTATAGTAGATGCATAATAATTGTTGAATGAATTCCAGAGTTCAGGGTCCAGTTCTGACATTTCTACTGGATACTGAAAAAATAATTGAAACTTCTTGGAGTTAAATTTCTCAAATTGAAAAATAATGAATTTAGGTGTTGAAAAAAAATGGAACGTCCACATGCAAAAAAATGAAATTGGGCCCTTATTTTACATTATATACACAAAAATTAGTGAAAATGAACTCAAAATGGATTAAATACTTAAACTGTAACTGTATTACTCCTGAGAAAACATAGGGGAAAATCTTGTGACATTAATGTCTGCAGTGATTTCATGGATATGACACCAAAAGCATAGGTGACAAAACCAAAAATGAGCAGAACTCATTGAATGGCAAATCTTCTGCACAGCAAAGGAAACAAAGCACAGATTGAAAACATTAAAAGTGCAGCCTACAGAACCAGATATCTGATAAAGAGTTAATCTGACAAGAGTTAATCTCCAGAATATATAAGAGACTCCTACAACTCAGTAGCAGATAAACTAATAACCTGATTTTAAAAATGGGTTAAGAACTTGATTAGACATTTTTCCAAAGAAGACAGTAACAGCCAAGAGGCATATTAAAAATGGTAAATTTCAGTAGTCATTGGGGAAAAGCAAGTCAAACCAAGGTGAGATATCACCTCAACATCTGTCAATGATGGCTGTTATTAAAAAATAAATAAATAAAAGACAAGTGTTGGCATGGATGTGGAGAAATTGAAACCCTTGTAAACTGTTGGTGGGAATTAAAAAATGCTATAAACCATGTGGAAAACAGTACAGGGACTGTTAAAAAATTAAATATAGAACTACAATATGATCTAGTCATCTCACTTTTTGCTATTTATCTCAAGAATTGAAATCAGTATCTCAAGAAGATATTAGCATACTCATGCTTATTGCAGAACTGTTTGTAACAGGTAAGATGTGGAAAACCTAAATATTTATTGATAGATGAATGGATAAAGGTGCTATATAATATAATGGGCTACCATTAGCTTTAACAAAGAAGGAAGTTCTGTACTGTGTGGTAACATATATGGGCCTTGAGGACAGTACGCTATAAGTGAAATAAGCCAATCAGAGAAAAATAAATACTGTGATCTATTTTATTATTATGTGAGGTACCTAAAAGAGTTAAATTCACAGAACCAAAGGATAGAATGGTGGTTGCCAGGTTTGGGTGAAGAAGGAAATGGGGACTTACCAATCAACAGTCATCAAATTTCATTAATAACAATGAGGAAGCTCTAACGATCTGCTGCACTACATTGTGCCTGTGGTCAAAACACTGTATTGAACACTTAAAATTTGTTAAGAGGGTAAATGCATTGTATTTTTACCATGATGAAATAAAATGATTTTACAAAGGAAAGAAAAATGTTGAGGTTAACTTTCCTTTCAAATACAGCACTCTTTGTTCAAATGAGGTATTTTTCAGAAGTGTTTTTTTTTTTTTTTTTTTGTAGAATAAATAAAACCAGGTGTGTTCTTCTTGGAGATGGCAATAGTTGGGGGAGGGAGTAGTTATGAAGCCTCCTCGGCTCTGTTTGCCCCTCTGCCTAGGCAGTTTGCCATGTACTACATTAGATGATCATTCAACTCAAAGATAATTTTGAGTTCTAGATCTCCTTGACCATAATCTTCTGAAAGTCTGGTTTACACATGGTAAGAGTATGAGGAAAATGTACAGTATGGAGCTAAATAACATGAGTAAACTACTCTGAGTGGTGGTGGGGAGTGCCTACCATGCACAATTGTTTCCAATTTTTACAGGAGTCAGTGAAAGGATATATGTCTTGACCAGCATGTGTTGTGTTGGGGACTGCAATAGTCTCTTTTGTTTTGGGGAAGAAATTTCTCTTCCTTCTAAAAATACTTTTCCTTTTCCTGCCTGTCCTTAGGCATTTAAAACATTTACTTGACACTTGTGTATTACTCCTGTTCAGGCACTTCAGTTACTTTTCTTCACTTTTGTTGGGACAAGCAAAGTAAACTGGGAGTTTTAGAATTACTGAAAATCATTCTACCAGCTGAAATATTTCCCAATATAGTGACTTTTTGCTGTTACACTTCTAGGCAAAACTTACTGTGCTCATAAATTGGAGGCAAAGGGACATATATTTCTGCTTTACACTTTGCTTTCTCAACATTACAAAATCTTTTAAAATGGGGACTATAATAAAAAGCAGAGGCAAAAGTCTTCAGATATAGGATCAGAATATGTCCCAGACTTGATTGGTGGTGTTGACTACTTGATGGCCTCCCCAATATTTATTTACTAATTTTGGGGCATCTGACTTCACCTCCTACAATTTAGATCAAGGCAATCAGTGTATTTCATCCCTCTGGCCTTAATGAGTTATGCAGGGTGGGTATGTGACCTAAACCAGTTCAATACAGTGAATCACAGGGCTTTGGTTGACATTTTAGAACAATGGTGCTTTCTTTGTTGGTGAACTTGAGCAAAGGGACTAGTTAGCTTTAGGTATTGCTAGCCCTGTGTGGGAATAATGAGCTAAAATTGTATAGTGGAGAAATGCAAAGGAACTGGACCTTTGGTTATTTCATTGAATCATTGGATCAAGTCTTACCTGAAGCTCATACTACTTCTTAACTTTGCATCTGTGGGAGCCAGTAAATCTTAGTTGTAAGCTAGTTCGAAAAAGTCACTGCCACTGAAAAAATTTTGCCTGATACAGCAAAACCTTTGGTACTTTTGCCTGGACCTGTCTAATTTAGTTTACTTTCCTAAAATTAAAAATCCCCTATCTGCTTAGGTCTGAATTTCCTCACCTATTAAGCAAGGAGTTTGTATTGGGTGGTAAAAAATATATATATGTTGGATTATTTTTTCTCTCTGATTCCAAGTAGAACTCATGTCTGTTAGATCAGAAAATTGTTGACCTCTCTCTACCTATTTAGAAAGATGCTAGGAATGAGGGTTTCTCCAATACTATACATAGAACAGCAATAATGTCATATACTTTCAGCCAATTTTAGAATCTATGATGAACTCTCTATTTTATCCCAGAAATATAAAGAGGCTAAAATTAATGATGCCAAAGATAGTTGGTCTGTCGCAATGTAATTCTATAATGCTGTTTTTTTTTTTTTTTTTTTTTTTTAAACACAATATACTGGCTTTTTAACCTTAGCTAGCTGCATCCTAAATCTTGTCAGTAGTTAAAACAATTGAGAATAGCTTTACTAATCAGTACAACTCTTTCACCTAAGATTTGTATTGATGCCTCAAAGATATTCTAAGTCTGTGTCAAACCCACATGTAAAGAAAAGCATGGAAGTATTGTGAAACTTGGATGTTGTACTGGGGCAATTTTAATGAGAATTTGGAGATTCATAAGGACTTTTATCACCTATTTAAAAAGATAAGCTAAGGAATCAACTAGATTTTTAGAGATGAATAGTTGATGATGGTGGTGGTCGGGAGGTGTTGGTAGGAATGACTTTTATTGGATTGTGTCAAATGGTGACAGTCAGCGATGGGGGTTTTATAAGAATTCAGTGAATGGTAATTTGCAGCAATCAACCTCATGTAGCAAAGAGTACTTGCAAGGCATACATTTCTTTTCCCTTTGGAAAATGACAGCTTTGATATGCATGACTCAGTGATGAATAACTTTGTGAAATACCATTTATGAAAAATACATGTGCTCTTCCAGATTGAACTGCAGGACATTGACCTTTTTTTTTTTTTTTTTTTTTAAATAAACAGATACTTTAAAGGTTTTTAAAATTTTGTATCAAACTCTTCTTGATCTCATCTATAAAGAAAAATTACATGATCATATTTAGGTCTTATATTGCTCTATTTTTTTCTTCTGTTATGCTTGCTAACCAGACTTTAACAAAGAGCTTTCCTGTGTTCTGAAGTATTACTTAAATTAAAAATGTTTAAACTTTACAATTTTAATTTAAGGCCAATCATAATATTAGCCTAGAGGAGTTTGCCCTAGAGTTCAGATGCATCTGCCATTTTCAATAGATGCTCCAGGGACCTGTCTTATTTTGTTTCTCTCAAGAACACCTTGTTAAATTTGGTGATCATGTCCAAAGTCAGCAATGCATGCTGAGTTTCATGAGTTATTTGGCTATACATTGGGTTGCATTTTTTAAAGCTGTCACTATTTTCATTGAATTCTATAGTGTTATATTGATTTATAGTTTGTGTGTGTGCATGTGTGAGGCTACATTTGCTTTCTGCAGTTTAAAATATAGTTTAAAATAGTACCTTTTAATCTTGTTCAGAAGGTGAAAATCTAGTAGATAAAATTTAGAAAACAGATGACCTCAAGTTAACTTATGTGTTGACTTTTAAAAAACATGTTTAAAGTACTTCATTTTCTTTGGAAACTGACTTAACTGGTACCTTTTCCTGTGGTAGAATAATAGGAGTTACTTTAAAAAAGATGTACCCTCATTCAAAATTGGCCTAATATTTACTTTCTCTGTTTGAGAGTGATTTGTTTGTAATCTATTCATCCAAAGTTCCTCAGGTTTACTAACAATAACTGGGAAACTTAAATGGTTAGGACACAGCTAGCACGGATCACAGGCTTGGTTCACAACCAAGGGGCAGTAAAAGCTCTCATGCATAGAGCAGTTCATTCACTCCTTGTGGGTCCCTGATGCATTGATTTGCCTCCAAACCTGCATTAATGAATGCATTAACATTTTCTGTTAAAATCAGCAAGTTCTGACAGTGTTACCATGATCAGATTATTAAGTGCCTCGAGATGAGAAATAGGTGTGGCACATATCCTGCCCTTGTGGAGCCGGTGCGTTACTAGCAGCAGAGGATAAATCAGAGACAAAACGGAAGACTTTCATAGGAAGCATGCAGGGCACAGGCTCATTAGATGGACAGGCTCAGAGGCAGATGGGAAAACTAAAATCATTATGAAAGGACCAACACTTGAGATTATTACTGAAGCATTAAGCAACCTTTTTGGTGAGAGGAGATGGGGGGAGAGCATTCAGTTGGCAGAAATGGCATGTGTAAAGACTGGGAGTCTCGGATTATTAAGCCTTAAATAGGCTGTTCATGAAGAAAGCTGGCATGTAATTGTGTCTTAAATGCCAGTTCCAGGAGTGTTCACGTACTTTGCTAGGCAGAGGGGAATCACTCAAGGCTTGAAAAGCAGGAACTTGGAGCTGGACTTAATGTGGAGCAGTTGAAACTGCTTAGGAAGAGCTGGAATGCATTCGGAAGTCACTCAAAGAGTAAAGGGCCTGACTGCTTTGCAGAAGAAGTAGTGGAAAGAAAGTGATAAATTCCTGGCACATTGACTATGTGGAATCCATTGTATCTGGCAATTATTTGGATATAGGGAATGAGGGAGACTGGTGTTAAGGAAAACTCCAATGTTTTGAGGCTATGTGTCTCTGGAATGTTGGTTATTTTATTAACAGAAACTAGGGGGACCAGAAGAATGAATTGTTTAAGTAAAATGGAATTCACATGTGTTTTTTCCCCATCATTTTAGAAGGAAAACGTCTCATCTTATGATTAAAGATGTTTGTTTTGGTTTTTAAATATTAGTATATGCAAATCATTCTCATTGACACATGCAATTCTTTTATAAATTTCTTAGGTTTGGAGATATATGCAAAAACCTGTATTACTGTGCATGATGGCAGACCAGTTACATTTTAATCTTGGTAAACTAAAACAGCTCAGAGTTGGGATCTCATCTAATTTTTGATTGATTCTTCTCAGACAACAGTGGGTGGGCCTATTTCTTCCTGTAATGTCTTGCAAATGAAGTCAAACCCTTGAATTTTTTCCTAAAAGTCTTATAGTAAGAAGTAAGGAAAATACTGTTTGGTCAGATACTGTGGAAATAGACAGCTGGCTGAGACTACTGACTTTTTGTTTATGATGACAGGTAAAATAGAGTCCTTACTTTTGCCCTTTGGTCCTTGATTCATACCAGGTATTTCACAATAAGATATTTTATATTTTTAAGTACTTTTATTTACCATTGTTCTTTACAAATGATAAAATGCAATTCTTTAATATTTTTATGTTCCTAGAGTTTAATGTAATGTTTAATGGGTAGTAAACAGAGACAGGTCAATTCATAATAAATCCCTCTTTTACTGTGATTAATAATAATCAAACAATGGATTGAGGTGACTGCTAATTCACAGGAAATCGATGGCATAATTTTGTGTGATATTTTATACTTGACATATTTTCCAAATGTTTTAGATATGGCTAAATTGATTTTATTACTTTAAGATTTATTTTTTTTTAAAGAAATGATTTGCGGCCATTCATTGAATAATTTTTTTAACATATATATATATTTAAAACCAACCAAGGCAATGCCTCCTAACAATTTTAGCTCCTTTAGGCTGAGGAAGGGGGTTGGGGAGGTAGTGAATGGTAGTGGGGTCAAATATATGGTGACTGAAGGAGAATTGACTTTAGGTAGTAAATATACAATATAATATACAGATTATGTATTTTAGAATTGTACACTTAAATCCTATATAATTTTATTAACTAATATCACCCAGTAAATTTAAGTTACAAAGCCAATAGTAGCTTTGTATGGGCCAATAGCTATACTAGAACTGTTTTCTCTATGTTCTCACATCATATTTGTTCCTCAATAACTTTTGGATCACTTCTGTTATCATCTCACTGCTGAAACTATTTTTGCAAAGGTCATTTATTACCTCTTCTGTTGCAAAATCTACTGACCTCTTTTAGTCCTTTTGCTGTATCAGGATCATTTGACACATAGGTGATTTCTTCTCAAAACTATTCTCTGTCCTCTCCTGACCGACTTCTTACCAGCTGTGTTGATGCTTCGCATTTCCTCTGCAGCTCCTGTTGGTGATCTTAGGGGTGCAGCCTAATGCTTCTTCCCTGGCCCTCTCCTGGCTCATTTCACTTTCACAACTTTATTTATCATCAATAACTGCTGATGGTTCTTATGTCTTTAATCTCCAGAACAGGTCTTGCCCTCACAAAACAAACCCTTTGTACCATTTCTACACACCTTCACATAGAATGTCAACAGGAGTTTCAAGTTTGGCGTGCCCCATGTCCCAAACTAAAGTCATCTTCCTTCCCTCCCCGCCACTGACTGGCTTCTCTTCCTGTGTCCTGCTTATTAGTAAACAACACTATTATTCTCCATGTTGCCAAAATGAGAACCTAGGAATTGTCCACAATATCTTGACTGCTGTCTATCTCCTCAAGTTTTTAAATCCTTCCTGTTTTATCTCCTGAATACTTCTCAAGAATGGCCACCATTCTTGTTTTGATTGCAACAGCCTTAGCGTGGGACTCCATCATTTCTCACCTTGAATTGTCGTTTTTTATCTGGTATCCTTGCAGAGTCAAAGTGACTATGAAAACACATTCTTAAATGATTCCTCAGGATAAAAGACAAAATCCTAAGTGTGGTACAGGAGACTTTGAATATGTGGCACTACTTACGTCTTCAGAGCTTGTATTTCATCCCACGTTCTGCGTTTAGCCTCCAGTGGCCTTCAGAACCCAGCTGAAGCTCCCCCTATAGTCCGGCTTTGCCTTATTCCCTGCTCTTCCCGGTGAGCTCTCTGTCCCTTCTTGTGCTCCTGTGCCACATTGTCTTGAATTCAAAGACAATGTATTACAATAATTTGCTTGTCACACTTATAGTATTTATGGATAGGGACTGTGCTGTTTTTGCATATATATTTATTACATAAGTATTTAACATAAGGCCAGTAAGTGTACAACAGGAATGTTAAATGAATTAATGAGTAACCAAACTAAGATCTATAAAACCTACATTCTATTCTAAGTAGATCACTGTCTAGTGAGATTTATAAGTACAAATAATTTTAAAAAGCCATCAACAACAATTGTGACAGAGTATGGTCTAAGCTATTGAAACTCATGTTTTCAAGGAGGAAGTGATTAAATGCTAATATCTCAAGAGACTGTTTCTTGAAGATATATAATAATAAAATGACACAGAAAGCCCTAGCTGGTGGCACAGTGGATAAGGCGCCAGCCTGTGAATCCAAAGGTCACTGGTTCAATCCCCAGCCAGGGCACACAACCAGGTTGCAAGCCAGGTCTCCAGCCAGGTCCATAGCTGGAGGCAGGTGAAAGGCAACTGTACATTGATGTCTTCCTTCCTCTCTCTCTCTAAAAATAACAAATGAAATCTTTAAAAAAATGACACAGAAATGTTCAAGGTATTCAACCATGTTTCTTTGAAATGCATTATTGTAACACTTAAGGTATTCAGAGTACTTTAAAATTTAAAAAAAAACATTTTTATTGACTCTAAAATTTTAGCTGTCTTTTATTTTGGTCAGCTTTAGGAGAATTGAACAAATGTGATGCACAGTATATTAAATTTCTGGACATTTATTTGGCTAGCTAGGAGGCATGAGGATTATTGCTTATTTTTCTTTTCCTTCTAAATCTACTGCAACAATTTCTATTACCTAATAAGATTTCACATGATTCTGGCCTCTGACTCTACACTTTAAATTAATTCACTGATTATAAGAATATAGTGCTTTCTCATCTGTCAAAAAAAAATTTAACAAAGCATAATGTATTATGAAGAGCTTGGGCCTATTTGATGAACTCCCAGATTTAAAAATACCATTGTGGTATAGTTTTCCTCATTTATTAATGGAGCAAAATTTTGCTGAAGAAAATTAGCAACCTTTCTGATTTTTAAAGTTGTAAATGGCTGTGTCATGGACTTTATATGGCTTAGTACAGTCAACACTGTGAATATTAACTCTGATTCCTAGGGCAGGATCTTCTCAGCTGGTTTTCTAATCACCTGGGGCCCTGGAGTTCTGAGGGCTGTTTAAGGAGCCTGTGAAGAAGCAGAGGAGGAGGTGGTCAGGCTGCTGCTGAAGCTCTGTGGCCCTTCCCTGCATCTCCCCATCTTCAATCAGATTAGCTGTTTTGTTGTCATCTATTGGAGTTTTCTTTTTAAGGATATTCTGTAAGAGGGGAAGAAAAAAATAACTTCTAAATATTTTGAAAGCCATTGTTTCACTTGATGCAAGTATCCAAGGAAATCATCTTGTTGACAATCAGAAACCCAAGGCAATAGAAAATGTACAACTTTTCTTTCCCTAACTACTCTTTTTCCATGAGTCACCTGCAGTGACATTGGAGGAGCTATCCATTTAAAAGTGCAAGGTCATCAAGGTGTCCTGTCTCAAATGTTGTTTCCCATCAAAGACTTTCAGCCCCCGCATGACATTTCCATGGTCTGGTCATTAGAGCCTTTGGATTAGGGGGAAGAGTGAAAATTTGGGGGATGGTCATAACTTGAATTTTATTACTTTTTAAAAGCAAGGGGAAGAGTTGCTGATTTTGCCAGGGTCGCAGCATTCATGGCATAATGCTAAGTACTTCCATTCCAGGAAGCTAAAGGGCCAGGCCAGAGTTTTATAGATTTTGGTCAAGGGCTGCCCCAAGGGAAATTGTAAATGTTTAAAGGTACTGACGGTTGCCCTAACTTATTTCATTCTTTTGGTCCCATACTTCTGTCTCCCACCCAAAATAGGGTTATCCTAGGTATAAAATCCAGATCACTACCATAGTACCCATACAAGTAGAGCACAAAGAAGTGCTATTTGTTTTAACTTCATAGCGGTGGTGAGAAAATTACACATAGAGATGCTTATAAGGGACATAGATGATGGTACAAAGACTTTGTCTATAGAGATAGGTTGGAGTGGATTTTACCTATAAAATGATTTATATCATAGAGAAAAATAGATGCTATATATGGAACCTAGTGGCAAACAATATAGAAACAGGAGCATGGACACATGGAATAGATGGACAGCTGTCACAGGGGAGGAAAGAGGGGGCACTGGATGAAAGAAGGGGAAGGGATTAGCCAAAGAACATATGTGCATAACCTAGACACAGCCAACAGTGTGGTGATGGCCAGAGGGAAGGAGGGCGGGAGCTGGAGGAAGTGGTCAAAGGTGGGAGATGGTTTGGGACATCTGCAATAGTGTCAATGCTAAAAATAAAAATATATATCAATAAGAAAAAAAGGAAATTTGCATTTTTCGTTTCTTCCTGTAGCATTGGAAAAATTATGTGTCATTCCTGAAAACAATAATTTGTATCCTAGAAGCAGAGTCTGGGCAGTAACTATCTTTATAAACACTTAAAACATTGGCAGTGCTGATTAAAAATGTTCTTTAAAAACTGAGTTTCAAAATAATATTTTTGGGAGGGATATTATGACTATCAATTGGAAGGATGGTATTCTTTGCAGCAGAGATGGTAAAATAGCCATTGCCATATGTGAAGAGGCTTAGGGTAGTTTATCATAAATCAATGAGTTTGGCAAGCACATCCACACACACACACACACACACACACACACACACACCCTTGTTTTGGTCTCAGTGTAGAAATTCCAGGACTGTAGATCAAGAAATACTGTGTATTTGTACAACATATCTCTTTGATAAGTAGACATTTCATTAATGCACACAATAAGAGGAAACAGTTTAATAATAGGGATTAATTATAACTGGAGCAAAGAGGGTATTGGAAGTTATCATGTTTGCTGGACATGGTAAGAGTTGAGGGTCTGAATAAGTGGTTGAGAATGTCACTCAGAAAGTCCTGACTGGCTAGGAGCACTACTGTCCTCAGACCACTGTGGTAGCTGCAGTTGCTTCATTTGCAATTTTGTAATTGTAGAAGCAATAAGCATTTGTCATCTGAATTGTTTAGTTCTACTACTTAAAGGTAACCTCTGTGCATACTTTGGTGTCTTGTATGAGTTTTATACATATATATGTATAAAATACATTTTTATATAATGGGGATATTTGTATTAAAATTTGAATCAAATATGCATATGGTTTGTAAACTGCATTTTAGTTCATTTAACAATTCTTTATTTTGTGCCTACTAAAACTAGGGATTTTCTATTTCATTAAAAATCTTCTTTGAAAGTATGATATTTAATGACTTCTTGATATCCTATTATATGATAATTCACTTAATTGTCTCCTTATTGTTGGACATTTACAACATTGTTTCAGTTTTTAGCTATTATTAGTAATATGAAGTTGTTATCATTTCATCCTCTCTAGTTTTTTTCTATTTCAATATATTGGGTTACTTCCTGTAGAAAACTCAGTAAATGTAATGACATTTTAATAATCCTCAATTTAATAGCACTGTGTTTGGAGAAAATTAAATGAACTTATGCTTTTATAGAACACATATAATAGTGTATTCAGGAGAAAATGTAAGATGTGGTTACTGTGTTTGTCTTTACAATGATCCAGCATTCTGGATGGAGTTCAATTGGCCTGGACTTGAACATCACTTTAGCGTGGGTGTATCAAGGTTGTGACACAGTGCTATTGCCTAATATGTAACACATATCTGTTATAACAGATAGTGTCATTGTACACTGAGTTATTCATTTCTCATTACTGTTCTTGAGATAATCTCAACACCCAATTCTTATGCACAAAATGGTTTTTAGAGCCTACCTAATAATCTCTTACTCTTAGGTCATTGATACTCTACAAACATTTCACTGTATCATGACCCTACTGAACAAAGTAGAGGAAAGATTTAAGAGAAAAGGAAATCCCTACTCAATGTGTAGGTTTTCTGTTGTTTTGTATGATAATCAACTTTCATTGAATTTTGAACTATGAATGGTATGTGGTTCTTTTAGAAACAACCTGTAGGAGCTATTGGCTATAAGATAAAAGATAAGCCATAGTTCACCCCCTCCCTCCCCTCCTCCATCTCTTCTCTTCTGTGGGGGTGTGTGTGGGCATGTGTGTACGAGTGCGTGCATGCACACACATTCTCACATGTCTGTTTTTTTCAAATAGGCGATTTGGTTCACGTCAGTCATTTGTGGCACCCAGAAATATCTAGTCAAAAGTGTTTAATCTTCCCATGAAGTACTTCAGAGATTCGTCATATGAGATCATTGGTTTCTTTTTAGTGTTAAGTCATAGCAAATTATCATCTTTTTTAAGTTTGATTTTGTAGACTGTTAAATGCTATTTAAATTTCCTTCAGATATGAAGCCATTTATTTTTCTCCTAATCACTTAAAACAGCAAGAGCTAATCAACTGGAGTTTTTCTCCTCTTTATGAATACTCCAGTCCACCCCTGACTCACGTGCATGTTTCTGCCTTTAGGTCAGTGGGAACTTTTCCCAGCCATGTTTTCCTTTTTTTCCTTTCATTCCTAATTTCTCTGAGGAACAAATGGCAGCACAGTTAAGCATTAGAAACTTGTTGCTGAAGGTGCTAACCTAAACATCAGTGCCAGGATACGACTGAGACTTAATAGACTAATTAATTTGTCTACTGCACCCTGACCTGGGAACGCTGTACAATGGGCTATACTTAAGGAACTGAGAGTCTGGTATCCAAAGTAGAGAAATACAACTTTGTGTGTTTTAGACATCAACATGCAATTAATCCTGGGTCCTTTAAGAAAATAGATTTGGAAAATGGAACTTTATTCCATCACATGTTTTGAAAGTATGATACGGCGAGATTCTGTGTGCCTTTTTGTTTCCGTTTTCTTCTGTTCCATTTTATAGCAGTACTAAACAGAGCCCTCACATTATTTGATCCAAATGTGCAGCTGACCTCCAGAGGAGCCTAATTATATAGGATACCACTGCTTCTGTATTGCCTATTCCAATGTAGCATGTTCTCCTGACCACAGTGACTCTTAGGGAAAAAAAAAAAAAAAGGAACTTGAAGCTTGAATGACATTTTAAAAAGTGTTTGCATTATGAATTCCTGACTGTGGTATTCATGTTTCTTTCAGTAAGAAGATTAGTTTTATTTCCTCTTATATTCCTTTTCTCACTTCTCCTTCATTTGAGACAGGTTAAATATACTTCAAGGGCAGTTAACATTTCACTGCCACTGAATTCATGGCGCTGGACAGAAGCTGAATTGAATAAATCTATTCATATCAGCTTGTCAGTGTGTGGGTTATGCATCTCTCTGGATCCTGTGAGCTCGCAGAAAGGTACCAAATAAGTGTTTTCCTGTTCAGATTTTATTTAGAGCAGAGTTGTAATCATTTGGTAGTTAGCACATTTGGAAGCCTTCTTAGATCTCCAGATGTCTGCTGAGCATATGGCAGGCCCTGTCAGTGCTACCAACAGGCTGAGGGGTCCCAGCTCTGCTGAGCCTTGCAGTCCAACAGGGAAGTCACACAAAGTACAGTAGCTACCCTTTGTTGGAGGTGTCACTTTCCAGGATTTCAGTTATCTGCAGTCAACCTCAGTCTAAAAATACTAAGTGGAGAATACTAGAAATTAATTTATCATTTTAAGTTGTGCGCCATTCTGAGTGTTGTGGTGGACTATCTTACTGCCCCACTACGTCCCTCCTGGGATGTAAGTCATTTCTTGGTCCTGAGTATCTACACTGTGTACACTGCCCACCTATCCACTGCCAAGCAGCCATCTCAGTTATCAAAGAGATACTGCATTCACAGACTTTTGTTCTGATACACTGTTACAATTTTTCTATTTTATTAGTAGTTATGTCGTTATTCTCTGAACTGTGTCTAATTTGTAAATTAATCATTATTATGAGTATGTTTGTATAAAACAGTCATCCATTGAGCATCCATTGGGGGTTCTTGGAGCATATGCCCTGCGGAAAGGGGACTACTGTAAACACAAAGAGTAATGATGTAACTTGACAAGGTGCCTGTTTTGCATACAAGGAAACAGAGTCAAGTGATAGAAGGTGACTGGAATGTATATGAGGTGTTATACTAGTCAAAGTACTTGGGCATAGCTTTCAGGGAAGCTAGCTTAGTGCTGAGAACTAAGCAATGAGGTGGTAGTCTGTGGATAGGTAGGTGCTGATCTCATTCAGCTATTGGCAGTCACTTCACCTGAAGGAATGTGCAAGGTTTCACAGACTTCTCAGTACAGCCCTAATCCATGGGCATAGAAGATGCTCAGAGGATACTGGCAGGAGGAACAAAATAAATAAGTATTGACACATGATTTAAGGAGAAATTGCTTTATCTTTCTAAAGTTAGGTTGCCTCTAATAGTGGAGTGAAAGATTCAGGTTTTGTGTGCATTTGTTAAAACGTAATATTAGTCCTGCATTGAACTTTTCAGTAGTTATTTATAATTTCTTTTATTTTACAGGTTTCAGCGTGGTCAAGAGAGTGACTATCTAAAGTGGATGTACCTTGCATGAATCATCAAGAGCAGTATATTCCACAAATACCTGCAGCAAATTTATCTGGTTGGTATTCTAAATCAAGTCCAGTTTGCTTGATAGTACACATCATGGAAATTAAATCACCAATATTTGGAAAAACCAAAGAATGATTTTGTGGGTCAACTTATATTGACTCAATTTATCATATGTCTAACTAGGTCATGTAAAAGTTAGTTAAGGTGTTAACAGTCACTTGAATTCCTGTGGGTGGTGGGGTGAAAGGGGTAGTACTAGTGAAGGTAAGATATCAAATGGCACAGAGGCCAAAGGGACAGAGTGATTGTAGACTTTATTTACTGCCTTCACGTGAATTTTAGTTGTACCCATTTTCAAAAGTAAACCTGATGACTAGGCATGTTTGCAGCCCTTCACTTTGACAGGTTGGGGGTGGGCAGGAGAGATGGAATTCTATTACCTTAGAAGGCTTAGTGTTTGAAAGACAGTCCAAGATCAACAGATAGATAAACATAGTTTCCAGTTTAGGTTTTAAAATGTTATTCTCGACCTGTTTCTTCTTGTTTATACATCAGGAACTGCAATTTTAAAGATAGAAAAAGTACTTAAATCATTCTTGAACTAAGACTGGATTTGATTTTCAGTGAAGATTCATGTTAAATGCTGATGTTGCTCAGAGCCCTTTCTTTGGCTCCTCTCTCTACTCAGTTTAATTGTGCACATTCACTTCTATGCTCTCAATTATGATGATTCTATTCCTGTGTCCCTTAGAGCAGATCCTTTTCACTTCTCAGTTATGCTCTAACCTAGCTTCCAAATATCTGTTCATTTTCCCCATTTCCAAACTGTCTGCCATTTTGTCAGCCGAAGGTGTATTTAATCTTAGCATCAGTCTTCAGAGACCTTTGGTGCCTCCAGGATTCTGTCCTGTGGTATGTGGGGCCCTTCAGCTTTACCAGATTCTTGCCTGCCATTCTAATCTTGTCAGTACCCTTTCTACACCTGTACAGTAGCCTATGAATTCTTTCTGGATTCTCAGTTCATCAGCTTGCTCATTCATTCATTGTTCTGTTCCTTTGCACTTTCTATTCCCTGTTTCTTGAATGCCATTCTTGCCTCTTGTTTACTTGCAAAATTTTTATTTATACTGTATGATTCTACTTAAAGAACATTTTTCCCTGTGATTCTTTCCTTGGCAGAGGTAGGTACTTCTATTTCTCCTCCTATAAACCTGGGGATGTATCTCTGATTTGATTCTCTATATATACCTTAAACGTGTTTCCATGGCTCTCTTAGAGTGCTCAGTAAACCCTTTGTGGATAGACACTGCCTTCTGTTTTCCTCTTTATTCTCATCCGTCAGCACATTAATTAGTAGGGATTCAACTGTTATGTGTTTAGTGGGTAAGTTAATACTTGCTTTGTGCTAAGCACCATGATATTCATAGTGGAAGGAAAAAATATAAGGATATGATTTAGCTCCTCTCCTCAACAAGACTGTGATTTTAGTTGGTGGACAAGACTTAAACACAATAAATAATTAGGGAACATAAGCCAAAGCATAGCATATAAATGAATTATTTACATTTCAAAAGTTCAGTAGGTATACACACACATACACTCATACAGGTACACACATAACTACATATGATGGGGAAGGAAGAACAAAGATCAGATTTAAGTATGAGAGGATTCATGAACTAGATATGAATTTAATGGCATAGTGATGGAATATATCTTAGTAGGTCTTAGGTTATACAGGTTTAGCATATAGGAAAGTGTTGATCAGTTTTATTGTAAATCATCAAAAATAGGGTAGGAGACATTGGAACAATAAATGAAAGTTTAGGTTGGTTCTGGGTATAAGTTGGAAAGAGATTAATACATATAGAGTGCAATCTGTATAATTAAAAATAATTGTATTCTGAATAATTGAGTCCTATATGCAGATGCCCAAGTAGGAAGTGGAATGATTGACAATTAGAAGAATCTTATAGTGACAAGTAGGGTAAGACATCTCTTTTGCTGGACTTTAAACAGTAGGTGCAAATAGTATTTTTAGGGATTCAAGATACTGCAACTAGAGCACTGTTCACCCTTGTGGGGAAAATGAAAAGAAAACCATAAATGAAAACAAAATAAGCCAAAGTCAGATTTGCAGTTGAACAGTGAGAAGGATTTAAATTGAATTGGGTATGATGGCCTGATGGAAAAGAAACCATTTTCACGGGGAGTCAAAAAAGAGAAAACAGTGTTCATTTTAGCAGCACACATACTAAAATAGGAACGATTCAGAGAAGATTAGCACAGCCCCTGCACAAACAAGGATGACATGGGAATTCATAATGCATTCCATAGTTAAAAAAGAAAAAAAAAAGAGAAAACAAGTTGGAGTGAGCAGGATGTTCCCAAACAGAGCAAGGATTTAAGTCCATAAAGGCTGAAATCTGTATCCACAGTAGGCAGCTAAACCTTTCTTATGTACATTTTAGTTCCCAGGGGGTGTTGAAGATAATGCTGAGTCAGTCTAGGATATGTGAAGTGGAGGGAAACTTAGAGAACTTATAACCTTGTCTTCCGTCAGATCCTGAGGTCTTGAGCCTGTCACCAACTTTGCATTTTCTATGGTAGTCTTGTGTATGTTTTGTATGTGGTGTCCAAAGTTTTTAGATGTACTAATGGCAGAAATAGAAAGAAGTACTTATACTCCATCTTAGTCTGAACCACTTAAAGAGAAAATTATATTGTATTTTATTCTATTATTATTTATCTCCCTTATACCTTCCTACTCCCCACACTCACCACAGCGTTGTCCATGTCCATGGGTCCTTTTTCCTTTTAAAAGTTACTTTTTGGTCCCTGGAATTTAGGATTGGAGCATGTTCAAGCTTTGCAAACAGGAAGATATTAGTAGCTTCAAGATGCTGTGGGTTCTGCAACATGACAGAAAATAACTAGATTAATGGCTACATTTACCACATACTGAACCCACTTTAAAAGCACACTATACTTTTCACAATCCCCTATTTCTATGACAACCCTATTTGGAAGAGAAACTAGGGCAAAGAGAGGTTTTTGAGCTTTGCCCAAAACCCCAGATGATCTGATTCTATAATCTGAACTTTTAATCACTGTGTCTCCTCTACCATTTGAGAAATAAAAAAAGTCTAGGGCTCTGACTTCCTAAATTGGGAATCACCAACTTTCAACAAATGATTAAGGAAACTGATGATGGAACCAGATGCTTAAAGTGATGGATTCTTAAGAGAATTCTGTGTGTGAGCCAAAGAGAACTATAACTACCAATTTAAATTTTCTCCACATTTCTCCTTTACTCTAGAATTAATTTCACAGTTTTTATAATTAAGGAGTAATCCAATACTCTGGGTTCAAAACTAGGGTAATAACTAAACTCTTTAACATGAAATTAATAGCTCTTGACAATATGGTGGTCTGTGATATTATTAGGTTGTCATGAAAATTTTAAAGTTACAATTTGAAAATGGGCTTGAGTGCCCATTGTACTTGCATATTTGGAAATTTTCCTAGACTAATGTGGTATGAGTTTGTGCTTGATTTTGTCAAGTTTGTAAAATTCATGAACTCTGTTATTTAAACTCAGGTCCAAAGGAAACTGGTAACTAACATTTAATATGTAGCTATAGCTTTCTCAGTTTCTCATAAATTCTTGATAGAAGCAATCAGTTAGAGGTGGCATATTACTAATACAATTTTATTATATGTAGCAAAAAAACTCAGTTGTTATTTTATACTTTTAGGGTTAGTGATTATATTTTCTGATTTTCATAGGTTGATATAACTTTTTTCAGATATTATGTAGGAAAATGTCTTGTTTTGGGTTTGATACATTTTAAAACAAAAGCCACTTTAGGACACCTCTGAAGGAAGTCAACACTTATGAAAGTACCTGGCGAATTTCAGTAGTATTCTAGTTAGTGTGGTCAATGCTTTAACATGAATTATTTGTCTTGAATCAGGTACTGTTTACAAATTAATCTGATACTATTCCATCCCCACTTTTTTTTTTTTGTCTAGGAACTGGGCCAACAATACTAATGCATTTGTGGTATTATTATGATGATGTAAAAATCAAACATTTATGAAATAACAGAACAAAAATTGTTCAAGATACAATTAGACAGTGGACTGGGTTTTTCCCCCCATCTAACTTCTTATAAATTCAGGCTTTTGCAATATTGCTTCGGGGATTTTCACCATGCTATAGTCTCTGCAGATAAAAAATTTCTGTAGTCTTATGAGAGCATTGATTTTAAAGATTTTTTGTCTTTATCACATTGTTGAACATGTGAAAAGAAATAGTATTTACTGACTTGTACAATACTGACTTGCCATAATCTGAGGCTGCTAGATTGCCAGTTCAGATTATTGTTCAGTTCAGTTTTTTTTTTTCCCTTCTTTTATCATGTTGTCAGCAATGCACTAAAGCTACTATAACTACACTGAATTTTCCTCTCCTTTATGCTAAATTGACTATATTTCCAAGCTTTGCCACTTTTTTCTTTGTTGATCTCCAGAATTTACCCCTAAAGTTCATTCTCACCTTCACAATCCTCCTCAAGGTTTCATCCTTAAATGACTGGTGTTTGGTACAGATTTTTAACTGTTTTCTCTGTTCTGATTTTTCTAACTCCATGCAAAAAGATTGCTCTGAATTTTGAAGTACATAGTGTAAAAGCATTAATATGATGTGGTAAATGCTTATTGATTGGTTTGAAATGAATTCTCGGAGGTAGAAAGTCAGATACTTCATTTAACTGTTGGGACTTTTAATAATGAAACCATATTTTATTTTTTGTTTGGTGATAAAGTCTATAAATTCAACTAGATTCTTTCTTTACTTTAAGGTTCAGTTGTAAAACTTAAACCCTGACTCTCCTACATGTGATAAAAGAGAAAAAAAGTGTGACTTGCTTTGAGTGAGTAAACATGTAGAAGTTCAGAATTATAAAGGTAAAATTAACATTTTCTTTATAGGTATTTTCTATGTTTAATTGTAAAATATATTTAGAAATTTAAAAAGATAAAAATTATGATGAAAGCAGGTGGTAGGGACATCACTAAAAGAAAGAAAAGTTAGCATTTTTATAGGACTTCTTCACATTTCAATGAGATGGTTGAATTGGTAACCATTCATTATTTTCAATGGGCTGCTCTGTGTTTTCAAGAAGAAAAACAAAATGCGAACCTAATTCTAGTTTGTTGCTTTCTCATCAAAGTCTTTTAATAAACTTAAAATTGTTGATGCTGAAAAGTATGTAGTGAAGGTTGTGTGAACAGTCCTTGCCTTCCATTGTTCTGTGTTTCAAATATCACTCATCCATTTCCAACAGGTGTTCTTCCAGCTGTGCCCAAAACGTTTCAAATGATTTAGAATCTATTTCCACACTTACCTTGTATTGTGGCTATTTACTGTAAAAGGAGTTCTCTGATTACATAGTTTTTTGGCAGAGCATGAGACCAGCAGACAGAAAAGCGAGTCTAATTGGAGGTGTACCTGCATGTTGTTATTGCTTCCAAAGAAGAAAGAAGTGGGAGGACTGGGATTGTTTTGTGTGTAACTCTGAGGCTGATAAATGGGCTTTTCCTTTAATCTTGTATATTTTGGCACGGTATATTTATGTTGTGGCAAGAAGGAATTTAAATGGAGTCAGAATAATTTTATTTTCACAGCTGCTTGAAGATACAATGTAAGAGCTTGAAATCTCCAAATTTTAGAGCTAGGTGGCTTATTAAAGTGGAGGGAAAGCTTTCTTATATTTTGCTTCTCTGATGAAAAATAAAAAGCCTATACAGCCTTTCTAGCTGTAAAATTATCTGGTTAGTGATCATGTGACTGGTTGGGAACATATAAAAATCTTTATGAATATATCACATTTTTCTCAGGATATTAAACAACCTTTAAAACGTCCGAATAGTTATGTTTCACGCTATTGAGGTGAAACTATTCTTTGTTTACTTAATATTAATCCATCAAGAAAAAGACAGTCTCAATAGGCAGTAAATGAAACAAAGCCGTTTCGCATGGTGATAAGTAGAGTTTACTTCAGCTATAAATAATCATGGTCAAAACATCTCATTTCCAAACTGTAGTTATTTGTAACAGATATCATGTTTAAGTGTCATCTTATAGCTGATATCAAATTTAACTATTGCTGTTACTTTATGGCATACCATTATTGGATTGAATTCTGGCCTCAGAGTGCAGCTCCAGATATAAGCAGGTGTTAAGAAATGTTGCCTTAGAGTTGCAGGCATAAGATATAGTATGTCCATGCAGAGAAAATGGTCTGATTTGCAATATTGAAAATATGCTTAAATTGTATGGATAGAATAAACTGATGAGGAACTAGGGAAATATCTAGTGTTTTCTCAGCTTATACACAGGACTCTATTGTGAAACTGCTATGATCTAAGGTACTGCATTATCCTCAACCATTAAATTTTCCACTATTAAACTCTGAGTTTTCCTGTTTACTAGAACATTAAAACAACTAGAGCTGTCCATTCCAAAGAGTATGCTAATATATGTAAGTCTAGCAAGGTGGTGGGAGAAGCTGGCCCTGGAGTTAGTCATCCTGGGTGTGAATTCTGGCTTTTCTGTGTGCTACTTGTATGATATTGGGTAAGCAACTTCACTTGTCTGTTCCTCCATGCCTTTACCTCAAAGTAAAGATAGTAAATGTACCAACTACATAGGTTTGGCTGAAGGTTAAATGAATGAATGTGTGTACTGTGCTTTCGAGGGTGCTTTGAGTTAAGCTAGTACAGGTTAGCTGTCATCATTCTGATGCTTGGTTCCCTGTATCTGATGGCTGTAGGCTAAGAAATACTACTATGGAAAAGTGGAACTTGGAATATCACTTCTCAAGGTCTTCATTTTAAAGCATGGACACTAAAATTGAATGCCATTAAATGATTCTTTCAAGATTAAACAATTATTGAGTGGCAGATTTGGGACTAGAATTGAGGACTTTTTCAATGTCTTACATCTGCTCTGTTTTTACCTCAAGCATTCAAATAACTTCAGTAGTTATAATATACAGATTTGATGTTCAGAATTTCTTTTCCTCTATTTTGGGATTTCCCTGTAGTCTAGGGTACTGCAATATCCTTAAAATGAGGCAGATGCATAAAGTGGAAACTTTTTAATATTTATGCTTTTCTAAAGTCACTTTAAAAATTCTCACTTGGAAAATGGTTTGTTGTCAAATAATAGTAAAATAAGGAAATCAAGCCCTGGCTGGTGGCACAGTGGGTAAGGCACCGGCCTATGAGCCCAAAGGTCCCTGGTTTGATTCCCAGCCAGGGCAAAATAACTAGGTTGCAAGCCAGGCCTCCAGCCAGGTCCATAGCTGGAGGCAGGTGAAAGGCATCCATACATTGAAGTTTCTCTCCCTCTCTTCCTCTTTCCCTTCCCCTCTCTCTGAAAAATAATAAATAAAATCTTAATTTTTTTAAATAAATAAAAAATAAAATAAAATAAGGAAAGCAGGCCCTTCTTCTACATCTCTTTAATCTCTGCCAGAGTGTGAAACACTTAACATTCTGTGCCATTTTCAATACATAGAGCTCTTAAAATTAATTGCTTTGCATTTCTTTGAAAAGCAGGATTCGATCTATTGTGCTTCTTATATAAATATATATGATGATTAAAGGGAAATAGTTTTATTTGTTTAGCTGAAACAGTATAGTTTTCATCAAGCGCCTAATGATTTATACTGTAATTTTTGAAAAGCTTTGTGGTTCCTAATAGTGTATCAGACAGTGAGATGGTGATATTTTTACTTTTTGTGTAGTTACAGTGATAAGTGAGGCTTCCTAAAAGCAAAACTATAAAGAAGCCCCAATTACCTTCCTTCCACAATTTATCTTAATGGACCTTTTTGTCTTCTTGTGATACTACCATAATGTTTCTGGTGCAACCTGTATACCTGCATTGACCGGAGAGAGTGAATAGCCTGGCTGTCTGGGGCATGTAATACATTTCAGCCTTTTTCCGTGACATCATTATTATAACAGACTTCTTTGAGAATATGAACAGCAGCTGTGCACTTCTGTGAGTTTTACGTTATGAACCATAACAACCTTTTCAGGTCTATACAAGTGATAGGGCAGCTTGATGCTTAACAAATGAAGCCCAGCTTTGAGCTGTGAAACTGTTAACAGATCTGGTAATGACATGGGACCCACATATGGAACATTGTGTAACACAATAAAGGAAACAAGGTGACTGTCATTTAGCACATTGGCTAAAAGGTTTTTCTTTATCTCTTTTCTAGTGTAACTTTATTCAATGTAGAATTACAGTTTGTGTCAATAGATGTAGCATATCTTCATTGAATATATTTTTAAACTTTATCAGTTTCTGGCATATGAGTATTTTAATACCAAATCTTGCCCTGACCCATGTGACTCTGTTGGTTGGGCATCATCCCCCAAAGCAAAAGGTCGCTGGTCAATTCTTGGTTGGAGCACATGTCTGCGTTGTGGGTTGATTCCCTGCCGGGGTGCATGCAAGAGGCAACCAATCTTCTCTTTCACGTTGATGTTTCTCTCCCTTCCTGTCTCCCTCTTTTCCTTTATCTCTATAAATAAATACAATCTTTTTAAAAGTACCAAACCTGAATTCATCAGGGAAGAGTAAGTTTAAACTTTTATCAATCTTCCCATTGTTTTCATAGGTGATTTAGTTTGAAGTCAGGGTGTATGAGTGAGGCTTGTAATACTATAGAGAAAAATGGCTCTGGGAAAAGCTCTTACAGAAGGCACAGGATAAATTTTTAAATAAGCTACATAACACAAAATTTTTTAGTGGCAAAAACTCAACCTGTAGTATGTGTTATTAAGAATATCCTAGAGTTATGAATTATTAACAAATTATGAATTATAGTTTTTAGCTTCAGTCACTAAATTACTTTCTCCAGTCAGGCAGAAAGCCAACATTAAATAAATATGCTGTTTCTTTCAAATGCTGTATTTTGAGATTAGAACTCATAATTTATATCATGATAGTCAGAAGGGCAAATTCAACCTGATGTTAGTAGAAAAGATATGAAGTTATCATCTTTGTGTTCTTGTGATTAAATTTAGATTGATTATTATTACTCAGAGTTGAGAGATTTAATGGTATGCATATTGACTATGTCTGGAAAGAAATTCTAAGCACAACCATTTTGTTTAGTCCTTTAAACAAGTCATATTTTTTTAACTAAGCAAATTCAGCTGTAGCTACTAGATTGGTTTCACACTAGTTGCATGTTTATCACATAGTGAAGGTAGCTTTAACTAACCTGATAAAGTGAGATTTGCTAGTGTAAGACTGCTTATGTGTGTTATTAGTAGGGAATAAGCCCATCTTAAAAAAATAGTCACAATTCTTCCCAGATGCCTGCTTGCCTGCTTCTTTGAGCTAATTGGTGGCTGTCTTTTATGTTTACTAATCTTTTTTGTATTAGATTTTAACATCTTTGAGGGATGGAGCATTTCTTTTCTTTATGCCCTGCCCTCTCACAATTGGGATCAGAATAGGTGTTCAATACAAATGTGTTAACTGAAGCAATATGCTTTTTAGCCAGCCAGGATTTGGGAGTCAGGTCACATACCTTTGTGTGACAGGACCAGCTGGAGAAGTAGCCAAGGATGGTGTACTGGTAACATTTAATTTTCTGGCTTATCTTGGTTCCTTTAGCACCAGGCTTCGCAATTTCATTTTATTCCTGTAAAGGCCTCCTCCAACCTGCACCCTTTCTGGCTATTCATGGCTTTAGCGCTGAATTCCAATTTCCCTAACAGTATTCTTCCAATACTCACAAATTCAGATGATACTACAGTAGATCATTGAGCAACATCATTTCGTTGGATGATAATTTGGTATAATGTTGATTAGAAGAAATAATCAGTTCTTGGCTGGGGACACAGTCTGGGTGGAGTTTTCATCTTCTCCATGTCTGCATGGGTTTTCTCTGGGAACTGCAATTTCCTTCCATATCCCAAAGATGTGCACATATGAGGTGAATGGCTTGTCAACATTGTCCCAGTGTGAGTGCGTGTGGGTGTGAGTGCCCCCGGAGCTATCAGGATAGACCCTGAACTGGAATCAGTGGTTGAAAAGGAATCATCTTATTTGTTTTTATTCACCTCTCTTAAATGCATATGTAGTTTACATTTATTCCTTTGTTTAATATTAGAACTGTGTTTGGTCTTTATTTAGAAGTTTGGTAATAGTTTTGTGATCCTTATGACATAGGAACTCAACTCTTGTTTATATCAATTAGCCTGTGGTAAAATTGATTTTGTTAAGGGTCATTTTGCTTCTAGTCTCCGTTTCTAAGGACCTATCAATGACAGACATTGAGGACTTATTCCCCCAGGATTACTACTACTGGCTGCAATTTATGAACAGCCATTATTGGTTAGGTCCTTTATTTTCTATGAACATTGATTCTTATAGTCCTGTGGGACAAATATTTTACATGCAGAAACCAGTGACATGTCTGGTGACACATACCTAACAGGTCCAGCCAGGACTTTCTGACTCTACATCTTTGTCCTTAGCCCCTTCCTGGTCATAGCCTGTTCCTCCCGTCAAACCTGGCTCCTTCTCTAACCTTTTAAACCCTACTAGAGTACCTTTTTCCATACCAGGTGGTGTTTTCTACAGTCATGCCACCAGAATCATTCCGAACAGTCCCAGGAAAACAAACTTGTGGGAGGAACATGAAGGACATATAAGAGTGCTAAAGTGAAAGCAAGAGAAGCATTCATAGTGCCTTTAGTTTTGTGTAAATTCTCAGGTATTTAAACACAAAACCACTTATTCTGCCTAAAACTAAGTGAAAGATAAAACTTTTGAGGTCACTAATCCTCATTCAGATAGAAGCTGAAAACCAAGAAATAGGTAAAGAACAAGGAACATAAAGAGACATGGCTTTATAGTTCCTATTCTTAAGGAGCTCAGTGCCTTATTTTTAAAAATTATTAATTGATTTGAGAGAGAGAGAGAGAGAGAGAGAGGGAGGGAGAGGGAGAGAGGTGGTGGGGGCAGAGAGAGAGAGACATCGATTTGTTGTTCCATTTATTTACGCATTTGTTGGTTGATTCTTATATGAGCCCTGACAGCCGTTTGAAGCTGCATCCTTGGTATATTGAGACAACACTCTAACTCACTGTGCTGTCCAGCCAGGACACATGGCCTTTAATTTAACATTTCATATAACCTGAGGTCCTTCTTAGTCACCCTGTGACCTTGGGCAACTTCTGAGCTTAAATTTATTTGTAAAATGGAGATTTAAATTCCATATTCATGCTACATAACAGAATCTTCTGCCCTTCCCCCCCACATTAAAAAAATACAGGTGTGTAGGTTTTTGCCTAAATTTTCTAAACTACACAGAGTATCTGACTTGTGTAGAGGTAGGGAGATGGAGCTGAGGTGGGGAGGTAGTGAAGCGTGCTTTTCTAAGGAGTGTGGGGCTGATTTGTAATGGGTGGGGAGGCAGTGAATGTTTTTAAGCAGTTTATTGATGTTCTCTGGCAGCAGTGAATGAAGGATAGTCAAAATGTATTCTGTCAAAAAGGTAATTAAACATGTATTTTTCTGAAATGTATAACTTAGATGAAAGGTGTTTGTCAATACATCCTTGAAAAGAATAAAACTTGAAGTCAGTTAAGAGACTAACATTTCTTTTCATGGATGGATTTATATTTCTAATTTGTTTGCAAATGAAAATTCATTCAGGAATGTTTACTATGTGCCAAACGCAAATTATGTTTCTCTCTCAGAGAAAAATAATTGAGCCTTACTGAACTGCTGCTGCCTACGTGTGGAATAATTGAAATAGGTTATTTTGAATCAGGTGAAAAAGGCTACCTTCCTTGGGACCTTTTAATTGATAGAAAAAAATATGTATTAATTTTCTCTGTCTCTTATTTATACATTTCACTTACATATGAATATATGAAAAACTGTAATATTTTTATTAATTTATTATTCTATTACAGTTGTCTCATTTCCCCCCCATTGTTCTTCCCTACTCTGCCCATCCCATTCCCTCTCCCGTACTCAATTTCCACTCTGTTGTCCATGTTCAAGGGTCCTTTATACATATCCCTTGATTAAACTCTTCCCCTTCTTTATCCCCTTTTCCCCCACCCTTCTTTCCTCTGGTCACTGTCAGCCTTGTTTCCATGCCTCTGGTTCTATTTTGCTCATTTGTTTGCTTTGTTCATTAGTTTCCTGTATTAGGTGAGATCATATGGTATTTTTCTTTCACCACCTGGCTTATTTCACTAAGCATAATACTCTCCAGTTAATCCTTGCTGTCCCAAGAGGTGAGTTCCTTCTTTCTTTCTGCTGCATAGTATTCCATTGTGTAAATGTATCACAGTTTTTTGATTGATACATTTATCCACCAATGGGCACTTAGGCTGTTTCCAGCACTTGGCTATTGTAAATAGCACTGCTATGAACATAGGGGTAGATAGGTTCTTTTGAATTGGTGTTTCAGGGTTCTTCCATTATAATCCTAGCAGTGAAATGGCTGGGTCAAAAGGCAGTTCCATTTTTAGTTTTTTTTTTTTTTTTTAGGAAATTTCATACTGTTTTCTATAGTGGCTGCACCAGTCTGCATTCCCACCAACAGTGCACTTGAGTTCCCTTTTCTCCACATCCTCACCAGCACTTGTTTATTGATTTGTTGATGATTGCCATTCTGACCAGTATGAGGTGGTATCTCATTGTAGTTTTAATTTGCCTCCCTCTGATGGCTATTAATGTTGAGCATCCTTTCATATGCCTATGGGCCCTCCGTATACCCTCATTGGAGAAGTGTCATCAGGGCCTTTGCCCATTTTTTAAATTGGGTTATCTGTTTTCCTGGTATTGAGTCATATAAGTTACATATTTTGGAGATCAAACCCTTGTCTGAGGTATTATTAGCAAATGTTTCCCCTATAGTTGGTTTCCTTTTCATTTTGCTAATATTTTTTTAGCTGAAGAGAAACTTTGTAGTTTAATGTAGCCCCATTTATTTATTTGTTCCTTTATTTCCCTTGCCCTAGGAGCAACTGTAATTTTTAAAAATCGCAATTGTATTAACCTTTTGAAAGTAAAACATCTGGTTTCATTATCAAGTGCAGAAGAATGTGCTATAGCCTGCATAATATCACTTCTGCACGTCTAGTCTCCAATTCCTTCTGTGTATGTTTGGAGCAGGTCACATTTTTTTCCAGAAATCTTCTTATGGAGAACAAACAAGTCTCATTTAGACTTTGGTTTTAGTATTTGCCATTAAATTTCTTTCATCATTGCTATTCAAATATTAGTTGGGGTTCTCTTTATGGAATATATTTTTACAGGCAGCTGGGAACATCTGAAGCTGGTGCAGTGTTTGCTAGCAGACCACAAAGGGAGTACCTGCTGTGGGCCATCAGTGAATGTCCTTCTGTGAGAGCCAGAGATCATAAAGCTAAACTTAGTCAGATTCATGAAATTTTTACTGAATTGATTGATACTTAGGGGTATGAGACAAGATGGCTTAGTGAAAAGGAAAGCAGTTTTGGATTTGTAATCATGTCTCTAAGAGGCTTACGGATTGCCAGACCTTCTCCTTCATGAGTTTCTAAGTAAATTTCTCAACCAAGGCTCTATTTTTCTCTTTTACAAAATGGCTGCATTTATTCCTATCTGATGGAGTTACTGAGGATAAAATGACTTCAGAAAAAAGTGTCACATTTATTACTGTCTTTTAACATTTTTTTATTTTTCAATTTCAGTTGACATTTAATATTACATTAGTTTTAGATGTACAGCATAGTAGTTAGACATTCATATAATTTACAAAATGAACCCCTGATAAGTTTACTAGTCACCTGACATCATACACAGTTATCCTATGTTATTGACTATAATATTGAGTCTTGATAAATGTTATTTTCCTTAAAGAAAGGGTTCCAGCCTCTATATAGGAGCATTCTTGAGTATATCACATGTGTATACCATGAATTCCAAATATTCTAGTATGTTTGATTGATTTATTTTTATTTAAAAAATTTTTTCAAGTGTATTAAGGTTTGTTTTTTTTTAAAAGAGAAGCTCTAGGTCAATAGTAAAATTTTGGAGAAGGTAGAGATATTTCTTATCTAGCCTTGCCCCCACATATGCAGGCCCTCTTGCCCATTATCAATACCTCCACTGAGATGCACATTTATCACGACTGGTGAACGTACACTGACGGACACGTCATTATCACCCATGGTCCATAGTTAACATTACAGTTCAGTCCTGGTGTTGCCTATTCTCTGGGTTTGAACAAATGTATAAAGGCGTTTGTCCATCACTACGGTATCATACAGAGGATTGTCATTGTGTGCTCTGCCTGTTTGTTCCCTCCCTCCTGGGTCCCCCAAATGCAGGCAAACACTGATCTTTTTTCAGTTTCCATTGGTTTGCTTTTTCTATGATACTATATAGTAGGGATTGTGCACTTATGTAGCCTTTTCAAATTGGCTTCTTTTATATTATATGTATTTAAGTTTCCACCATATCTTTTTTTATTTTTTTTAAAGATTTTATTTCATTATTTCCAGAAAGAGGGGAAGAGAGAGAGGCAGAGAGGGAGAAAGACATCAATGTATGGTTGTGTTTCACCTGCCTCCAGCCACAGACCTGACTGGAGACCTGGCTTGCAACCTGGTTATGTGCCCTGGCTGGGGAATCGAACCTGCGACCTTTGGGTTTGCAGGCTGGCACCTTAACCACTGTGCTACCAGCCAGGGCTTCCACCATATCTTTTTAAGGCTTGTGAGCTAATTTCTTTTTATTGCTGAATAATATTCCATTGTCTGGATGTAGCACAATTATTCACCTAGTTACTGAAGGGCATCTTCATAGCTTGTGTAATAGTTTAGATTCACTTTTGATTCTTTTTTCCTAGTCATTTGAGAGAGATTTAAGTAGTACAAGTGTAATAAATATAGTCAATTATATTTTTCTTTGTAACTCATTGTTTTTACCTTTTCCAGGGAATTCACAATACTGCAAATGCAAAATACAAATGCAAAAGTGAAACAACAGTGTACAAGATAGACTTCAAGTCATTCCAACTTTAGTCAGTATAAGTTACTCCCCCATTATTGTACGCTGTACCATGTTGTATTTATAAAAGTTGTTCTATTTCTAGGATATTTTTATTTTTATTTATTTTTTAAAAGGCTTTATTTATTATTTTTAGAGAGAAGGGTTGAGAGGGAGGAAGAAAGGGAGAGAAGCATTAATGTATGGTTGCTTTTCACCTGCCTCCAGCTGGGGACCTGGCTGGAGACCTGGCTTGCAACCTGGTTCTGTGCCCTGACTGGGGAATTGAATCAGTGACTTTTGGGTTTGCAGGCCAACCCCAATCCACTGAGCCACACCAGCCAGGGCTAGAATACTTTTAATCCTTTAATAAATTTCATCCTACGACAACTCTATTTTAAGCACAACTCTATTTTAAGTTTAGAGTTCATCTATCCTTGCCACCTCTCTGATGTTGAATTTTTAATTATTGTTTTCATTGCTGCTTGTTTAATTTTTATTTCCTTAAAAAAGAGGGAACATCTTACAATTTGTCTTTGTAAAATGCTATTGATAAGCTCACCTTCAGTACTTTATTACACTGTGATTTTCAGGAACATCCAATGGGTTTTTCTCCCATCCCGCATGTGGAGGTCAGGTGGGCATGAGCTAAGATGCATCAAATGCCTTTATCCTTTCTCTTTATTCTTTTTCTGATCAAATCAGACTGGTTTTCTCCTTGGATCCTGGAACAAATCTTGCTCTTCATTATATCTTGGCTTTGCTGTCTCCATGTCTCAGTGAAAAGGGTGAGAGTGACTGTGTTTCAGATTTTGGCTGCACAGACTATACAGCTTTGGCTAAATGATGGCACCTTCTGCCTATACAGGGCCGGCCTACAGCTGCCACAGATGCTGCTCAGGCTGCACAGCACAACCCCAGCACCTCCGTGTGTGTGGGTTACACATGTTGAATGCATGGCCTCCTGTGCAGGATTGTTAGAAGAATCACCTGAGCTCATAAGGAAAGGAGTTCAGTAATAATGAAGAGTTTGGACTTGAGAGCTCAAGCTCCTCAGATTATAACTTATCTCTCCCACTGACTAGCTGTGTGATCTTGGGCAAATTATTGAACCTTTAGCTGTGCTTTGCCTTCCTTATGTTTAAAATAAAAACAACAGTATCTACCTCATAGGGACTATTTTCAAGCACTTAGGACAGTTCTTGGCATATACTGAACACTCAATATATGTTAGCTATTTTCTTACTGTATGAAAATTATTTATCGTGGTGTTGATGCTCTTTGGTAGTTCTAATTATCATTATGTGAGACTTACTCTTTGCATCCATGGTCTTACTCCATTAGGTTTCTCCTAACCCCTTATACTTCAGTTACCTTTTTTTCTTTAGAATTCCATATAGCAGGAATTATTGTAGATAGGTGATTTAGCTTGGAACTGATGCTACTTTATAATGTGCATATTTCATTCATGAAAATGGAAGATACCCCAAGGTCAGGACCCTAATCTATACCTTTAAGGTATCCCAGCTTATCTAAGATTGGTGTTGGTTGAGGACCACTCAGTGTCTGTTCTCAGCTCTGAATGGAATTGTTCTCAGAAGTTTAGGCTTAAGAACCAGTAAAAACAGCAGAGTGATGTACTCAGGGTCTCTTCTTTTAAGAATTTTACAATTCCTTTTATTATGTAAGATTAACATACACAATAGTGAACCATTGAAAATGTAATTAAATTGTAGGATATAGGGTTAGACCAACAGACATCAGTGGGAGTTTAGAAGAGAGCCATGTCTGTCAGAGCTGGGTTTAGACAGTAGAGTTCTCAGTCGGGTACAGCTTAAGTGGAGCTGTATATAAACAGACAAAACTGGACTGGGCCTTCAGACAGAGCTGATAATGCTGTTATTAGTACTAATAGTTAATATGAGAATTAATCTTAAGAGCAAACACTAACACAGGATGCTGTGGTAGGTATTATTCTTAGTGCTTAATACCTGTTAACACCTTTAATTCTTACAATAGCTGTATGGGGCAGTAGCTACTATGATCCCCATTTTAAAATGAGGAACATGATGCTGCAAATATATTTTATTTAATTGAGATAATGATGATAAGTTTTACTTTATTTCACAAATTCAGAGTGAAATGAAGCCTTTACAATTCCTTGAGAGCCAACATTTTGAAATGATGTGTCATATTTTAAAAAATCATACCTTGTAATCTTTTTTTAAAAGAAAAGCTATTTTTAATAATAACCTCATTCCCATAAAGACATAATATAATTATCAACGACGATACAAAAAGATAAAAGGCTTTCATGTTTTGGAATGTGGGGTAGCTTATTTTATAATTTCATAACTTCTTTTATAATTTAGATCAGCATCAGATTTTAATGCTTCCTTATTTGTCTGATTAAAAACAACTGGTAAAGCTCATCTCTAGTGAGAAAGAGAACAGAATGTTGAGTTTGCAAAATATTTATGGTGGTAGAGTTCTGGATTTAATTTCTACTTTCTTGGGTGCATAGCAGACTAGAATTTTCTTTCTAACAACTTTAATAGACTTAGTGTGCTCTTGTCAAATTTTATAACATAAATTGTGTATCACTGGCAAATCCCATCAGTAGTTTTAATTTATTTTATTATTTATTATTATTATTATTTTTTGTGGTAGTCTTTTGGTGTAAACAGAATGATTTTTTAAAATCATTTACTTTATTTTTTAAAGATTTTATTAATTATTTTTAGAGAGAGGGGAAGGGAGGGAAGCAGAGAGGGAGAGAAACATCAACGTATGGTTGCCTTTTACCTGCCTCCAGCTGGGGACCTGGCTGGAGACCTGGCTTGCAACCTGGGTATGTGCCCTGGCTGGGAATCGAACCGGGGGCCCTTGGATTCCCAGACCAGTCCTCAGTCCACTGAGCCACACCAGTCAGGGCAGACTGATTTTTATTGTGCTGTTTACAGAAAAAAGTAATGAAATGAATCTATGATTTTTTAACTCATCAAGCAAATTGTTTCAGTTTTAAATTCATTTGATTGTAACTATCTTTTTCTAATGAGATGTAGGCCGTATTCATTGTGACATCAAAGAAAATCCTTTAGTGTTTAACAAAAAATACAGATTACTTGTGATATAGCTAAAGATGAACATAAGTGATTGTGATAAAGTCCTTTATATTCTGGAACACTGTGCTGATGCACACAGCAGTCACTGATTATTATTGATTTGTTTATTTGCTAAAATAACAGATAAACAACCAATAGGGCAAGTGTTGAATGCTGTAATTGGAGCCATATTTCTTGTGGGTATTTACCTATCTTTCTTTTTATACACAGATCTTGCTGTGGATTAGTGTTAACAATTCTGTGTTTGAGCATGGCTGTGAAACTCGATGCCTCACCTAGGAGGCCTGCCTTCTAAGGTGGTATATGAGGTGTGATTATAAAGTATGAGGCTGGCTTCCACTTGATGGGTACACTGAGCCCATGTATGCCTCTGTTGGGTGGTTTTTTATTTTGCAGTGTGCGTGTGGCAGAATGTGTGTAAGAATTCTTTGTAGGTCTTCCTTTTTGTCCTTTTCCTTACAAGGATTTTGGAATGAGCTCTCGTCCCTACCCTGCTAAGCTTGCGATTCATTGGCTCCCTCTCTCTTTTTTTCCTCCTTCTCCATTGTCTGTGTTGTAATTTTGGATGAGAAACATATTTCCTTGCCTAACTCACATTTGCTGTATCCCTTTGGTTCATCACAGGGATGCTTCATAGATGCTTTTGTTATCATCATTCATGTTTTCACTCATGTCTAGAGAGTAATGTAACTTCAATTAGTAATTCAAAATACATCATCAACCCTAAGATACATGTTCCAATTTCAGAGATGTAACAGTGTGAAAACATGCCCATCATGATGATAAAAATGTTACTGATGTAGGATGTATGTTTTTCAAAGACAGCAAAATATTTTTAAAAATCTACTTATTTCACTATACTATCTTGACACATTACTGAAACATGCTGGCTATATGGTTTATCACTAACATGTGATATATAATATGAGGCATAATATGGATAGAACCAAGATAAACATGTGTCCCAACTTCCATCCATTTCTGTAAACAACTCTTTTAAGTAGGAAATTCTTAATTGTGGAATCTGACTGCTGCATGTATTCTAAAATTTTAGGAGAGTCATAATTATTTTTTACTTTACCGATTTTGTATATTTTAATATGAAGATAAGTACATATTCAGATATTACTCATGTAATTAAAATAAATACATTGCCAAAGCATTTGAAATGACCTGGTTAGCAGTCCGTGATAATGGTTAGGTAATTAGCAGTCTCATAAGACAGGTGGAGCACCCCAAAACAATGTGTTCAAGTAACCCCCCTCCCCTGCACTGTGGGGTCAAAGGATCCTTTCCAAACCAAGTCAGACTGGCTTCCTGGGTGATCCCTGAGTGAGCCAGTAAGCATTTTACAGAGATTCCTGAAAGTTGCATATTGCTTTGGATTACTAAAATATTTCTTCTCACATTTCTGTTAAATATTTGTCCCATTATTTCTGTCTGAGACATGTTGGCTATCTTTATAAGGATAGCATTCTTTCTTGAAATGTAATATAAAATTTCATTACAAAATATGTAGTTGAGCTCCATTTCATAAAGTTAATTTACTTCCCAGAGCTTTAAAAATGCTTTGGCGAGTGAAGTTTTTGATCTTTGATTAAAATGTCAGGTAATAAAAATATTATGTGAGTTGAGATATATCTGAAAATCTAGGGTAGAGAGTATGACTTCAGTTACAACTTGGAAAGTTTTGTGCATTATTTATTATTTTTGAAATCCCTTTAAAAGCAAAAAATAAAAAGGTCCATGTGAGAGATAATTTAACAATTATTTTTCAAAGATTTAAATGTTAACTGAATTGTCTACATGTTTTCAGTGTCAAAGTAAAAGGTTAATGGCTCTTGAATTATTGTTTAAACTGAGAGTTGGTGTCAACACATGTTGAATTATTGCATGATCCTAAGGACCAGTCCTCTCTTAACTTGTTAGAGTGTCTAGGATGCTTAATTTTATCTATTTTTGCTAATATAAAAGTCCAGAAACTTAGTGAATCTTTTGTTTTATGATCATAATTTTAATTATGAATCATCTTTTAGGAAAAGTCAAATTATCTCTCAACATAAGGAAACATTGCACTTTTTGTTATCAGTTCTATGTGAAATATCTTGTCATGATGGTTGTAGTGTTAAGGCTCTTGCTTAATGTAAATGTAACTCCACATCATGAATGTCCTGTATACTAGAATCTTTAAGAGGTCTTTATCTTTGGACATTATGTTTTTTTTCCCTACCCACTATGTCAATGATCTATATTTAGGGACAACCCGAGTAAATGGGTCAGTTTCTTTTATGTCCATGTGTTTTTGGAATAGGTGATAGTAATGTTACACTACAACAAGAGAAAACTATTTGGCATTCTGAGGCAAATTAGGTATAAGGGTCTGCTTTAATTTGAAAAACAAAAGCTCTACTGTTTCTAGCCAGAAAGCCAAATATCTTGGAGTTAAACATGGAAAATGTTTATAGTGTTGTATAGTTTTATTACTTCAGACAGAAGGAAAACAGTTTATTGAGTAACTTTCAGCCAATAAGAAATTTTATACAGGCCAACAAATAAGAAGTGAACAAAAATATTTTCTGTTTTAGGGAGAATGAATGATAAAGGCTCAAAATATGTAGCCATTCACTTTGAAACAAGGTGATTTTCTTTTTTGTTTGTTTATTTTATGTGACAGCAGATAACTAGTCAGGTAAAAAGGTTTTGTGAGGTACAGAATTGCCCTTAAAGTGAAGGAGCTTGCCTTTTTTTTCTTTTTAAACCTTCTTCTTATCTGCTCTCTAAAATACTAATGTGATGGTGGAATTCAAGCAAATATCTTGAACCAAGAGCTGGCAGTGACATGTTGATGATGGTGCAAAAAATACATAGAAGGAGAAAGGGTCTTTTAGAATTGTGAAATTGCCATACCAAAACTGTTACCTAGGGATTTTGTTTATGAGAGAGAGATAATATTTTGCATGCTTGAACCTATTAGTTTTGGTTTTCTATCACTCAGGACTGAACATACTAATGACTGATACACCATCCCCAGCTGTAGCTAGTCCTGGAATCAGTACTCTGTGGTCTGCAGGTCAAATCCAGCCCATAAAGTTTCACAGCCTATTCACTTGTCTCCAAATTGCCTTTCCGGCCACAGTTGCAGGATGGGGTTGTACTGTCCAAGGCCATGTGGCTGCAAAGCTGAAATGCTTATGACAAAATCAGCTGATTGCTGATTTAGTCTATTGATTGACCTCATTTGTTTTTCTTTGAGAGTGCCTTTTTTTTTGTTGTTGTTGTTGTTGTTGTTTTTGGTCTTTCTTGTTTCTGTATTCCTTTGGGTCCCTTACCAGGCTAAACATTTTCATCTCATATCTGAACTATAGATGTCTTGTTGTAAGCTCTCTTAACTCATTTATAGTTTTATCTTTTATTCATTGCATCAGATATACTGTGACATCCTAAACTTTCTTAAACATACTTCACATTATGTCATCCTTTTGATCAAAACTTTTCAGTGACCTCCTATTTCCTATACCATCAGGCTATAACATTTTTGCTTGTCATTTGTGATTTTTTTACATTCTTCTCTTCTAGCATGCCAACATTATTTTCTGCTCATTTATTAATTGATCATTTAATATATGTCTTGAATACAAGTGTGTGCTAGAAACCTAAGAAATCCACAGTGCTAGTTATCGTTTGCTTGTAAAACAGTAGCAGCTTGTGATAGGACACGTTGCCACGAGACTTCCCAGCTCTGGTCTGTCTTCTACACTGGGCAAGCCATCTAGAATGCAGTTCCAATCCTGTCCCACTCGTAATTTCGTCCTTCGTTTCCCCATATCACCTCCAATGGCAGGCTGTGCAGGTTAAACTTCAATTTGTGGCTTAGTGTAAGTAAGACCTTGTCTGATTTGGCCCCTGCATGTCTTGGTAACTTCATTCCTATTTTGAAGCAACCGCCTTTTACTCTGTCTTTGAGGATGGCTGGTCATTATTTGCCATTCTACTCAATTTCTGTTCTTTTGGCACATACAATATCTCTTTCTGAGGTATCCTTCTTTTTCCCTTTTCCCATAAGAATATGTCCTTATGAAGTTTTTAGATGAAGCACAAATGCCACCTTCACCACGAAGTGTCCTTGCCCCTCTGGAGGAGTTCACTGCCCACTCTATGATATTGTGAAGTCCTGGGCATATTTACTGTTAAGCAGTTATATTTGTCATGGTTATTGGTTCACCCAGTCACTTCACCTCTACTAAGACAGTGACCCCTTAGACTGATGTTTCCTGGTCATATGTCCTCATATCTTGCAACTCTTCCTCATTCCAGACATCATAGATGTGTTTTATATTTCTTTGTAGGGTTATGTGATTAATGTCCTTATGGTTTACCACCACCTGAATCCAGGCCAATCCTGCAGCTTTCTGTTCATCATTAAATTTCCCAATATATATCTAATTACCTGGCACACAACATACACTCAATACTTGATTACAAAATGAGCAAATCAATTAGTTGAAGGTAAAGGCGTTCTTTCTTTAATATTTGTGTCTATGTCACATAGCTCAGATTTCAACAATGTTAATCACTAATGAAGGCTTCAAGAGTACTCCTTGTTTCAAACACAGAGACCCTTTTTTCAAATCTTATCAGAAGTCTAATAGATAAAACTGATATAATAAAAGCAGAACTTCCATGTTTAAATACCCCTCTTCTGGTTCCTTACTGAACTCCTGAGGTGATTTTACAGACTCCTTGGCCTGGCCCTTCTGTTAGACAGTGGATGGAAACTACTGTTAGAGTGAAAATCGCTTAAGCTGTGAATGTAGGTGAGTGTAATTTTTCATTAATCCCTGGTGTAGTGGTGTGACAGGCAATCCATTTAACCACTCTGGGACTTGATTTTCTTATCTTTGAAATGAGAGCTCTTCCTAATGTTCCTGGTGTCTCTTTTCAGCTATATTAAGTATGTTGAAACGTTTCAGGATTATCCCAGCCCTTGGTCCTCACTTAGATGTAATGTCTTATTGGAGTGCCCTTGTCTCTCCCTTATGCTAATGTTAAATTTCTCTCATGCCCATGCCAACTTCCAGCTCATCTAAGAAGTCTTCTCAAGCCACTCCTTTCCCTATTGCATCTATCATATTCATTGTCCACAGCCATAAACTAGAACCTAGCATTAAAATTTCCCAGTACAGAGTTTCCATTCAGGAGCATGTTTTAACAAGTATATTGGCCAGATACCCATTTCACTTACCTTCAACAATCTAATATTATTTCTGCATGTTAAGGTACTATATTAATATGTATAGTATTTACTTTCTGAAGCTACTATGTACATTTTATAGGAACACTGTGTAGAGTATCTTTTATTGATTGATCACCTCAATTAGCTTGGTTTGATTAATTGCAAAGACCTCATCTTATATATATATATTTTTAAAGATTTTATTTATTATTTCCAGAAAGAGAGGAAGGGAGAGAGGCAGAGAGGGAGAGAGACATCAATGTATGGTTGTCTTTTACCTGCCTCCAGCTATGGACCTGGCTGGAGACCTGGCTTGCAACCTGGTTATGTGCCCTGGCTGAGGAATCGAACCAGCAACCTTTGGGTTTGTAGGCCAGCACCTTATCCACTGTGCCACCAACCAGGGCTCATCTTATATTTCTATGAATCACCTATCATTTGCTATCTACTTCTTGATTGATCATTTGAAAATGAAACACTTGTTTCATTCATTGCTCAAATGAAGAGAAATAGAAGAAAATGTGCTCTGGACATTATTGGGTGAGATTGCAATTCCAATGAGATTGTATTTACTTATACAAGAGGGACAATCCATTAAACCCTTCTCTGTCCATTTCTTATTAGATAAAAGAGAAGAATAGAAGAGAGACATGCTTTTGTAGTTAGATTGGGTTAGATTCAGAGCTCTGCTTACCTTAAGTTAAATTGAAAGCTCTCTGACTTTAGGTTTCTTATTTATAAATGGGGAGATGCCCACTTTCTCAGGCCGTCATAAGGATTAATTGACATATATTAAACACTTTTCATGTAATAAGCACTCCACCAAGATTAACTATTTATGGCATCCCTTATCACTGTAGAAATCTAAGGTGAGCTCTGTATAAACAAAGGAAAAGACTTAGGTGTTTGAGAGAATTCATGCAAATCCATTTAATTCCTGGCCTGGGTTAAGTAAGATATTTCAAATTAAATTTGTAAGTATTTTTTTTTTCCTTTTTCTTCAGGACAATTTTCTCCTAGTCTAAAAATGATGAAGAAAATTAGAGAAACTATGGGGAATTAGTAACTTTGATGAAAACATTTCAAATTTTGTGGAACTGATTTGTTTTTCAGTTTATTTGGTACACTGAAGAAGTGTTCTTCCTGATGAATATGTTTCACAGAAACTATAGTTTGATTTAGACTGAAAGAATAAATTGTGTATGTTCTATGTTTACATATATGCACAGGAGTATTGATATGATGAATACATCTTTAGGCACTCAACAGATCTGAACAGTATTTAAAGTAACAACCCTGTGATCCAACAATGGAACATTTGTGGCATTGGAAAAAGACAAAGAAACATTGGAAGGCAAGGTCATTGGCACATGGGGAAAGCATTAGCCAGCAAAGCACTTAGAGTGAATGGACATGCGACCACACAGTTGTAGAAAAAAGAGTTTGAATCTCTCAACACAAAATTTTGGCTTTGGGCTCCCTTAGTTTAAATATTGACTTTTGAAATGGGATGAAAGTTGATATATGCTGTGTTGCAATATCTTTCTCACCACATGTTAAGTGGCAGTAATGCAATCTTGTTGGATAACTAGTACTGTGTTTTTCTGATTTACAGCCCTGGTAATTTTTCTTGTTCTGGGAATACATTGCGTGAGAACACATGTTGAAGCTAAAATTAACTCCAAACCTACCTAAGTCAAAGTAGGACTTCTTCTCATATAACCAACTCATAAATATTTAGATTTTAAATGCTGTTTAAATCTATATATTTAATTACCTTTCTCGGAAATTATCAAAAAAATAAAAATATAAGCATAGAAACAAAAATAGTATCAGGAGTACTTACAATGGATGATAGTTCAGTTTTAGAAGAAAATGGAACACTTAAATACCCATAAAAAACATAATGTAAATTTTTTGCTATACAGAAAACTAGAATATGAATCTACTATAAAGAAAAAATGGAAACATTTAAACTTGTCACAGTTTTTTTTTTTTTTTTTCAATAAGTAGTTCATTATACAATGGATATTAAGTCATAAAGTCTTTATACTGAGCTGTATGGAAATTTTCCCAGTAACTAGGAAACTTCAAAACCTTCACTTGTTACATGTATATGGCATAAATGTTCTCAAGAGTTTCTGATTTAATTGTTATGCCAAAGATTTTAGGATTTTATTAGCTTTAACTTAAAGTACACCTAAACTTGAAAAACCTAAAGTTTGACAACTAAATTCAGATTACATGTAATCACTGAAAAGAATTTTATGTTGTACATTTATACTGGAAAGTTTCCATGAACACAAGTTATATCCTAAGAGATGATGTGGGTGAGTGGAACATATCCTGGAAGGTTCATGAAGGGAATGAGGGCCCTTGGAGAAATATTAGTCTGCAATAAAACAATTATTTTTTCTTGGAAGGTGACCAGAAGAGGCAGAAAACACGTGTGTGAAATGCTTTTTGTTTAATTTAAGATTTTATTTATTATTTTTAGAGAGAGGCAGAGAAGGAGAGAAGCATCAATGTATGGTTGCCTTTCACCTGCCTCCAGCTATGGACCTGGCTGGAGACCTGGCTTGCAATCTGGTTATGTGCCCTGCCTGGGAATTGAACCAGCAACCATTGGGTTTGCAGGCCGGCACCTATCCACTGTACTACTAACCAGGGATTTTTTTTTTTTTTTAGATACTTTTAGACAATACTGACCTTCATCAAGAATATAGGAATCTCAAAATATCTCAAAGTTGGGTTATAGTCAATCTGTGTAAGTTTACAGAAGATAAAACTATAGAATTAAAGGATAGTTTTCTCTTATATTTTTGACTAAGACCAAACCTTTTTAGATCTCTTGTACACTTTTCAACTCTGTTAAGTAAATATACAAATACCTTTAATATCTCTATTGGGCATAATGAATAGTGGTATTTGAATTGAGCAGGCTGCCTAAAACCAGAACCACTCAGAAATGCAACTTTACTGTTATAGATAATGTACATCATCCACGTTTACTGTAAATTTTTAAAATTGCATTTCATTTTCTTATTAACTTATGTTTAAGAACAGGTAACTTTCATTTGCACATGATTTTGTCTATGTGAGATTAATTGTCCTTTAACTTTTTTTTAAATTTTATTGCTGTTGTATTATATCCATCCCCTTTTTGCTCCCCTCTGTCCCCCTCCCCACCCACCCATTCCCCCCAAAGTCAATCCCACCTGTTGTCCATGTCCATGGTTCCTTTATACTAGGTTCTTGTCTAAGCTGCTCCCCTTTCTTACCTCTGCCTCCCCGCTCCCCCCAACCCCTTTCCCCCTGACTCCTGAAGGCCTATTCATTGTATTCATATTTTTGGTTCTGTTTGCCTGTTGTTAGTTTTGCTCATTATTGTCCCGTAATGGGTGAGATCATATGATATTTGTCCTTCACTGACTGGCTTATTTCACTAAGCATAATACTCTCCAGTTCCATCCATGTTGTTGCAAAAGGTACAAATTCCTTCTTTCTTTCTGCTATATAGAATTCCATTGTGTAAATGTACCAAAGTTTTTTGATCCAATCATCCATTGATGGGCACTTAGGCTGTTTCCAGCACTTGGCTATTGTAAATAATGCTGCTATGTCCTTTAACTTTTTAATAAAATGGTAAGCACATTCAAAATTCTAGTTGTTGTACTGTAAGAACTCAAGATAGATCATACCCATAAATTTATTAGAGAACATGAAATATCACATAAAATGGAAGAATGACCATTTTCTTTATCTCATTTGGAAGATATCTCCATAAAGGTAGTGGTAACAGCATTTAGTAGTTTAATTTTCCCATTAGCTGTGTATCACTTCACGTTCAGGGAGAGTTTTTGACTTTCCTGACAACTCTCTAGATGTCATTATTTAACAATATTTGCCTGCTTTTATTAAGTTTTATTTGCTCAGGAAAGGAAGAGGTAGCTAGAGCTGAAATGATTAAAGCTTGCCTGTTGCAGTGGCTCCAACCTGCCCAACGTCTGTCCATCTCCCTCCTCAGACCAGCCCTCACTGAGCCTCCTCTGGGAGGAAAGTTCGAAGGCTCAGCTCTGGCATATGGTGGGTAATTAATTTTTATGAAAATAAGGGCATGTTTGAGAAAGCTATATTTTTATGGGCTACAGTTTAAAATGAAATAATGAGAATGCTATATTGAGTTCTGGGCAAAATATGTTTATTTAAAAATTAGATATCCTACTTTTATTGGACAGAAGAATCTCAAAGAGAACATTTTCATTGCCCTTTCTGCCACTGAAATGTGAGCATGGGGGAATATTTGAGAAGTGGAAACCTCAAAGTCATTCTATACTCCCTCAGTTCATTTTAGCTTTGATCCTTATTCAAAAACTTGAAGGCAGCTCATGGTGTGGGCAGGTGGCAGGCACACAGCCTAGGGACCTCCAGTGTGTGAGACAGCTCTAGAATCCATCCTGTGCTAGGCCAGTGAGAACTTAAGATCTTTTTTACTTTCTAGTTTAGCCTGATGAAGTCCTGATTATTTAAGAACACTGTTGAATCTTGTTTCCCCAGTGGAATTATTTGTCTTCCCCAGTGGAATGTAAGCTCAATTTGGTCAGGGAATTTTGTCTGCTTTGTTACCCTCTGTATTTTTAGTTCTCTAAAGATACAGTGCTTGGTGCATAGTATATGCTCAACAAATATTTGTAGACTGAAATTCCTTTGTCAAATAATTACATCTTGAAGTTCAGAAGTCTTATTAAAGGAGTTAATGATCACTGTTTTCTGATTGTTTTGTGGTTCCTAATATGTAAAAAGAGTGTGATGCTTTTTTGAGTTTTTAAATGTTTCCTATACTTTTAAGTGTTTCAGTTTTTACTACAGTTAAGGTTTATAATTATAGGTTAACTTTTTAGGTACTTGTAAACCAGGATTATATCTCATCACCTATCTTGTTCTATTTTTACAGCCCTTCAATGTTTATAGCTTATAAATATATTACTATTAACCATACCTTATTAATTAATACTAAGACACACAGTCTTAATATATTTTACATTTGCTGAATTTGGGATGTATTTTAATGTCTTCATATGTCAATCATAGCATTTTTTCCTCAGTGCTACATCAAATGGTGATTGCTGCATCATATAAATAATGATTTTTTATAGTAGGTAAAATATTTTTCAGTTATGTTTTGAAGTTTTTGATAGATATTAAGAATATTTCAAGTTTAATATCTAGAATTATTTGTTCCCATTTGAATGACAAAATTACTGAGAAACCATCACAAAAACACCTGACAGTCTTTTTTCATGTACTTTATACACTTCAACTACTATTTGGTGGGGAGTTAACATCACTCAATGGTTAAACTGAAGGGAGTGGTTGACCACCCAATAGTGATTTCAAGATATGTCTGATAACAGAAACCTATCAGTTGGTAATGTGACAAATGAAACCAGCTTACCTAAAGAGAATCAGAGCTTTGGCAATCAGGAAGGCAACTTGTTTAACATGTAGTTCCCTAAGGGCTTCTGGATTAATGGGTCCTGATGCTGAGAGTGTAGACAGATTTGAACACCAACCTAGTTGGTTCCTAATGTGTGACCTGCCCTGTATGGTGCACTGTTCATCTCTGATATAAGCCAGAGGTGCCCTCTGGAGGCCTATACAATTTTTGATAGCATGCTAGAGTCATGTTAGACAAGTGTTTGTGAGAATCTAGAATATAGCTCTAATATAGAGAGTCATGAAATTAGTGAGAATTGTCAGAGAAACTATATAGCATTGTCTGGTTTTGAGAAATCATTTGATGCCTTTCATTCACTGATTAACTATAGAAAGTTACATGACCTCTTTGGGCTTCAGTTTTATTACTTACAGCATGAGAGAACTGGATCATGGAATATTATACGTAAAAATAACTATTTTCCCTGTAGAAATTAATGTGTTTTAGATCCTGTCTTCAAGGATCTCTGTCCCTCACCAAGTATTCCTGAGGTGTTAAAAGAGTGTATTTATAGTAACATGCATGCCTTTATTTGTAAACCAGGTCTTTCTGACTACATGTGACATACTATTCCCAGAAACTTCACTCCTATTTGGAGACTTGTTTGCTCTCTGAAAATATTTTTATTTTTAAACCCAGCAAGTTCATATATCTCTACCTGCATTTTATCATAAATAGCAAAAGGAAGGTGTTCCTTTCAGTATTCTACTCAGAATCCTCCTGAGCTAGGCCCTTGGAGTTCATTAGGTAACATTCTCTGCTTTTGACATCATGGTAGGCAATAATGTTGCTAAATGTTCTGCCACTATGGAACAAGTGTTCTTTTCATTATCTTTCTAAAATATAACCCTATTTTTCTGGAACCCTCATGGGCCAACCCACCCTTTGAGACCCATCAGCCTTCCATGAATAACCTCCTTTTGGTTTCCATCTTCTGTTAGGTCCAGAAGCCAGTACCATATGTCTTGAGTTAACTTAAAAAGAAAATTGTACTGCTTCTCTTCTGGTATCAAGGTATGTTCCAGTTACCTGTGCATTTAAAAAAGTAACTGTAAAACGTGGTGGCTCAAAACAAAGTTATCACCTCTCGTGGCTGCTGCAGGTCATGATGGGGTAGAACTGAACTGGATGGGGCTGGTGGCACAGGGTGTCTCACACTTGTCCTGGGAGTCTGGGACTGGAACAGGAGGCTGATGCAGTCAGAATCTACCTAGGCTTATCTCTGTGTGATCTCAAGGCCTCTCTGATTTCTCTACATTCACTAATTTAGTCTTTTCTTACAACATCTTGTCTCTATATAGTCGGGTTGCTAATATGGCAGCTAAAGGCTTCCAGAACACCAATTCTGATGAGAATAAGAATAATTAAATCACATTTTATTACCTGGCCTTGAATCCCACATGGTGTCACTTCACCCTAGGCATAAGCTCATGCAGATTCATGGGAAAAGAACTTAGACCCCACCTCTCAATAGGGGGTAAGAAGAGCACTTGGGATGGGGGATATTATTGTGGTCACCTTTGGAAAATAAAACTTCCCGTACTTTTTTGTAGCCAATCTTTATAGGTTAACACCAACATTATGTAATACGGATATAGATGTCCATAGAGATAGAGAGTCTTTTGTTGTCAAATTTTACCCTTTAAACATTTGGTGAATTTCTAGTTACAGTATTTAATGGGAATCTAAATTCGATGTTTTATCTTGGCTAAGCCAAAATTGTGGTTGTGGGTGGTACATGTTTTAAGTTATATCAAGTTCTCAGACATGCAGAATTTATGAATGGTAATTGTTTAAACTGGCCAGCTATTGAAACCTTGTGTTTTTGTAAGAAAAGAGGAAAAATGTTTCCTAAAAATAAAGAGAAATTACATTTCTTCCTAAAAATCTACCTCTATATGGCTACTGACAGGTTGTCCCATTGATTCTTAAAATTAATCTTTGAAAATATCAAGAATCATTTGGTTGAACTTCATGAATATGAATGGTGAAAACTTCATTATGGGTGATGAATGTGTAGCTGCTAGCATCTCCTTTCTTCTTGGCCACACTGGCTTGGTTCGTCTTCTGTCACTACATAAACCTGTGCTTCAGAAAAATTTTGGCTCTTTCAGATGTTTAGTCTGCAAAGGCTGGACCCTGTTCACTGCATCTTATTACTTGGGTTTCCCCTCTGCTTTTAGCAACAATGCTACCCCACTAGTCTGTGTGGGCAAACCTGGCAGGAAGCAGCCTGTGAAAGCCAAAAAGCCAGAAAACTGTTACCTGCATAAAACTTGACTATATCTTCACAGGGCTGTCAAGGGACTAGCTTCTACTCAGCCCTCTTAACAAGATCAAAGGTGACATATAATGAATGGAAAATACACGCATAAATCATCACAGTTCATTGCAGTTACTGTGCCTAAGAAAGCAAAGCAGACCACTTTTTAGCCATAGACCTGGCCTGACAATGAAATTTTGGTCATTGCTAGATGGAAGGCAGGACTTACTGAATTAGTAACTATAGTTTGCATAATCTTTACAAATATATCCAAAGTGAAATTATAACATAATAATTTCCAATATAGGGTTGCTTATTTTATGTTGAGTCAAAATTTGCCTCAACAGTTCACCCTCAGGTAAATTTCTCTGATAAAATATGAATGCCAGCACACAGTCTAGTCGAATTGGCAGTAAGTTTGTTCATTTAATTATAACAGGATTGTTGAAACTGCTGGATTGTTTTTAAACAAAGGAAGTTAGAGCATTAGGTAAAGAGTAAACCTGTAAGAGCAGCAAATAACAGAAGAATAAGAAATCATTGAAAACTGGATGATAAGTAACATGAGGTTACAGTTAGAATGTGAAAATTTTATAAAAGTATTTTCAGATCATTTTAACTTCGTTTAGCACCTTAATGTACTACAAAAAGTAGTAATTATTTAGTTTATTTAGTGTCATTATTTATTCATGAAATTGAACTTGTCATTCATTGTCAATAGGAGTTAAACTGTTCTACTTTTTAATTTTCTACCCAAATTCAAAACATATTTATCTCTAAGGGGGGGTCATCAACTCATCAATTATCAAAACAGTAATTAAGTATATGTGTTTAGCATTGTGTAGGATCAGATAACCCAACATGTGTTAATAATCTTACAGCAATTTTTTTAGGCCTTTAAATTTTTTCTTGCTTGCCTTCTCTTTCATACTCCCAGCCACTCTCCATAAGGCTCCACATATCTTACCACGCTGCTCTGCTTTTTGAAACTGCTCACTGGCTTCTTGTTGCCATGTAGATAACAGTTTAAAGTATCTTTTCATGATAGACCAGGCCTTCTGTGATCAGGCCCCTCCTTCCCTGTCTTACCTTATCTCCTGCCTCTCCCTCCCCTGGAACCTCTGCTACACCATGGAGACTTGCTTTTCATTCTTTTCAGTTTCCTGTCGTTCACAGCTAGGCCTTTGCTCTCTGCCTCTTCTCCTTGACGCATCCCTGCTCACCCTGTTAAGATTTAGTTCCATGACCACCTTTCCTCCTTAATGAATTAGGTCCTTGTATATTATCATGTATGTGTAGCTCTTGCATTGCTTGTTACTCTGCCTTACAGCTCTTACCTGTGTGGTATTTGGAGGCAGGAGTTGTGTTTAATTTATTTCTGTATGTTGCAAGTGCTTGTTATATATTAGATATTCAAAATTGTTTATAGAGTGATTGAATGATTTATGGTCCTATTTTACTTTTCATTTGTGTCTTTAGTCTTTAATCATTGAATTCTCTTTCTCCTTGATCCAGCCTTCTTATTTGGAATGTAGCAGTATCTCTCATTTCCATATTTTCAAGTATTTCTCACTTATCTTTATTTTACCAAGACAGGAGTGCATGGTAGCCAGGGCTCTGAAGTGGTAATGTGTATTTGCAGGAGCTCACACCAGCAGGATGCTGCTTTAATGTTTCTCACTTTCACCAGTGGAAGGTTAAATCTTCATTATGCATTCATTAATTAGGTATTTGTTTAACACCACAAAGAAAGGTACTGTGAATATGGAAAAATACATAAAACATAGCTCCTGATTTCAGTTAAGGTATTGTCTACCAGAACAGGGAAACCAACTATAATACAAATTGGGAATGCTGTGGGTTTTGCAAATGTACAAAATGAGTTCAAAAGCTGTTTTAAGGTAGATTACCCTGGCTGGCTTTATCAGAGAGCTTTAAGAAGAAAAGTTTGAACAGGGATTGTCATTCATGTTTTTACTCATATGCTATGAATTCCATGACAAATGGACTGCACAGAAAATGTGTCGACTTCTTTGAAATATCTTTAAAGAAAAATTAGTCATAGTGTAATATTTATATATGCAATTTTGGTAAAATACTGTTTGGTGTATGTAAATAAAGGGATAAAAGTTTATGTTCTGTGGAGTGGTTGAATTTTTAAATAAAATTCCTTCAGGTAGTTAGTGGATTTTAATATGCTAATAGAAGCTGGAAGAGATGCTATATCAGCAGAACTCTTAAGAATATAGCACCACGTGGTAGTTAAATTAATTTCTAGCATATTGGTTTGCTTTCCTGGAATGTGACCAGGACTTGATTGCTTATGCTTTTCTTACAATTTAATTTCGGTTCCTCAGTTGACGCATGATTATTAGCTGTTAAAAAAATAAAAACTTAAATTGACACTTAGAGATGCAAAATGCAACCTTTACAACCATTAGGATACTTCATTCTCTACTAAATGCACTCCAAGAAAAAGCATTCTAACATGTTTATCTGAACAATAGAAATGTCATTTTTACCTGAAAAATGTACCTAAATAGTTTAATCAATGATGGTTCTTGGGCTTTAGCAGTCCTAGTAAATCAACCCCATTTGTCCTCAAAGGTTATTTCCCAGTGAAGGTTTAGTGGGCTGAACTCTTATTAAAATTACCAGCCCTTAAGCGATGAGGCATTTACAGCAGATAGAATCAAGTACTCATGTAATCCATACTTAAGGAATCCCTCAGTCAATATTACACATAAAAAGAAAAATGTAAGCAAAATTCAGGTACTGTCCCAAATGTTTTGTGTGTGCTTTTTCTCTCAGGACATACAAAGTTATTCACAAATGATAAGCAAATATATTCTAAAATTTACAGGCAGAATACATAAAAGCAATAAATCAGAAATGGATATAATTGCATTGGGCATTTCCAGAAAAGCTAATTTTTACCTAAATAATTTCAATTTCTAAAGGGAAGTATTTCAATAATTCCTTCATTTTCCTTCTTTTTGTTCTCAGGAAGAAAGTGCTTTAGATACTAATCTATTCCTAGGATATATTGTTCCTTTTTACCAAATATCCAGGTAGAAATTAAACAGTTTAGTTGTCTGATAGAAATTTCAGATGAAATTTTAATATTACAATGGCTGTTTATGTAATTAAACTAAAATGTAAATTCCTTACCATGGCTTGAAAAAGTGCTTCTTAACCAGGACTGAGAGCCAGAATTGTGTGGAGGGCTTTAAGGAATACTGCTCCTGGCTTCTCAGTGATTCTGATTTACTTGATCTGGACTTTGGCCTGCACATCTGGGTTTTTCAATGCATCATAGGTGATTCTAATAAGTGGCACAGTTAAAAAACCCCTAGCCAAGAATATCCACATCATTCAGTCACTGTTTAATTATCTTCATTGTGTGCCAACTTTTGCCCACCTACCACTTATTGATTGAATGATATATTATTTAATTACTTTGCCACTTGACTACCAAAAGGTGGTTCTTACCCAAAGATTTTTATTAGTGATTTCTTTTTCCTGGCCTGCTCTTTCTACACATCTTTACACCCCTGTCTCCTTCTCATCATTCAGGCCCCAGCTCTAAGCAAAGCTTATCTTCATTTCACCTAATAATACAGATTATTGTATCTTCACCTCCATAAAACCCAACTTCCCCAAAACATGAGATTCCAGCTTAAAAATCAAAATAAATCATAGGATGAAATGAACAAAAATATCAATAGGCAAAGAAGAAGTAAAACAAAAATGTGGCAGCTCCCAGTACTGAAACTGTAAGGGTGGTGATGTTAGGCTTGGGCTGGTTACCACCGTTGAGGCTCTCACTCCATGGCCACACTTTGAGTCTTATCATCTAAAGTGCCACACATTTGGGTTGCAAGCCAGGTCTCTAGCCAGGTCCATGGCTGAAGGCAGGTGAAAGGCAATAATACACGGATGTCTCTCTCCCTTTCTGCCTCTCTCCCTACCCCTCTCTCTAAAAAATAATAAGTAAAATCTTTTAAAAAATAAAATAAAATAAAATAAAGTGCTACACATTTGAAACCTCCATATGCTTTATGGTTACTTCTATTTTAATAAATTGGATAATCACCTCGTTCTCCCAAAAGCCTTCTCCAAGAGCAGTGTCCAGGAAGAATTAGGTTTTCTGTGCTGTGTACGTTTGTATTGGGGCTACAGCCATACTTTATAATAGTGATCTATCTACTCACCAGTCTTCCATCCCCTTCACTAGCCTCTAGCCTCCCTGAGAAGAGGAACTATATCTATAGTGCCAGACCTAGAACCGGTACTCAGCAAGTGTGTTCTTGAATGAAAGCATAAGTAAACATGAAAATTTCCAATAGAAGCATTACAACTGCTACTTAAAATTATAAAATGAAGTTAGCAGGAATGTAAGTAAGTTGAAATCATTTTTAATACACTAGAGCAATAAATAAGCAGCTGGGTGGGGGGAGTTATGCATGCTTAGGATATTAGGAAAACATTGGTGCCAAGAAGTCTGAGCACTAGCTTCCAACTGACATGCGGCTTCTCATCTGAATAAGGTTTTCATCACTCACCTGGGACTTTTTATACATTTTTTACCCTTTTTTGATAAAGTCCTTTCCAATAGTTGCTTTTCAGATGGATGCATTTTCCAGTAACACCTGATATGCATTTTAAAAGTAGAGCCTCTAATTGGTATTGATTCCTGGTAAACCCATTGAGAACTTTCATCAATATACTTTGAACTCTGATGTTCTGTCCCAAAGAAAATGTAGCAAGCTTTGTCTACATAAATATTTAAAATTTCTCTAGGTAGAGGTCCTGTCAATTCCATGGGTACTCTTGTCATAATCTTAGCACCTAAATACTATGTAAAGACACTATTTTAGTTTATATCATGCTTCAGAATCTCAGCAACATTGCTATGCATAATTGTATCTGAAAGGTGGATTAGTAGGTCCTTCAAAAGAAAAATTACACAGTTGAGATGAATATAATTTTGTTAACTTGTGGAATTATTTATTGCTTCATTGTGTTTCACAAGGATTATTAAATAGAGAAATTAGAATGGATACCCAGGACAGAATTGCTGATCAGGTCCCCCAAGGTCCCCTGAAATGCACAGTGTTAGCCTTGCTTTGTGGCTGCTGGTTCAGGGACTGGTCTGTGCTTTTCCCTTCTGTTTTGAGGAGGAATCACCACTAGTACAAAATGTGCCGTTTGTCATGTTTTTAACACAGAGACATCAAACAAAGAGACAAAAGAGTCTTGAGACATGGTATCCAAAAAAGTTTTCCCTCTTTACCGTGGAAAGTGCATGCCACATAGTTGGAGCTAGTTTTGCACCAACTGAAATGTGATTCCACAGAAATAAAGGTTTACAGAAGGTCATTCTACGCAGAGAAACAGAAGTATGGAAGAGCTGCTGTATCCAATATTTCCAGTGAATATGTGGTTGGTAGGCTATGGTAGGAGAATGTGACATGGGATTTGTATTTCAGGTAAAAGGGAAATGAAACGGAAAGGGGAACACTAGGTTGAGATGGTCAATAGGCCTGGATTCTGTCCTGTGAAGCTGGAACCCTCTATTGTCGGCAAGACAAGGCATTGACAAAAATCATTAATGTAGTGGCGCTGTAGAAAATTGGTGAGGGAGAAAGGAGACTGGTGAAAGGAGACCAGATGTGACTAGTTCTGGATTTAAGGTTACATGAAAGCTAAAGCTGAATTTTGGTAGGAACAGAGGGAAGGGAAAAGAGGAAAAGCATTTCTAAGATAGACTCCTGAGTATATACAAGTTGTAACTAACTGGAAATAGGAGAGAGCAGAAGGGGAACACTGAAACTTAATTTGGATGATAAGTAATGGTCCTGGCATTATGCAGGTAATGTGTGCATGTGTGGGTATGTTGCCATTATCAATAAAAATATGCAAGCTTTGCCCTGGCTGGTGGCACAGTGAATAAGGCAATGGTCTGTGAACCCAAAGGTTGCTGGTTCGATTCCCCAGTCAGGGCACATAACCAGGTTGCAAGCCAGGTCTCCAGCTAGGTCTGTGGCTGGAGGCAGGTGAAAGTCAACCATACACTGATATCTCTCTCTCTCTGTCTGCCTCTCTTCCTTCCCTTCTCTCTAAAAACAGTAAATAACATCTAAAAAAAAAATTTTTTTTAATATGGAAGCTTCAAATTGGAAGAATTCAGTCTGTCCCCTAGAAATTATTAATTTTTCCAGCAAGAAATAATTTCTACTATAAAATATCAGAAAATACCAGAGGGCCCCTCTGATATTATTGAAAACTATAGTAGTGAGGGCCAAAGATTTAATGTGAAAAGACCTGAATTCAGTCTCTGTCTCTACTTTCAAACTTTGACACTGGGCTATTCCCTTACTCACTTTGAATTTCAGTTTCCTCATATGTAAAGTAGAAACACTTTCATGTTGGCTTGTTCTGATGATCAAAAGAAATAACATGATAGAACATATCTTAAAAATATAAAGTGCCATGTAGATGTGAGTTGTTAGATTTGTACATACTATGAAGAATTGGAAAATGAGAAATTTTATCCCATCAACAAGGAGTCCTTGACTCTGTTTTGACATGTTTTGAGATTCCTTTACTTCTAAAGTATTCTAAAATTATACCCAAAGAACCCTGAAACACCAATTCAGAAGAAACCTATGCACTGCTATTTTCATAGCAGTGTTATTTACAATAGCCAAGTGCTGGAAACAGCCTAAGTGCCCTTCAGTGGATGAATGGATCAAAAAACTTTGGTACATTTACACAATGGAGTTCTATGCAGCAGAGAGAAAGAAGGAACTCCTCCCATTTGCGATAGTATGGATGGAACTGGAGAGTATCATGCTTAGTGAAATAAGCCAGGCAGCAAAAAACAAATACCATATGATCTCACTTAATACTGGAGACTAAGAGACAAGCTGAATGAAACCAGAGACATGGAAAAAAAAATTAAAAAGCAGAATGATGGTGACTAGTGAGGAGGGGAGGGGAAGTAGGGTAAGGGTTTAATGGAGGAGCTAATGTGAAAGACCCACGGACATGGACAATGGGGTGGGGATTGACTGTAAGAGGGTGGATGGGGAGAGTGGGGCAGGGGAGAGCAATGGGGAAAAAATGAAACAATTGTATTACAACAACAATAAAAAATGTTGGATAAAGCATTCTTTCATATTCTCTCCTGGTGTGACTTAAGTGTCAAGTATGAGTAGCAGTTGGCATATGCTTTTCCAAACACAAGTATTTATGCAGAACACTTATTTGGATTCAATGTTGAAGTTTAATACAAATTGTCTTCAAAATAAAGCAAAACAAAATATAAGCAAGTTGACTACTAAATTGAGATACTATTAACATTATTTCATTTCTTATTGGATCATTAAAAAATGTGTAAGAATATTCTTTATTCTTACCTTTTTCACTTTTACTACCTATCTATCATCAGCCCATTTTCAGCCCTGTTCTTGGTCACTTTAGGCCAGTGATTTTTCAACCTTTCTCATCTCATAGCACAAATAAGCTAATCACTAAAATTCCGCAGCACACCCCCAAATATATCTTTTTGCCAATCTGACAAAATATAGGTATAGTTTTGACTCATTCATGCCAGATGGCTATTGTGTTGGCTGTTGTCATATTTTTATTTGACAGTCTAAGAGAAAAAGGGCCAGAGCTCCTAAATAAATAGTCAGGTGCTCCATGTTTTAAAAAGTCTTGCAGGTTGAAAACTGCTGCTTTAGGCCAAATACCAGAATGAAGCAAATTAGAGGAGGGGAAAAAGCCTCAAAGTTCACTCCTGTTCAGTTTTCAACTATTCCAAAGTGGCAACATATATATTTTTAGTCTCTTGTTTGTGTTATCACACAGTTATTTTTAACATCTCATTTCAAGAAAATTTCAGGCCCTCTGAAGCAAAACAACCAATAGAAATACTTTATATGTGAACCAAAAAAGACTAATGATTAACTCATTTATTTCTTGTTAAAATTAGTATGCTTCATTGTTTTATTCCTATTTTTCTTGCTTGTTTTGAAATATGCTCTGATTAGAAAAAGTGGTATTAAAATGAATAATTCTATTTCTCAGCTTTATAGTTTAACTCTTCCCCATAAAAACAAACTCATCATAGAGTAGTGAAATAAATATGTTGTTTTATTTTATGAATGATCAGACTTAATGTACATTTCTCTTTTTACTGCCTGTTAAATTTAATCATTCAGTGATATTTTTATGAGCTTCTGCCTTATAATTAATGGGTAGTTGAAAGGTCAGCTCCAATGTTGTGGACAAGTATTTCCCTCCCCCTTCATGTTGTTGGTTTCCTCTGGATACTTCCTGGCTGGGGTTTCTCCCTTTGCATCCTAACAAATGTGTGATGTAGTTGTTTGGGGGAATTCCTGATCGATCCTGCTCACTTTTAGCTAATATAAGTCCCTGTGGCGAGGCAATTGCTGGACCACTCTCTTGCCTTGCATAGGACACCTACTACTATCTCAAGAGTCCAGATCTGCTGTTTAGCAAAGTATCCTGTAATATTTTTCTAGAAATATACATTCCATTAAATGAATGTCACATTACTTATTATAGGTATTTATGTGTAGGAATGAAAGGTTGTCAAATGAGTTGTTCTTGAAAAAAATAATAAGTATTAAAAGTTTAGCTAATCTTTAGGGTGAAAGGAAACAATTTAGAGATTAATGGAATCATAAAGATTCTTATTGTCCCACAGATTTAATCTGATTTCCATTTGGAGTAATGGTAAGAAAAATTAAATTAGGATTTAGTCCTTAATTTTAAGAAATAGATATTAAAGTTATACGATGATTTTAAGAACTGTACACTTTTTTAAAAGTAGAAAATGCTTGAAATTATATTGCAAATAATTATTTACTATGTTAAAAATGCTTTTTGTTAAGGTCTTTAGTATTATATAAATAGATATGTGACTTTAATAGAAAAACAAGTGGCAATACTGATACATAGTTAGGAAATAACATATTATTACTAAGCATGAAGAGGCATTAGTATAGTTTAAATATGAGTCCATTTAGCAACAACTATGATATAAAAATAACTTGATATTCTTGATGATTTTCACTCTTCATATTACCTTATTTTATAAAACATAATTGAATTTATTATTGATTCTGGTTACATGTGTCCTATACACTATGAATTTCAGAAAAATTCCTACTTATAAATGATAAAATGTTTTACTTTAGTGTTAGTTGGTAAGATGTCAAATGAAAGTTAAAAAGGACACATATTCTTTGCCATGATTTTTTTGTTTAGTATTTTTCCTTTATATTCAACATTGTTCTAGTTGAAAGAACAAATAACCTATTTATTTATTGTACAGTCAGTACTTTTCAAACTAATCATGGATAAGTACAATAAACTGGCAGCAGTAAAGGTTAATAGTCTTATGTATGACTTTCCTGTGGGTCCTGGGAGCCCAAAGTCTTTATTACTTGAGGACAAAGAACCTTAGAGTTAAAGGTAAGTGACTGTATGTGATACGACTAGTAGTACACCCATAGAGGAAAAAAACAAGGAGAAAACTGTCCATGGTTTGCTTCTAACTCACCTTATAGACACCTTATAGAGTCAGTTTTCTTCCTCCTCAATCATTTACATTGAAAGTCACATATTCTGTCAGGTCTTTTTGAAGTATGATGATAAGCTTGGCTTACTAATATATTCCTTGTACTATTTGTCCCTGAGGAGTGTCTCATTATACATAGTGTTGGGTAAATCTTTAGCATTCATATCTGACTAAGTTTGTCAACAAAATTTAAAAATCATTCACTACTTAATCTATTTTTTGCACTTTTCAGCTCTAACTTTACAGAAGCATTAAATTAAAGCATTAATGTAATTGGATTGCAATTCTAGCTTCAAAACATTGATCTGATAGAGTACCTATTATCACCAAACTAAAAATACTAATGTAGATATTTATCATAATATTAAAAAAGAATTAACATATTTTTTTGTTGTATGTTTTTAAAGTTTCTTTTCCTTTGAAATGTCTATTTTCCTTTTTGTTGAAATTGTATAATTCAAATAGTTTAGAAACTGAAACTCTGTAGTAATAAATCAAGTATTTCTAATTTCTCATCTTTTATTTATTTATTAGTTTATTCATTGATTCAGCTAACAAGTGAGTGACTATATATATATGTGTCAGCTATAATAAGCTGGATCCTTGAAAATATGTTTTAAGTTTTGTTTGGTCCTTTGACTTTCTAAAATTATATTTAATGGATGTGAAGAGTGAATAACCTAAAGGCCAATAAGTATGTAAAAAGATGATTGACATTATTAATCATTAAGGTAGTACGAACTAAAACCACAATGAGATTCTACTTATATTCACTAATATCGCTGTAATTTAAAAAGACAGATAATTACAGGTGTTTGAAGGATGTGGAAAAATTGGAACCCTCATATGTTGCTGGTGGGGATATAAAATGGTGCAGCTACTTTGGAAAACAGTTCCACAGTTCCTTAAAATTACTATATTACCAATTTTACTCCAGGCATTTATCCAATAGTAATGAAAGCATATATTCATATGAAAACCTGTATATGAAAGTTCATAGCATTATTTATAATAGTTTAAAAGTGGAAACAACTCCAATGTCTATTGATGAATGGATAAGTAAAATATGATATATCTGTACAATAAAATAATATTGAAAAATAAAGAGCACTGGTACTCAGTGACACAGGAAGTAATATTAAACCCATTTTATTGATGAGGAAACTAAGGTTATATAATTTATGTAACTTGAGACAAATGAAAAGTCAACTTGACTTCAAAATACTCCACCTCTATACCATAGTGAGTTGTTTGTTTGTTATTTTACCTTTTTCTTTTTCTTCATGGCCACACTTTGATAGAGAGATTTTATCCTGTCTCACTTTACTTCCTTACCTGGCACTTTTTTTTCTTTAAAAGATTTTGTTTATTTATTTTTAGAGGGAAAGAGAGGGAGAAGGAAAGGGAGAGAAATATCTTGGGCACCCCCAACTAGGGATCTGGCTTGCAACCCAGGCATGTACCCTGACTGGAAATCGAACCAGTGACCCTTTGGTTCATAGGCTGGTGCAGTGCTCAAACCACCGAGCTACACCAGCCAGAGCACACCTTTTTTTTAATACACACTTTGATGAAATATAATTTATGTACCCTGAAATTCATCCTTTTAAGTTACAGTGTTTTGTGAGTATTGTATAGAACGAGCTATTTTCAAGCCCTTTCATACTTGATCTTTCCATGGCAGTCCTCATTGTTGACCTCTCATTCTTGAATAGTCTACTCTCATTCATTTTCTCATTTTCTCCTCTTTCTCCTCCTTCTCCTAGTGAGAGTTGTTTTACAGACTTTGTGGACTTCTCTTTCTTGACTCACCTTTTAAATGTTGGGTTGGGTTACTTCTCAGTATACATGCTATCACTGAGAGACCTCATTCTTCAAAAATTGCCCACCTTTGTTGGTATTTTGGCTCACAGATCATTAAGTTATTTATACAACATATAGTTATTGTGCATTTATTGCATGCAAGATTCAATTTAGGCACTTGAAATCTGTGCTATTATTGAGCGTACATTCTATTGGGAAAGATAAGAAACAGCAGTCAAATAATAAACAAAAAAGTTTGTGATTTTAAATAGTACGGTAGTAGCTTTCCCTGAAAGATGCCATTGGACCAGACACTTGAAGGAGGTGAAAGAGTTAGTGTGAAGCTGTCTGCAAGAGAGCAAGCTGTCTGTCCTTCACCAGTGCAGGGGCAGCAAAGTGAAGGACGGACATTAAGGGAAAACTTCTCAGGCACAGTTAGGAGTAATAGGAGGACAATTGAGCTAGAGGTGAGAAAATGAAGAGGACTGTAGTCCATGATGTCAGAGAAGGGGAGGGGAGGTTGAGTTGAGTGGACAAGCCACTCAATAACTCTAAGCCTCATTTTCTCCATCTTAAAAGACGCAAAAGTATACCCATCTGTCAGGGTTGTTTTTAGTATTTGAGGAAATGTTTCTAAAGCCCCTGTTAGCTGCTATTTGCTCAATAAGTAATAATACTCCTCTCTCTAGACATATGCTTCTGAAAGACAAGGAAAAGATTTCACTGAAGTCTATAGTTTTTATTAGGGGTATTTGTGTGGTACCATTCTAAGGTTTTGCTAAGTGCGTAATGTCACGTATCTACCATAAGACTATCGCACAGGATAGTTTCACTGCCCTAAAATTTTCTTAGAAGGAGAAAGGTGATGAAAAGTTTTATATGCCAAGTTAAAAACTTGAGTTTTATACAGTAGGCTAACAGTCTTTAACTATTTTTATCCATGTACCTTTAAAAGATTTTTGAATAACTCCCTAACCACTCACACATTACCAAGTTAACATCTATAGTTTTTCACTGGTGGTAAAATATGTACTTGCAAAGCATTTAATTTCTACCCTATTGGAAATATTGACATTTTAAAATAAAATATATCAACCATTTTAAGAAAACTCAATAGAATCTAAATCTACAGAAATTTAACAAAACCATTATTCATTTAAGTAATAATGAATAGGCTCTTCTGTTAAAAGTTGAAAATTTTTACATTACTATTTTATTTTCTCAACCTATATTTCCATCTTACTTCCCCATAGAATTTTATGAGATATTTTTTATATTTAAAAGTCTTTAACTATTCACCTTGTCATACTTCCCTGTAACAAAAACTTAAAACGTTAATTGAAAATTTAAAATTGTTAAATTTTCTGTGACCCCAGGGCAAAAGCACCATAGTGTGCCTTTCTTCAGTGAAGTAAAAGAAAGATCATTGTGAATAAAGGATTGCTGTTAGCCAGATCAATAGTAATAGAGTTTACATAGAAGAGAATTTGGACATTGATTCCATTGAAAGTATCCATTTAATTGCTAACTGAAGAAAGCATCCTGAAAAGGCTATATATTATATGATTCCAACTATATGACATTCTAAATAAGGCAAAACTATAGACAGTAAAAAGACGAGTGGTGCCAAGGGTTTTAACGGGGAGCATGAGTAAGTGAAGCACATTAAAAAATGTTAAACGGGAGATCCAAAATGGCGGAGAAAAAAGTAGAAGCTACACTAACTTCCTTTTAGAACCAATCTGGAATTACAACTAAACTGTAGAGAAATCATCTGGAATAAACAACTGACCCATAGCAAGAGAGACACAGACAGACAGAAGAAACCACTTCACCACAACGTGACTGGTACGGAGTGCAGAGATGCAAGAGGGCTGGCAGGGCTCTCACAGGTGCCAGCTGAAGGGCTGAGGGAAAGTTCAGCAGCCAGGGGTTCCACCTGAGAAGTGTGGGATCTAAACCTCAAGCTGGGGTGCCTACAGCACCACAGCCAGAAAGGAACCTAGATAACATTCAGCTGTGAATAGTGGCGTGGTTTCTGTTTGCCAGGGAGAGAAAGCTAGAGATACAGAAAGCCCCTTAAAGGGCCAATGAACGAAATTTTGTTTGTAGCCACTTACCCTGGGCTCCAGCAGAGAGGTTTAATCTCCAAAATAATTAAAGAACTCCTACAACTGAACACCGGGAGGACAAACAATCCAATTAAAATGGGCATAGGACCTGAATAAACACTTTTCCAATGAGAACATGCAGAGGGCCCATAGGCATATGAAAGAATGCTCAACATCACCAGCCATCAGAGAAACCCAAAGTAAAGCCACAATGAGATAACACCTCACACTGGTCAGAATGGCCATCATTAATAGATCACCAAACAATAAGTGCTGATGAGGATGTGGCGAAAAGGGAACCCTAGTGCATCGTTGGTGGGAATGCAGACTGATGCGGCCACTGTGGAAAGCAGTGTGAAATTTCCTCAAAAACTAAAAATGGAACTGGCTTTTGATCTAGTGATTCCACTGCTAGGATTATGCCTTAAGCCTGAAACACCAATTCAAAAGAGCTTGTGTACCCCTATGTTCATAGCAGCACTATTTACAATAGCCAAGTGCTGGAAGCAGCCTGAGTGCCCATCAGTAAACGAGTAGGTCAAAAAATTTTGGTATATTTACACAATGGAATATTACACAGTAGGAATATTGTGACAGCATGGATGGAACTGGAGAGTATTATGCTTAGTGAAATATACCAGGCAGTGAAAGATAAATACCATATAATCTCACCTATAAGAGGGATCTAATGCACAAAACAAACAAATGAGCAAGATAGAACCAGAGTCTTGGAAACAAGGAACAGACTGACCAGAGAGTAAAGGGTAAAGGGTGAGGGTAAGGGTCTAGACAAGGAACATGTATAAATGACCCATGAACATGAACAACAGGGTGAAGATTGACTGTGGAGCAGGGATGGGGTGGGCAGGGCAGTGGAGAACAATGGGGTGGGGATTGGGACAATAAGAAAATGAAAATTTTTAAAATTATTTTCTGCCTTACATTCTATGATCCAGCAAGAACTATTTGAAGTTCCATATCATGCTTTTCCTTCCTGTTCATCTTGTCTTATTCTTTCTGTTCTCTGCCTCATTACCTTCCATTCATTTTTTAAGATGCAGAAGTCTCCATTGAGGAATTACCTGTCTTACTTTCACTCTGTACAGCCTCTGATGCCTGTGTTTCACACTCTTCCGCATTACTCTAATGTGGTCTCCATCATTGCACAAACATATTTTTAAAATACTTTTTAAAAAGATTTTATTCATTCTTTTAGAGAGGGACGAAGGGAGGGAGGAAGAAAGGGAGAGAAACATCATTGTATGGTTGCCTTTCACCTGCCTCCAGCTACGGACCTGGCTGGAGACCCGGCTTGCAATCTGGTTACGTGCCCTGACTAGGAATTGGACCAGAGAACCTTGGGTTTGCAGGCCAGTGCCAATCCACTGAGCCACACCAGCCATGGTTATTTTTTGTAGTTAGCTATTTTCCCTCTGAAATTTGGCTCTAAGATCTCTGAAAGTAGATACTGTGTATTATCTTTGTCTCCTTGGCACTTGATTATGTACCTCTCCTGGTAAGAGATTTGCTGGGCAAATATTAATTATTGAATTAAATAAGACAAGAGAAATTTCCATTGTTAGAATGTTAATTCTCAAGAATAACATTTTGGGGTCAATTAAACCTTAAAAGGCTATTTTTGTGCCAGTTATTTTTCTGGCTTATAGTAAGGTTTTCAGTAAGATTTCACATGAAGATAGGATTTTGAACTTAAAAGTCAATTGGAGGCCCACTCTTGTGGTAGAAGGAGCACACCACAGTGAGCACCGGGGCCAGGGCTCCGGCTTTGCTTTGGCTGAAGACTTGCCCTGTGACTGTGGGCAAGTTAACGAGTCTCAGGGTCCATTTTCTCATCTATAAAATGAAATAGTGACCAGGTTATTTCCAAAGTCTCCTTTATCATTAACTTGATCAAGGGAGGAAATTTCAATAAAACAAACCTGTGTTTATTCTTGGCAAAAAAGAATAAAAATATGGCCTTGATTTATTTTCTAATTATTCCTACTGTGGGTACTGTATGTGGCACGTGTGTAATGCTGCCCTTGTGCATTACCTGCAAGCATCATGGGTTCGAGTTTGTCCTTAATCTAAAAAAATGAAGTAGAATAACTATAATGGTCATGATTGAAAATCTAGCAGTGCTTAATATAATGGGGTGATTCATATTATTTAAGATTATGTTTTAGCTTCTTTTACCAAATGCATAATTGGATGTCTATTAATATTATACTTCCCATTGCATTTCCATCTTTCTGGAAAAGAACTTATGTAGAGATAGTTCTTTGTGTTCAGGTGCTCAGTCCCTACAGCCTTTATCAATGAGAAGCAATATGAACAACAATTGCAACCATATCTTTTGGTCATTTATCGTATGTAGAAATCATGGTACTTTTGTTTTATAGAGCTTGATGGAACGATATTTAGGTAAGACTTTTATAAAGGGTTTGAGATCATGTTGTTTGGCCAAAACAAAGACAGTATTTCCTTTCTTGTCTTTCACTGCCCCCAGCCTTCCTTTTTCCCACCTGCTTGAGGAAAACTGCATTTCTTCAGACAAACCTCATAATTGCTCTTCTGTGCCTGATTTGTGCCTCAGAAAGGGCTCAGAGCATCCGTAAAGCTGCCAGCAAAATGGTATTTCCAGGCAGGCACAGGGTTGCTGGGTAGTGAGCCAATCCACAGCTTTGTCTGAGCAGCTGAGAACTTTGCCGAGCATTACCACGGTGTTCAGTAACACAGACCTGTGCCATGGGCAAGTAAAACCCGGAGCAAGTGTCAGGGTCAATATTTATAGACCACGACGTAGCTTGCCTTGCAAAGAGAGAAAACGAGCAACACAAACACAGGGGGCAAGGGAGGAAAGGCTGTAGTGCAGGGGAACTTTAATTTCCACTACTTTTTAATTAAAAAATTTCTTTTTAACGGTCAGGTCCAGCCTTCTGCTGAATCATAACCCTTTGTTGCTGGGCTGTGACAAGAGAGGAAATAAAAAGTTAGACAAGCAAGCCTGCGATAAGTGAGAAGAAGGTAAGTGCTTAGCCAGTTTGGCCTCATTTTTACTTGTAAACTCCATTTCTGTTGGCTGTTCTGCGTCGGTGCACCCAGGCTGTGTGGCATGTTAAAGCTGATAGGAGGGGATGCTTGCTGTGTAAGAATGTTCTTGGTGGCAGTAGGTTTTTGTAGATGGTCTTAAGATGCACATTCATCATACACCTAAATAACGTGGGCAGTGGGAATGGCTTGTGACATTCATTTCATGTTGTGGCCTATCTGCAAATTTCTGTTTCTTCATTCTGTCAAACTCCAAGGCTTCCTATTGGTGAATTCCTGATTGCTTTTCTACCATAAATATTAGTAAGTTTGTAGAAGTCTGTGGTTGTAGAATTGGAATAGGGGAAAAATTCAGATGAACATGTGAAGATGTAGTAGACCCTGACAAAATGTACAAGCAACATGGGGTCTTTTATAAAAGAAAGTGAATGAACATCTGACAGTACACTAATGTGGAATAATGGCTACTTGTAAGAATAGAGAGAACTGTGTGATGGAAAATAGGAACAGTCTTCTCCATCCAAGGTGCATAAGACTCATCATTGAGGAGAGCTTTTCAGCTGGTCCAAATGATTGGTGAGGTTGGTTCGTTACAAAATGTGATTCTCATGCTCGCTTCGGCAGCACATATACTGAAATTGGAACGATACAGAGATTAGCATGGCCCCTGCCCAAGGATGACACGCAAATTTGTGAAGCGTTCCATATTTTTGTTAAAAAAAGAATGTGATTCTCTACTAAAGACATTAACTAAGCATCCCTTGCCACACATTTGTGTTCTTTTTTTTTTCCCTCCATTTATCACCTGTAGCACTTTACACAGGTTATCTGGTATGTTCAGTGTTGTGGTGTGTTCATTTAAGATCTTGTCAACCAATGCCACCCCAGAAAATTAAAGTAATTAAAACAAAGCATTTTCTGTACTACATATTTAAGTTAAGAGCAAAAATAATAGAGTTGCTGTAGAGCTTAAGCTGTGGGCCAGAAATGATACAAAGACAAGCTAATTTGCTGGCACAGGTTTTTGGTAGGGCTGACACGCAGGGACCAGGTCATTCTGACTGAGATCAACCATAGCCAGAGCAGCTGGAATAAGCCTAACTGTGCAGTAAATATCTTAAAATGAGACCAATAGTTGTAGAGTATCTTTTTGAAAATTATGTACATTAAAAAATAATAAAAAATGTTTTTACTGTATTTTTTCCATTGCCATTCAGCCCCATTGTACCCTTCCTCACCACAATCACTACAAAATTGCTTTGAAATCAATTTGGTTAATTCAGAAATATTTTAAGGCTAATCTAGTATCTAAATTGAAACTCTGTTTTAGTATTCATTTAATGCTTGTTTTACCCTCTGAATCAAGCTTTTCCTCTGTACTTCTTAAAGGTCTGCATACCAGTTTATTAAAGAGTTTGATTTAGATTTTTGCCAACAATATATTTATTTTGAAAATGCAGCCATGATTGATCTAGAGTGGGTATTTCTCAATGAAATTTTTCTTTTCTACTGCCTATGGGTAATATCTCATGATCAAGATTGTAATTTCAGTTTCTAATTCAATATTTTCTATTTATTCGCCTTCTATGTGGCATGAATATATACTGTTTTCTTACACCTTGCTATTGGTTTTATTTTTATTCTTTCTAGCATGTTGTTTCTGTGGAAATTTTGAAAAGGAAACAGGCCTAATAAAATTACTTTGATAAAAAGGAACTAAAGAAAGCTGGCCCTTTAATCAAGAGAAGAAATGTAAATTGCAATATTGGTTGACAGTGTCTAAAATAGGATGTATTTTCATTAAAGGCTGGTTGAACACTTTAAAATTTGAAATGTTTCTTAATATATTTTTGGCTTTAGTGTTAATCTGAAATTGGTTATCATGCTTATAAATAACATTTTATATATAAATATAAAGTGAATATGGGACCCTTTGTATCATGTGTTGATTATTGGAGCAAGATTAGTGAATTTAGCATGAAGTATTAATACTACCCTTCTAATGGAGCTCTCTATTCTTGGTTTCTTACTATCAATCTATCTCCTATATGACCCTGAGAAGGATAATCCCCATGCCGTTGTACACTTCACTTTCCTGTTCAAGATTTTCCACTCCTAGCTTATAGATAGAGGTTAAGCTACTTGGTACAATGAGTCTCTTGATCTAGCTGCTACTTTTATTCTGTAGTCATCTTCTGTTTTTTCTGGGATAGTTTCTATATCTTTGTTGTTCCCCCATGAGAGTATTTCCCTTTTTTCTACTTTATGCTCTAGCAATATTGAGCATCTCGTATTTCAAAACAACCCATATGGCTTTTCTCTGGAATATTTTATGTCCCTAAGTCTTGAAAACCCTCTTCCCAGTCTTTGCCTTTCATCCTTAATGAAGACATCTGTCCCCTGGATCCCTGCTAGTCCAGTGTCAGCCTCTGGGGGTTGGCCTCCTGTGTAGACCTCTGTCACAGCACTTGGAAAAGTCTGATATATTTTGTGCTTATTTTTCCATGTGAGACTGACTATAAGCTACTTGTGGCTGGATTTTAAAATTTATTTTTTATGTACCTCCAAAACCTAGCATATAACAGAGGCTCAAGGCCTTGAACTAAAGAAAAGCTTTATGACATTGATCTTATACCCACTTTTCTTTATAAATATTTTATTTAAATATATTTTAAAACTTTGATTAAATGAATTACTGGAAAGCCCTTCAAGTAGATGTAAGTAATTCTGAAATAATAGCAATGCTTTAAAAAAAACTTTCTATCACCAATCAAGGACATGTGTTGTATGTATGTTTATCCATATAAACATACATCGTATTTGTTGAGCTCATAAGGTTAGTTGAAAAATAAACATTTGAAATTATATTGGTTAGCACATACAAATTCAGGATATATAGCCCCAAATATTTTTAAAGTAATTTGTTGCTATCTGTGAACAAACTCAACCAGTTGTTGCTCCTACATGGACTGATAAGTTAATTGATGGCCCAGCAAACTGGAGAAAGTGTTACAACTTCCAGAGGCCAAGAAAGAATTTAAAGAGGGACTATGTTCTTCCTCATTTATACTATAGAATGTTACCTAATCCCATTCACTATTGTAGAGATAGTAAGGCATTTTAAAGAAATAATAGAAAATCGTGGTTTAAATACCCTCAAACCTTAAAGAGCATATTTAATTTCATTTAGAAGATTTTGCTTCTCAAAATAGAAATATTGAAAGAAAAGGGTGCCAATGTTTAAAAAAGTAGGTGAGAAATAACAGCTGTTTCTTTTAGTTCTGATATTCAATAAAAATACAATTTGTTTTGTCTTTATGTTTTATTATCTTTCTTAACATACATGAAATACTTTGAATATTAAGTATTTTGTAAACCAGAAACAAATGTAAAACTTCATGCACAACTTAGAGTAAATTCACAATTGTTCATTTGTTTTTACTTCTTAGTGTATGCCACCAGCAGTTTCTACTACTGTTGAATCTTATAAACCTCTTCCAGACATTTAATATGACTCATTTGTTTGTTTAATCTTGAATTGTATCTGCCTTAGGAATGAAAACATGATGTATTTTCATAGGAAAATTTAGCAGCCTTTTAATTTGCTTGGAATGGATCATAGTGCAATATAGAATTTCTTTTTGGAATTTTTTCACCCACATAAATATCCTGTAGTTAAATAGATATGGAGAAGATGCCTAACTACAAAGAGTTATAAACATAGATTTTATATATTTCACTGTCATATCAAATATAGTAAAAAACAGGGGTTCTTTTGGTCATGGACATAGAAACATACCTAGTTCCCCTTAGCTAGTGATAACAGACAGCCAAAGTTGCCTCAGTATTAAAAAATTATTGTAAAAATTTTTTTAAAGCAAAAGCACTACCACCAAGGAGAGGCCAAAGAACTTTGTGGTTAGAATGAAGTATAAAGGATTTTGGCAGAACAATAAAGTCTTATTTTAATATGGTTAGCAGTGAAGGTTGCCAAAGTTTTCTATACCTGTACAGTGTAGAATTCACAGAACAGTAGAGGAGAAGAAGGAATTAATCACGAATGTGGAAATTTAAACCTCTTTTACTTGAACTTTCATTTTATAGATATGGGCAACGTGGTATAAAGAGGTAATGCAACTTGCCAAATATTAGGTTTTAAAGTGGCTAATTAAGATTTTGATTAAAAGCAGAGTAATTATAATTATGACCACTGTGACTTTTTCTGTTTGTGATTGCCCTGTCTTTATTCAGCATGTACATAGAAAGCTTAATTTGTCATATCTCTGTCCTTCATGTTGTATTAGACTCCATTGGGTTATTTCATAACTTGTGAAAGTTAAGGCTGATAATTACTGTCCCCATTAGGGATGGAGCACTTTTCAATTCATGAGTATGCATCTGGCTTTCCTGACTTGCCCTTTTGCTTTGGTTGTGCAATAAAGATTTATACCCCATAGTTGTTCTCCTTTCCAATAGAACATGGCAGATAATGTTGAAGCAAAAGACAGAAACTGAAGACAACTTTGATTATATCTAAGGGATTCTAATAGAGAATATATGGTTGTATTTTATTTTATAACTTTGTTTCGAAGATGATTCTTTGCTCTAATTAATGGTTGGAAAACTTTTCATTAAAACAAAAATCAAAGAACCAAATTACATTGACTTTTCCAGATTACATTGACTTTCATCTAGAGCTCTTTAAAAACTGTAAATAATTAAAGGGTCAGGGAGTCAAAAGAAGCTTGCTTTGCGTCTGTCAACTTCTAGCAAGATTTGGCTCTGTTATTTCTGTTCCCACCACTCCCCTCCCCCAAATTCAGGTTCTTTGGTTCCTTTTATTCTCATAAATATTAAGGACCTTGGAAAAAAATCACTTGTACACCTAATGAAAGAATTTTTGAGCAAATAGCTCAAGGTTGTTCTCAGACTCAGGCTATGATTTCTGTACCTTCTGTTTCCTACTCCTTCAATTCAAAATCAAAATGACCATCTCTACTCATATCCCCATCAATAAAAAATGTCTGGTTAACTCTTACTGAACATTTTCCAATGGATTGGTACTTTGTCCTTCAAATATATATCACCTATCTTTTGAAACTCTTCCCTGCTAAGATATTTATCATTTTAAATCTTTGCTGACAAGATGGAGGAAACTGATATTTTATTCAATTACTAGTAAACTTGAATATGAAGGGATTATTAGTTAGTAAATTTTATTCATAATAATGCATCTGTTTATGTACTTATTCTCTTTTTAGAGTACATTTCTCTTACTGGTTTAAAAAAGTGTTTTGTTTTGTTTTTGATTTTTTCAAATCAGGGATCTTAATTCTTTAAAGTTCTACTATTGTTGCAATTGTCACAAATGTTAGATTACTTTTTAAGTTTGTTTTATGTTTTGAAAAATTAACTATGTTCTGAAATCTCCTTATTAAATCTAATCGGTCTTTTTTCATCTTCTTTGAAACTTAAAAGGCTATTTTCTATCCAGAAATAAGAAAAGTCTTTTTTTACATTTTATCATTTATTTAACCATTAATGCTATGATTCACAGGAATTTATTAAACAAGTGCTTTAGTACTTTTGTAGAATATTATCCCCCTTTCCCCCTGTTTTCTGTTGAAGTCACCTCTTTCTTGGATTCCTGTGCTGCAAATTCAAATCTGTGTTACCTCTCGCATATTTCATTTAAATTTTATCTCTATGGAATAAAAGTTCATGTTTCTTATTAAATGAAATGTAAGCATTGGAACATGTTAGAGTGTTGTTGGATTTAACTTGGCATGCTTTTTGAAATGGCTATAGTCAGAGGCTGTGAATATTACTTATGTTAAAGCATAGCTAATAAGAATATGATTCTGTGTGAGAAATTATGCATTAATAATAGTCACCAATCATCAGCGGTTTCTAGAGATACACCTGGCATTGTACCAAGAACTTTATATGATTTCATTTAATCCTTGTAACAGACCTTTGAATGACTTATTCTGATTTCCTTTTTTCAGGATAATGAAACTGAGACCCCAGAATGTAAAGTAGCTTGATCAGCTTCACATAATTAATAAGTGATAGGGTCACGATTTAAATTCCAATCTGGCCAAGTCCATCTCTTAAGGAAGCATTGCTAAATAGAGAAATTACGCTTTTTGCCATAAGTGATAATAGATGTAGGTCAGATGGCAAAAATCTTATCTTGGGTTCATCTGTGAAAAAATGAGCTCAGGAACAACTTCCAAAGTATAGTGAAATTAGTCATATAAAGAGGCTTTTATTGTTTGGCTGGGCACTGAAGATACCAGAATCTTAAAATGGACAGAAATAATACTATACTTTAAATCAGCTTGGAAGATGCTAAAATAACCTTTCAACTTTTCTCCCCCAATTTTAGTACTGCTGTTGGTTTTTATCATTTTCTTCCATTTTGAGTCAACTTGACTTTGGTTCTACCTCATATGCTTAACACACAGTACCATTCCCTCCCTCACATACCTGCTCATGACCTTGGCAGGAACATTGGAAGGGAACCTTCAGGTCAGCAAGGAGTGACTGTTCCATCAGGGGCCTTGTTTCTGTAACTACAGGTTTCATTTAGGGGAGAAATGATTCTACCTAACACATCCTTCACTATTACCTCTATTTTAAGCTCCTTAGTTGAGAGATTCACAGTTGTTGCTGTAGTCTAAAGCTTTGGTATGTAAAGTAGTAAAGAAAATTCTAGATATTGTGTTATCATTAGAATTCAGCACTTACACATTAATTGGTTATCTGGAATGATGTAAAAGATCTACTGTGCCTGGATATACCTAATAAATAGTTTTTGTTTATGTATGTATGTGTGTGTTGTGGGGAATCCATATATAAAAGTTTAAGCAAAGATATAATTAGCAATCTTGGTTGCTATACATTTGGTCACCATGAAATAACTTGTCTTTTAAAAATGTTTTCCTTATCTCAAGGCTTCCAATTTTATTTAAAGATAATACAGGATTTTTTTTTCTTGGATCACTCTGCCCATTGTTGATACTTTAGTATACCTGTGGTAAGATTTACACTGCAATCTACTGTTTTTTATAGCCCTGTTTTGCAATGCTTGAAAGTAAATTTTACCTCTTGGTTAATAAGCAGATTGTTCTTATTACTTAGAAAAGTATGCATCAGTCAGTATCTCTACTCATCAACAGTCTTTAACTTTAAATAGATTCTTCATGTTATTCCTTCTTTTTAAGTCACTAAAAGTTTCCTGTTTTAATATATAGATGAGTAGAACTGCACAGTGCATAGTTGGAACATAACTTCACATATGATTTAATTCATTAATTTCCCTAGTCAGTGTTTGCTTTTTCTGTATGTAAAATTCACTTCACTAAGAGTATCCCTCTCTTTTCCATTTCTCTCTGTACCAGTTTTAACCTCAGTGAATCAATACCTCATTATTCACATTAGTAGTTTAGCTCACTAACCTTGAAATTTATTCCTATGTTTATTGTTATAGCTTGTTGGTGAATTGAACTTAACGACAATAGAGAAGGAAAGCATGGTGACCTAGGACACACTGTTCTACTGAAGTCATGCATGATTCTTGGAATGTGTAATTCTTTGTGTTTGTTTTAAATTAGCATACAGTGAGTATAGTCTTCAGAGTTATTTAAAATTATTATTGGTAGAAACAGACTATTATTTTGAGTGAATTTTTTTTTCTTGTACTGTTGCAGCCTAAAGTAGGTTTAAACTTTTAAACTTTTAAAGCACCACGTGAGTGAGTTTCAAGTGTATCTACTGAACTCATGTGCTCCTCCCTAGAGGAGCTGATTTTGTGTTAAATTGGAAGCTGTTCTTATACTTCATGTTTCCTCTAGTAGAACATATATGTGATATTTATGCTAACATGATTTCAGTTTGTTAATAATCCAGACTGCATATGGTACACTCAGAGGTTGAGAATCAACTTTTTGAAATTTCCTAAGTCCTGGCTGGTGACACAGTGGATAAGATGCTGGCCTGCAAACCCAAAGGTCAGTGGTTTGATTCCCAGCCAAGGCACATAACCAGGTTGCAAGCCAGGTCCCCAGCCAGGTCCATAGCTGGAGACAGGTGAAAGGCAACCATACATTGATGTCTTGCTCATTCTCTGCCTCTCTCTCTAAAAATAATAAATAAAATCTTTAATAACAATAAAAATAAATAAAATTTCAGCTAGATTTTAAGAACATTTCTTCTGTGACATAGATATGTTTATATTTACTAACTGAATTTTCAGTGGTAGTCACTGATACTCTCAGACTTGTAAAACATACTGTAGACCTACCACTGGCCTACAAACATCATGCAAACCACACAGATGGCCAATTGTTCTTTGTGCTTCTGTCCCACACTCACTGTAGGGCTGCTTGTTTCTCCATGGTGTACAGTTCAACCAACGGGCTGAACTGGGATGACTCGAAGGGCAAAACTCACCACGTTCATCCAGGAGCCATGGAACTCTCCAACCCCTTTCTATTTACCTTTTTCTTTTTCCATCTCCCAGCCATTTCCCTTTATCCATGCTCACCTTCCATCTTCCCTCTTTGTTGCTTGCGTTTTATTTTATCTTGTTCATAAGTGTTGGTTGCATCTCAGTTACATATCATACCAAGTTGTGTGATAGATGTTTTTTAAACTTGAACATTTTATCTTTTTTCTTCCATTTATCATCCATGCATATCAGAAATCCTTTGTGCAATTCGAGGAAAATCTTTTCAGTTTTAACAGAAATATTAAATGTCTGGAAGTAAGAGACACTTGTATCATAAACTGTTAAAGCTCAGTTAGTATCTTTCACAGTTTTCCTCAAGTCATTTACTCTCTCATTTTGTAATTAATGGTAACTTGGTCAAAATTATGCCATGGATATTTGTATATAAGACAACAGTCTCCTTTAATCCCAAACTCTAGTAATTCTGTAAGGTGGTTTTAAAAAATTATTATTATTCCTTTTTTAAAGGGGAGGAAATAGAGATTCAGAGAGGTTAGATTATCATGTCTAAAGTCATTCAGTTTGGAAAGAAGGATTGGAACCCAGTTCTTTATGACTCCAAAAACTTCACAGTATGGTGTATGAGTTCTTTTTTTAATAGATAATTTCACTTTCCTACTCCTGACATTTCTAACCATTTGAGATCTTGTATAGCAGGGTGAACCACTCCCCACGGCAGTAGATATCCAAGCCAGAGGGCAGCAACTTTATTCCCTACAAGGAAGACAAGGCTCTCTTGATACTCATAAACAGAAAAAAAGTTAATCTCAACTTTAGTACTATGTTCTTTTTCTTTTATTCCTTACTTTTCTCACTCTTGTAGCTCTGTCAAGGTTCCTTTATGCACAGAGATAACAAACACTTAGAAGGTATGTTTTTTCCAAATAAATCTATACTATGTTCTGAATTGATTTTGAGACAGGTAAAATTTTCATCTGTAATCTAAACACTCTTAGATTTCAGTTACACTTAATAGACTTTCTAATGTTATAAACCACACTGGAATGGCACACATTTAAAAATCATTCCATTATAAACTGTAGATATTTTTTAGCTTATTTAGATGAGTTACATTGCTTGTATATTAACTTTTAGTTTTTACTTTTCCTTGCTCTGTTTTATTAGGAATTTTATTAGAAATTATGTGAGGCAGTAAATGACAAATTATATTTTAATCTAGTTAAACATTTTTAAAACAGCTAATATGGAAGAAATTAGAACTGTAGATAAAACTGTTCTAGACCCATATTTATAATATATAATTTAAGGTTATTATAAATTATAATTTCAGTTTGTAAGATGTATTACATTTGTAAGAGTATTTTCATATCCATGTTTCTTTGACCTTTTGCTCACTAAATGCTCTGAAGTAACTATATGAATTTTATGAACAGAAAAATTAACATGAAGTGGGGATGGGGTGACAACCCAGGCTGGAAAGCCAAGCATTTTGACTTTACCAGAATATTTTTAAAACTTGTTGAACTTAATTATAATAGGTGCAAATGTAGAGAAATTAATATCTAATTATATATTAACCCATACCAGACATTGATAGAAGTAATGAGTAACAAATGGGTGCAAGTCTTTCAAGGAAAAAAATATTATAAGAGTGTTAATATTGAGAAAATTTTATGAATTTAACTTAGTTGTTTTTGTAACTGAAAGAAGAATGATTATAGTGGCAAAACACTTGTATTGAGCTTGTGAAATGATGTGGGAGTCTAGTTTGAGAACCACAATTATCACATAAAAATTCTGAAGCAGTAATGGAGTGTAATAGTAATATTTTCCTAAAGTGTTTCATAAGCTGTGCTGGTATGTTGATAAAGCATTCATAAGGAATATAGGCCAGTTTAAATATACTACTGAATGCTGTCTCACACTGTTTGGGGTAAAATGCTGACAGTATGACAATGAAGATTTATATAAACTAGGTAAAAAGCCATAAAATGTGAATGGAATGAAACTATCAAATTGTTTTTTTCCTTAATGTTCTCTTTTACTTCTCTTTCTTATCATCTGTAATGATATGTTGTAGGCTTTAACTTTTCCATATATCCATCCATGGCAGATTTCACCAGTTCATTAGTCCTCTCTCCTTTTGAGTACCAGCAAGCCTTGAATCCAGGTTGCCACTACAGATTCGGTGATTGATATACATATTGAAAATTAAAATCAATCCCTACTTCCATCATGTCATAAGCAGAAGGAGATTCAGTATGAAAGAAAGACTTAATTTTGAAAAACAATACTTTAAAATATTTAGAAAAGGAGACATTATTTTAGGGTAAAAAATTGTTTAACTATATAAACAGACAATACCATAAAGAAAATGATTAATAAATTGAACAACATTAAAATGAAAAAAACCCGACGTTAATTAAAGGACACTGTTAAAGTATAAAAGGCTAAAAACTGGGTCAGCATATAGAATACATTAAAGGTACTAACAATCAATCACTAAAGTAAAATTAGCCAATATAAAAAATGAACAGGAATTTCAAAAAGAGAAAATTCAAAGTCAATAAATATAAGAACTTGTTGAGTGTCAATAGTAAGAGTAATGTAAATTAAAACTAGAGTGTTAATGCTATTTCATACCTACCATGTTGTGAAATATACCAAATGTTGGTATTGATAGAAAGCAACAAGAACCTTATACACTATTAAAAAGAATGTAAATTGCCCTGGCTGGTAGCACAGTGGATAAGGGCCTGCGAACCCAAAGGTCGCTGGTTCAGTTCCCAGCCAGGGCACATAACCAGGTTGCAAACCAGGTCTGCAGCCAGCTCCGTAGCTGGAGGCAGGTGAAAGGCAATCATACATCGATGTCTCTTTCCCTCTCTGCCTCTCTCCCTTCCCCGCTCTCTGAAAAATAATAAATAAAATCTTAAAAAAAAAAGTAAATTGGTAAATTGAAATTGAACATAAGTACACTCTTTGCTCAGCAGTTGCCCCTTTAGAAATTCTTATTCATATGCTTCTGTAACTGTTGGTATAAAATTTTCTTTGTTGTAGTCTTGAATATAATAACAAATAAAAACAAATCTGTAAACACCCTAACAGAAAGCAAAATGAATAAGTTGGAGAATATTTGTATATGGTGGAATTAGCATAAAAAAATGTTATGATGCTGATAATCATAATGATGAAACTGAATGAACCTAAAACATAAGGTCAAATCAAAAAAGCAAGTCACAAAAAATACATACAACATGAGTCCAGTTATACAAACTTTGATCAGAGGAAAAAATGAGTGATGTATTTTTGTGGAATCATTATGTATATGATCAAACTGTACAGAAAACCAAGGAAAAGTTTAAAACAGAATTGTAGCTCTTCAGTACCTGTAGTGGGAAGGAACAGATTGGGTTCAGGGGGTGTCCAGAGAACTTGAGTGGTATATAAGTGGATGATCATCTAAAATATTATTTAAAAACATCATTATTGGTAATTATGTATATTATTAATATATTATTATAAACAATGGGTTTATGTTATAACAATTATAATTAATAATTATAGTAAATACAATTATGTAGAATGCATATGAGTGAAATATTTTATAATACAGCAAAAAAAAATTAGAGGAAAAGACTCCCCTCCCTCCTTTTCAAAAGAACTTTCAAGTTTTCAGCTAATTTTTATAAAGTTATGATAATGTTTTTAATTAAATTTATTGGGGGGTAACATTAGTTAATGAGATTACATGGGTTTCAAGTGTATAATTTGGTACTCACTACCCAATGTTAAATCTTTTGTCACCATATACTTGACCTCCTTTACCTGTTACGACTACCCCTCACTCCCTTTTTCCTCTAGTAATCACCATATTGGCTGTGCCTATGTGTTTTTGTTTGTTTGTTTAATTTGTCCATATGCTGCTTTGAGTTTTATATTTCACATATTGGTGAAATGATATGGCGCTTAACTTTTTCTGTCTGATTCATTTATCATGATATTCACAAAATCCATCCATGTTGTCACAAATGGCAGCATTTCATCTTTTCTTATAGCTGAATAGTATTCCATTGTATATATGTACCACATCTTTTTCCAAGCAGCAAGTGAAGGACAGTTTGGTTGCTTGGGCACTATGAATGTAGGCAAATAAATTTTGACAGAGCAGTCAAAAGTATATGAGGGAGAAAAGAAAGTCTTTTTAATAAATGGTGCTGGAAAAATTGGACAGCCACATGTAAAAAATGTGGAATTCTGTTATAAAATAAGGTTACCTGATTTTGAAAGCTTGTCCCCATCTACAAAAATTAACTGAAAATGGATCAAAGGCCTAAATAGAAACAATAAATTACAGAGAAGAAAACATAGGTACTAAACTTTTAGATCTTAGTGTTGGAAGAGATTTAATGAATTTGAACATAAACACAAGGGAAGTAAAGGCAAAAAAAAAGAAAAAGAAAGAAAGAAAGAAAAAAAGCAACCAGCGGAATGGGGGAAGATATTTATAAATAACAGCTTTGACAAGAAGCTGTTGACCAGCAATTTTATATGAAAGCTAAGGCTACAAATAGGGCTACCTGATTTTGAAACCTTGTGCTGCTCTTATTAACCTCTAAATTAGACAAAATGTTTCTTAATTCATATTAATCATAGTATGATCTTTAAAATCTAATTTCAGATATCTTAGCAGCTTCTTATTCTCTATATACCACCAAAATAATTATGATTTTTCTATATAAGAATATAATAATTTACTTGAAATGATTCAATTTTACAATTAATTTCATGAGAAGTGTTCAGTTTGATGACAAACTGATGAATTTGATGATACTCAGTATTTGGGGATCCATCTTGTAAAAATTGGATACCTTGTTTGCTAAGCTGAAATCCTTAGATACTATAGTAATTCCCTGACCAATAAATCTCTTCTGTCAATGTTTGATTATTTTGTTAGTAAGGAATGATAAGTTTTCATGAAATATAGCAATTAAGTATTATATTTCAATAACCTCTCCCTGTGTATTATAAGTGATGTATACTTCTGGATAATAAGGAACTTCATGTTTTGAGCTTGGGTTATCATGAAGAATGATTCAACAAAAAACAAGAGCAATCAAAGGTCTGTGAGAACCATGAATATGTATTGTCACATCGTAATGGAAAAATATCTCAATGTTCATCTATAGTAAAGTAGATACATAACTATATACATAAATAACTGTATAGGTATGCAATTAAATGAATAAAGTTGAGCTATGTTTATCAACATAGACTAATCATTAAAACATGAAATGGAAAAGATAAGTTATTGAAGGACACATAAATTTGTATCACTTATAAAATGTTTAAGAATTCCACAATAATATATATGGTTTATGGATACACACATATGTACATACATATGTATATAATATACACATAGACGTACACATGCAGGTGCATACATTAAAATGTGCCTGAAAACAGTAGAATCATTATAATGATTACCTATAAAATGAGGAGGAGAACATGTGAGATTAGGATTGGCTTCATGTGAGTTGTATTTATAATGTTTACTTTCCTAGTCTTGATATCTACATGGGTATTACTTATAAATGTTTTTTTTTTTTTTTTTGGCATTACTGAAATGTTTCATAATAAAAATACCTGAGCAAATTTTCAACTTTGGGATTCCATGGAAAAACCACTGTGCTCCTGAAAAAGTTACTGATTGAGCACTTAATATTTAAAAATAACCTTATTTCTAGCCCTGGCTGGTGGCACAGTGGATAAAGTGCTAGCCAGCAAACGCAAAGGTCGCTGGTTTGATTCCCAGTCAGAGCACATAACCAGGTTGCAAGCCAGGTCTCCAGCCAGGTCCATAGCTGGAGGCAGGTGAGAGAGGATGTTTCTCTCTCCCTTCCCCTCTCTCTAAAAACAATAAATAAGCCCTGACTGCTGGTATAGTGGATAAGGAGCCAGCCTGTGAACCCAGAGGCTACTGGTTCAATTCCCCGGTCAGGGTGCATGGCCAGGTTGCAAGTCAGGTCTCCACTCAGGTCCGTGGCTGGAGGTGGGTAGGGGGCAACCATACACTGATATCTCTCTCCCTCTCTGCCTCTATCTCTTCCCCTCTCTCTAAAAATAATAAATAAATAAATCTTAAATAATAATAAATAAAACCTTTAAAAAGTAAAAATAAAAATAACCTTATTTTCTTATTTTGGCCAAAAAAATGTAATAAAGAAAATCCAAAAAGGAGGAAGAGAAAAATGTGAACCATGTGCTTTATTTTTTCTTTTCATTACACTCCATTATCTTGCTGCATGCTCCAACTGGTTTCTTAAATATTATATTTCCTCACCCTGGCTGGTGGCACAGTGGATAAGGCACCGGCCTATGAACCCAAAGGCTGCTGGTTTGATTCCCAGCCAGGGCATATAACCAGGTTGCAAGCCAGGTCTCCAGCCAGGTCCATAGCTGGAAGCAGGTGAAAGTCAACCATACACTGATGTCTCTCTCCTTCTCTACCTCTCTCCCTTCCCCTCTCTCTAAAAATAATGAAATCTTTAAAGAAAAATTTAATTAATATTATATTTCCTCAATTCCATAAAAATAATTTATTATTTAATAAAGCAATTTATTAGCTTTTAAGGAGGTGAAATTCTATTAAATAAATATATGCCTATATGTATAAAATGCAAGTATACATATATGTATTTTAACGTTCCAGAATATAAACCGTTAATATTATGTGCATGTATATAAATTAAGAAAGAACAAATGAGGATGTTTTCCCAAACTTGCTTGAACAATTGCTGCCTACTCTTACCTCTTGAGCTTGCAATGAACCTTCAAGCCACAGTGAAAAGCCCATTTGCCAGTCTTTATTAAGTTAGGATGGATTTTTAAAAATTATTTTTTTTAATTTTAAAAATAAAATAAAATAATAAAATTGTCAGCCAGTGTATTATTTACTTGAAAGACTGCTCTTTACTGAAATAAGTATTTGCGAGATATTTTGTCTGTGACCTACGGTGTACCTGAACACTAACCCCGCCCAAGTCCAGCTTTTGTACAAGAACATATTGTTGTACTTGCTGTGTTGTAGACACTGTTGTCAACAGCTGCATTTCCTTTTCTTCTAAGGTGAACATTCTTACACATAACTACTTACCTTATAATGCATGTAGTCATATGTATGTTTATGAGAATCCACAAATTTCTTCTTCCCAAAGGAGAGTTCATAAACTGAAGTTGACTTCATGGAATTGAGAAATGGGATATTTAAGAAACATTTATGAAGTATGTAGAAAGTTTAGCATCAGGTTTCAAGATTATCTCATTCGATACTTTGATAATTTATCTGATAGAGTCTTAAGATTTGATAAGGGGTTAAAAAGATAGTTTTTGAAGTTAGAGAGCCTAAGCACGCACCCTGTTTCTCCCACCAAGCAATTGCATGAGTTTTAACACATTGATTAACTTTCTAGGCCTCAGTTTCCTTATTTGTAAAGTGGGATTTTTCATTTGGGAAGAGTCCCTCTGTGTGGAGAATGGGTGAACAGATAGAAAACGAATGAATACATGGATTTAAGATAGAGGAAGATGGCTGTGAGATAAGGGATACTTGAAAGACTTTTTTTTTAAGCAAAAATTAAGCAGATTTAAGGAACAGAGAAAAGGAATCATGAGAGATAATCACATATTGTTCAACCTTGCCAATTGGATGGATGCTGGTATAGTTTATCGACATAGAAAATACAGCAGGGGTCCCTTTTAGAAAAAGGATGGGTACTTAACATCTTCACGTGTAAGTATAGTCATCTCATAATTAGAAAATAATACTCATCATCACTGGTACTGCTGTTAATCTGTACCTGCTACTCTGTGCCATTCCTAAAAACTGTTTATGTACATTCCAGCAGAGGGTTGTTGACTGGTGCATTTTCTACTGCCGGAATAGATGTTGCCTGACCTGAAGCAGTACCATTTCTGTTTTGGAGAAACATCCTGTTATCCACTGTATTGGATAACAAGTCTCTAACAACTCCAACACCTAGGACTTTAATTTGAGGCTCTTCTCTTTCTTTTTAAGAGTGTCTGTAGGTTCTTTGTTCTCAGAATCATCCCAGTTCAGAAGAAAATTTTAATATTGTTGAATTTTACAAGCAATGGAATTGGGAGTCTCTGCTCCTCAGAAACCCCGTGGACCCTATGAAGATTCATTTGGCATTGAAATCATTGCTAAGCAGGCAAGAGCATCATATCCCTGTAATTCAGAGCAATGGGCAGTGGTGTATCTTTGTCTTCCTCCTTCTAATAAGACACTCAGATGTTTAGTAATAGCAAAGGAATATTTGCTTCATGGCAAGTTTTGGTGTCTGTGTAGATCAAAGATATGCCAGGCTTATAACACCTTATGGGAAGGAAGTGCTGCGGTCACCTTTATTGGTATTGGGACATAGCATATACGTTTAATTTCTCATATTCTGTCATTTAGGAATTGCACTTGGATGCAATCAGTAGAAACTGGAAATAATGGTAGAAAAGTAGAAGTTTATTTCTGTTCCACATAAGGAAGTCTAGGGGTAGGCACTCCAGAGACAGTGTGGCAGTTCCATATACATTAGGGATCTAGGTACTTCTTATTTTCTGCTTCATAGACCTGGCACATGGCTTCCATCTTCAAAGAGACACTATAATCCTTGATGGCTGTTACTGCTCCAGCTATAAGGTTCTATTTTAGGTAGCAGGACAGGTGGAGGTGAGGGACCTGTAACATGGACAAACCTTGAATTGCTGTAAAACACCCTCCCCCACTTCTGGTTACATTTCAAGGCCAACTTTTAACCAAATGACAACAGCATGATCTTTTAGCTGGTTATATTGCTGCCCTGAAAAACCAGGATTTTGTTGTCAAGGAAGAAAAGAAGAATGAATAGTGGCTGATAACTAGTCCCCCCCTCATCTATTCTACTTAGGTATTGATAGAAGTATTTGATAGATGGTATTAAAATGGACACTGCTCTTTACAGTCATAAATTTCATGTGTAGGTGCCTTATTCTGAAATATCCCTGATAGATTCCTTTAAAGTTCATTAGTTATTTGAAAATGAAAAAATAAAAATAAAAAACCTGCTTTTTGTCCTTAACAGAAAAAGTTAAGATGCATGGTTCTATGAAGAGAATTGGATAACTACTCCCATGAATATGTTAGATAGTGAGGAACTAAGGGACCAACTAAAGAAGTCTATGTCTTGAGGTACAAATGCACTCAGAACCTTAGGTCTGTTAGAAGACTGCTATGTGTTTTCAACAGGAGAAAGTGAGGTAGGAGTGTTTCAAAAGCCACAAGTGAATATATTATGAATTATTTAAATAATTTACAGTGTTTATTAATCAAAAAGAAATTGATCTTGCTATATTTGATTCATTTGTAGTTTTAAGTATAAACACTTAACCTAGCTTTTATATACTTTAATATGACTATACCTACACTGATTCTAATTAATATTGATTTTGAATTAATATTAGCTTACAACAGTTATTTTTGGTACTTTTCCAGCTGTGTAAATACCCTTATGGCATAAATAGACTAAATTTAATCACAGAATTTACTGTGCTAGCAGTATTTATAACTTCATTGTGGACCCAATGTTTTAAACATCTGTCCTTCATTTACTAGATTTTTTTATAGACTTTTATAACACAGGACGAATTATGAGTATTTACACAAAGACACTATAGCACAATAGTACTTGGAGGAAGGAACAAAATTTCTGAGAAAGGAGTTTCTTTATAATGAATACTGTTTAGGTTAGTAACACTGCCTCCCATAAAAACAAATAGAGACCTACCTAAAATAAAATAAGTAACAAAATAAGTAAGAAAGCATTTTTAAGAGAGCTCCTGGAAGACTAGACTTTATAATATTAAAAATGTTGAAATCAGTTTATTTAAAGGGAAAGTTACATTTTTGGTTGTAGTTTTTAAATGTTTTGTTTTGTGTTAAAACAATCATGCAACTTTTCCATTAAGTAACTAGTTCTTCAAATGAACTAGCATTGTTTGACCTGAAGGGTGAGTTAGGAAGATACACAAAAAAAAAGAGAAACAGAGTTAGTAAATGGGACTTTCAAAAGTTCTTTTTCCCATCAAACAATGACTCCAACTCCGTGTTGGTCCAATACGGTTATGTAAAAGTTGTAGTATTTTATTTTTATAGTTCAATTTTGAGTTTGAGCCCTTCAAGTCTAGTTCCTCATGTATTTCCTCCAACTGATTTTATTTTGGATAAAATTATTTTTATCTGATTTTCCTTTGAGAAAACATCAACATTTGCTTCCTTGGCTGCCTGACAGGTAGAGTGAGTACTGAAGGACCCACAGGAATAGGCTTCACGTAGGAGACAGCCCACCCCATGCAGAGGTGCCTCCCAGGCTAGCCTTTGTCCTCGGAAAAGGCTGACCTGCAGGGGAGCACAAGTACTGAGGCTGCCCGGACTCTCAGGAACTCGCACATATTTTTTGTATGCATGCAAGTAGATGGGAGCAAGCAGTGTTCTTAAGAATGGCTAAAGAAAATCAGAAAAATAATAAACTTCTGGAACAGTATACTACTGGAACATGGGAATAAAAGCAAATAGCGCAAAGAGGTGATGAATTAGGAAGAGTGTTTGAAGTCATCAACCTACCTTGAAATCTAGATGCCTGTTCAAACTTATTTCATGTTATTATATGAGCATTTTATCATACTATTTATATTATATATTTGCTTTATGTGTGTACATATGTTATCCTCCCTAATTAGATTGTAGCTTTCTGTGAAACTACTATCTTTTTTTCTTCTTTGGGATCCCCTGTATCACCTAGCATCATCTCAATACTTTATTAGCCTAAAATAGAGATATTTAACTGGATCTGGATGGCAAATTTGATTAAGTTCTGACTCTTTGGTGCAGTGTTTTGAGGATTCTGAGGCTGCATCTCTGCCAATAGAAAAAATACAGTAATGAATTTGACCAGGGACTCTGTTTTGTTTAGTATTGTTGTGTATCTGTATCTAAGGGTGGTGCCAGACACTATGTAACTACTAAATAAATGTTTGTTAAATGAATGAATAAATGGTTCTGTAATAGTTGAGAGAAAACATAAGAATGGCATATATTTGCCCTCTGTTACTAAACTCTAAAATACCTTCTAATTCTAAATGATTAGTATAAATATATGTTAATTCAGCAAATGTTATATCAGCATCCAAATTCAGAAGCGGGACTATATGCAAATTGATAGACTCCATTAAAAAAATGTAGGTTCCAGGCTAGTAAGTTAATGAAGACAATTTTCTTGGGCTTTAAGTACCATATTTAAAAAAATAATGAAAAAAGAAAACCTCACCTAAATTAACTTGATAAATATATTTTAATTTTAATGTTATGCTAATATGCAATTGAGCAACATTGCTCTTCAATTTACATTGCAGTTTATGTAGAGTGAAAATTCATTACCCTGGAAGTGGAATAAGGTTCAGGAATGATTGAGTTCTTTGTCTTATGGAGGGCAAGGTCATACTGGACCATTTATATGATTTTATCATAACAGCAGAGTTCTAAAAGAGACTTCCTACATCTTTAATCTCAATCCTTTACACATAAAGTGTATACTTGGAAATTAAGCAATTAGATTTGTGAATATTTACCACTAGCTTTAACCAGTACTCAGATTTCCTGGTTTTAATATTGATGCCTTTTTGAAATGTCAGTATTTACCCATAATTTTTTTTTCTACATAGTAGTTTAAAAAGCTACTCTGCTGCCACACAAAATGCTCCATGGAGTGTCATCTGCAAGGGTTGTGGTAGGGTGGGATTGTGGGTGTTCGTTTGTCCCAATGGGTTTTTTGATGCATGTGAGAAAGGACAGCCAGAATAGTTGCCTTCAAAGCATGGTCACTAAAAATCTTTTATGACATTTGTGAATTATAAACCATTTTGATAATAATACTATGATAGTCTTTGCCTTTCATAGTGTGCTCATGTTTGCTCTGATGGCTCAAAAGCAATGGGAGGGAAAAACTGTTGCCCTTTCACCAGGCAGTGGTGGCAACAGGTGTACTCTTCACCATTGAGTTCTTTTCTGCCACACCCTTGATGAAAGAAAGAAAAATGAGCTTTTTTTTTGGAAATTTAGTGACATTTTATTCAAACCAATATATTCAAAGTATTATTTTGACATGTAGTCAATACAGAAGTTATTAATGAGATTTTTACATCCTTTTTTTCCACCTAGTACTAAGTATTAGAAATCCATTACCCTATGGCCTATTAAGTTCCAAACAGCCACAAGTGTATTGGGTGACTACTGTCCTTTTTTTTTTTTTTTTTAATTTTATTGTTGTTGTATTACATCCATCCCTTTTTTTCTCCCCTCTGTCCCCCTCCCCACCCACCCTTTCCCCCCAAAGTCAATCCCACCTGTTGTCCATGTCCATGGTTCCTTTATACTAGGTTCTTGTCTAAGCTGCTCCCCTTCTTTGCCTCTGCCTCCCCTCTCCCCCCTCCCGCTTTCCTCCTGACCACTGCAGGCCTATTCCTTGAAAAATGAGCTTTTTAACCTAAAAATGTTCTTCATAAAGTAATAAAAAGTATAAGTTTATTAAATCTCAAACCTTAGACTATAAGTTTCTCTAAGGCCAAGGTTCTACATTATTTTTTTCATCAGGATTTGAAAAGATTATTGTTATAGAATACATTCTCTATAGTTATAGTGATTTGAGAGATTAGATAAACATATTAAGAAGAATACTATTATTATGAAATAGGTGAACAAATAGAGAAGGCTTTTGTGGGGAAAATCCTTTCTAAATTTTCAGGAAAAATACTATCATTTTAATAAAATCAAGTCACATTAAGTAAAGCAAATTTTATTATACAAGTAAAACTAGAATATTTAATGATGAAAACAGTTCTTAAAGAATGGATGCTAGACACTTATGCACATGTAACAATGTAATAAAATTTCATCTTAATTTTGTTGATAATTTGCATTTAAAGTACTTTTTTATTTTGAGAAATAATTTTAGGTTTTCAGAATAATACTCCAGTAAAGTTATGGATTGAGTTGGGAATTGTATGGAAAAACTTATATTAATTTTGGAAAGTATTTTTTAAAAAGAGTGACTGGTAAAATGTAAAAGTAACTAATAATAGTTACATAAAACCAGTAATGAAGCCATTTACTCTACTCACTTTTAAAAAATTGTGGTTTCAGGCCCGTAAAGTATTATTTAGTAGTTGGGGGTTGGGGAGGGTTGCTGGTTACGACTAATCATACAGTGAGTACTCTAGTTGTTTTCCAGAGTTAATAGTTACTACCACAGATTTGCAATTTATAATGTGTAAGTATTTTAGTCACTAGAGTTGTCTGGATTATTTAGTATTTTGAAATTTTGTGAAATACTGAATGGCCACTTGTTCATGGAATGATAGGAACTTTTTTTCACAGCTAACTTGGAAATTATTTCTTAAAACTGATATGTCTTCCTAACAATACTGTTTTCCTTTTAAAAATTGCCTAGGATTCAGTTTTGGTTAATATGATTAAGAAATGGGACCTAAACTGGAAGAGTTAATCTTCAAGTTCAGCTTGAGCTGTGTTTACTGATCCTTTTTCTGTTCCTTGTTAATTGACACCTCACACTCTGTACTAATTAATGGGAGAGCAAGGGGCAGGTGGAGCCATTTCATTTTGATAACCCTTGTCAGCAATGCTTGTGTAACCTTCTTGTTTAATTATAGTGAATGTGCATGAACTTTCAAAAGCTTTTTTTCATGGGAAGTTCACTGGTCAAGGACAATTTTGCAACTGTCAGCCAAGACTACATACTGCATACAAAGCCATTTGTTTTGCCTCTTTAGTTAGGAAATCACACAAATGAATTTCACTAACTGAGGTACTACGTGCTGCTTTAAAACTAGACAAGTACAACTACCCAAAGAAATGAAAGAAATCCTCTTCCTTTCATCGTAACTTTTTTTGTTTGTTTTTTTGCAATGAAGGCAAGAAATTTTGTTTAAATAAGTACATTTAACTTTCGGAGTACTTAATGGATGAAAATATTAGAGTAATGTTTTCTCTGGAAAGAAGAGCCTAGGCAGGAAGTCAAAATAAATGGAACTGATTTACTTAAGAATTTGCAAGTTCTAGTTGTGAAATGACTAGATAAATGATTCTGTTGGAAAGGAGGTACCTACTAGAAGATGCATATTTTGCTCATTTCCATTTTAAGAAGACTGTTGTGTTTTTGAGTGTAAAGATGGGTTTAAGTAAAATAAATTCATAGTAGTTCTGAAGTTGGGGAACCAGTCTCAAACTTGTGTTCCAAGCAATGCATTATTTATTTGGGGGTAGCAGGAGAAAAGGAGGGAGGAAGAAATCAAAAAACACCTCCTTGGCTGTTAATACCTTGAAACTTAGTGGAAAGGAAATAACACCCAATTTATAAGAACTCCAATGTAAACAAACAGGAGCTATGATAGGAAATAGCACTAGGGCCAATTTATAAGACTTGGTCCATGTTCATTTTTCAGATAAAACTTCCTGTACTTACTCTTAAGCCATTTTGGGCCAGACCAAAACCAAAATAAATCTACCTCAAATGGTGAAAGGAAACATTTTAATTGGGTGATATTTTTGGAAAATCAGGAATAGTTGCTTCTGCTATTGCTATTTTGATAACATTTAATGTATTACTTAAGATAAAAGTATACATTTATGTAAACTTGCATGTTAATTATATAATTATAGCTTAATACAAATAATGAACTTTTATATTTTTGTGCCTAGTCAAGAGAATCTTCACTTAATTTAAATTTACAATTAACATGAAAATCCAAACCTGTGATTCTCATCAAAATCTATTGGTTCTCAACACAAAGGCAGCTTTACACACTCACTCCCTCCTTTCCCTCCAGGTGACATTTGACAATGTGTTTAGGTATTTTTACCACTGGGAGGGGTGCTACTGGCTTGTAGGAATGAGAAATGACAGATGTCCCCTGCTGGTGTGCCTCAGTTGGAGCATCGTCTTGTAAACCAAAAGGTCATGGATCAATTCCTGATCAGGGCACATGTATGAGCAGTGGTTTGGTCCCCAGTTTAGCGTGTGCAAGAGGCAGCTAATTGATGTTTCTCTCTCACATCGATATTCCTCTCCTTTCTCTACCCCTTCCTTCCCCTATCTCTAAAATCAATAAGCATGTCCTCAGGTGAAGACAAAAAGAAAGAAATGGTAGATACTGCTAAGTATCCTAAAATGTACAGGACAGTCCCCAACAAAACATAAATATCTAGTCCCAAATGATAATGCTGGGACTGAGAAACCTGCCCTACCTAAATGATGCTTTCTAATGATGAAACGCTACTTATTTATAATCAAAGGATTGTGAAGATGGTAGATGTTTCCTAAAAAAATGCTATACATTTAAAGAAGCAATCATATGTGGATATACAAGTGTTGGGTTGTGTGGGATTATCTATTATAACACATTCCTATTTTGTATTTTTCTCTCTCTTTCAAATTATAAATGATCATACTATAGGAATAAAAGTAATTCACTATTGTGAGATGATGAATGTTAACTAAAATAATGGTGAACTAAATGTGATAATTTTATAATATATACATATATCAAATCATTATGTTGTATACCTTAAACTAATACAATGTTATGTCCATTGTATTTCAGGAAAACTGGGGGAAAAGTGATTCAGGGAAAATAGTCTGAAATATAAAAATAGCAGTTACAGATTTTTAAAATAGTTTTTTGTTCAATTTTAGTATATTTATATTCAAAATGTAAGAAAGCACAGTAATTACTTGGCTTAGAAAGAATGTAATATGACCAGTTCAGGTGTTAGGTGCCATTGTGTTTGTAAAGCCTGTATTTTTCCTTGGTGTGGAGTAGGTATACATTAGAGATTTTCAGAAGGATTTTAGCCCAGCCGCTAAGTGTAGGACTCAGTTCATCAGATTTGAAATATTTATTCTCATCTTGTATTCAGTTTGTCGGTTTTTGCTAATCTATGATTATAGATAAAATTTAAAGCAGGTGTTTAATTACTATGGAAACAATAGCTTGATTCCCAATTAAATAGTTTAACTTTCATCTGCTTATTATTTTTTCCATGACAATAATGCCACTACATATAAGGTCTTTCCTAAAAGTATTGAGCCAATGTGTCAATATAATTAAAAGCTGGTGCTCAATACCTTCAGGACAGACCTTCGTATATGATGAGCAGTACTTACCAAATACCCTTTTTTGTGACACCCTGGTATTCATTGTTGGTCTGCCAGAAGTTGCTAAATCAGCTCTTATCAACTTCCTGTGTAATAGTGCAGGCATACTATGTGCAATTTAAAAATTATGTAATATTTTATACATACTCTGTAAGGCGTGTGTGTGTGTGTGTGTGTGTGTGTGTGTGTGTGTGTGAGAGAGGGAGAGAGAGAGAGAGAGAGAGAACACAAAAATATCTCTGTGCAGTGGTGGCACCGGCCCTCAGAAGTTTTCAGTTTGCATTGTTAATGCTATGTGAACATCGGCTGGCATTGAGATGTTGGGCTGCTTATTGAACTGATGTGTTCTCAGGTATTTTTGGCAAAGTGTGTGATATTTAAAGAGCTCAGCAGAAAATGAACAGGTACTGAAATATGTGAGAAGTGGGAAAGATTTCTATTACCTCAAGTATTTCCCCCAGAATAGCTTTCTATATAAATGAGAAGGAACTGGTTTGAAAAACAATTCAGTAAGTTTTTGCCTCCTACTTGCTGGGAGAGAAGTGTGACAGGCACTGTGGGCAGCGGTGCCGCAGACCACTTGGGAGATAGCAGAGCGCTTTGTCCACAGGAACACGAAGCTCATTCAGCTCAGGAACTGCAGTATATTTTATAAGGAAATCTGTGTCTAAAAATAGATGCTGAATGAAACTTCTTTTAGAGCGCAGGGCCATATGGTTGTAAAAGGGCCACTTTGTTTTATTGGAAAGAAAATATGAAAACTTTGCATTTAGGAGCAAGTCTTAGCTGAGGCTGTTAGAAAACACCTTTTTTTTGTACAGTTGCTAGGTAAGCATTCCAAAACAGATGTGCTTTCTAACTACATTGATTAAGTAACTACCTTAATCAGCATTTCTCAAATTCTGTTAGGGCATGCTCCTTTTGGAATGAAAATAGAAATCATGTAGCATAATTTTTCCCCTCTGAATTTTAGTAGGGGTTCAATATATGAATCTAAATATGAAATGGAAGAAAATTGTATTGAAGTTTTAGGTGACCCTTGCTGTTTATTCTTTCAAAGGTCACATGATGTGCCCCATTCAGAGTTGTTGTGTTTTTTTTTAAAGATTTTATTTATTATTTTTAGAGAGAGGGGAAGGGAGAGAGGCAGAGAGGGACAGAGACATCAATATATGGTTATCTGTCACCTGCCTCCAGCCACAGACCTGAATGGAGATCTGGCTTGCAACCTGGTTATGTGTCCTGACTGGGAATTGAACCAGCAACCTTTGGGTTCTCAGGCTGGCGGGTGCCTTATCCACTGTGCCACCAGCCAAGGCTCCATTCAGAGTTTTAATGTTATTTTCTATAAGAGGAAACTATGTTTGTATCTATGATGTTTATAAGTTCATGTACCTACAAAGGCCATTTCTATGGCATTAATTCAATTTCTGAGACTTCAGTATATAAAAAGACTGGGAATTGAGTTTTAAATGGGGCTTTATTAAAATGGTATTAAAGTAGTTTATGTCATAAGACTACTAATTGAAATGAATTAAAACATTTTAATATAAAGTCTATTTTCTTATGACAGAGGCAGGGAGATTGCAGAAATGATTGTGTTGTGGACTACTAATAAATATCTTGGAGCTCATGTTAGGTATAGTAAAGAAGAAAACTACTCTCTTAGCAGGATCCCATCCTGAAGTTATAGGAAGAAAACTTCAAATGCCTTGTTTTCCTCTCTGAGTACAGTATAGTAAATTGCCACTAACTTGATTCTCCTTGATGTGAGAGTATTTCCCTTTCCAGTGAAAAGCTGATACTGTTCAAAGTAAATGAAACGTAACATGTTTCCAGTTTAAACAACCCCCCAAAATGTTTCTCCATACCTGAGTTCCCTCTCCTCCAAGACCTCTGCCTTCTATACAGCACATGCCTGCCAACTAAACTTCTAGTTTGGTGAAATGGTTTAAATTTATATGTTCTTTCCAACTCTGATGTCAAAGACCCTTGAATTTACTTCAGATCTAGGAGCCATGATGGCAAACCTTCAACACTCACTTCTTTTAAAATGTGTTTATATGCGCTTGTGTAATACATTTTTTTGGGTTCCCTGGTTTTTTGAAGCATAGGCAAGTGAAACAGACTTCTCACACACAAAATATATTTTGACGTATGCATGTTTATACTACACAAATGAGAAATTATATATTACAACATGTTCTAATGTGAGGACTTTTATTTTCTGCATTATCTGAGAGGTTACAAGCCTTCACATATGATATGTCATTTGTTCAGTGTGACAGGATTGTGAGGCATAAGGAGGTTTCTGTTTTCTAGCAAGAACTGATGTTGAGAAATTGATTGCAGTAGAACTGAGATCTGTGACCCTTATTCCAAGGCACTTTCCATTGGACCACACTAAAAATTCTATTTTAAAGTTCAACAGGATAACACTGCTTATTAATAGTACTGTTGAATTCAGAATTGCTGAATATGTCTATAATTTTGCTCCTGGGGTTGACATTCTTAGCTAACAGAATGATGATTCTAGTAGATAATGTATTAGAATCTCATATTTACACACTGTGTATTTCTGGGTATTAAAGGAAGAAGTAACATTAATTTCTTTGATAGTGCTCTTAGAAGGCTTCTTTTCTTCTCTCTGATGATGAGAAATGATTCATCTTAAACACTGGAGATATTTCATGCATTTTAGATTAAACTTTTATCTGCCATGTGAGTGTCTCAGCCTTTCAGGGTTTCCCAGGTCAGTACTAGGGAAAACTTTCACAAACCTCAAGGTGTTAGGAGAGGGGTGTCCGATTCTGGTACCTCTATAACCCATTGCATCTGTGGCTATGAGTGTTGCCTGCCTAATTGTTGTCTGTGGTGCAAGCCATTCCCGAATGCACTCATCAAGGGTTTACTGTATCTATAAATACAATGTGAATGCAGATAATCCAACTTACTTCATTCATTCCAAAAATGTCACCTGTGCCAATTGTGTGCCAGGCACAGTTACAGATGATTTGGACGTGTCATAAACATGATAAAGAACCTGCCTGCAAAGTGCTGCTATTCAGGAGAAGACAGGCAACAAGAGTATAAACAAAAATTATCAAGCCAGATAGAAGTATATGATCAGAAGAAAATAAAATGTTAGAAAAGTGGGTGGTTACTTTTATTGGGATGGTCTTAAAACAAATCTAAATAATGAAATAAGAGCAGAATAAATATAGGGATCATGAAAGGAAATTCGTGCAGCACATTAGAGGGATAGGCAGAAAAGCAGCATTCTTGGAACATTTTGGACAAAAGGGGAAAGTGGTAAGAAATTAAGTCAAAGAAGCGGGCAGAAGCCACATCATGCAGGTCACTACAGTGAGTGTGCTTTTGTTTGCATAACTTAATGTATGCAGGTTTTAAGCGGGAAGTAATGTGTGATTTATCCTTTGTGGATGTAACTTTGAGTGGAGAACTCAGTTGGTGGCAAAACATAGTAAAATCAGTGGGGAAAAGAGGAAGGAGTTGCACAAGATTCTACAAGATCTGTAATAGGACCTTGGAGTAGAGTTTTTTGCAGTGAACTTAGTGAGAAGGGATTCAATCTGGGATATATTTTGGATATAGTACTCCCTGGTCTTGTCTTGATATCATGGATTGGATATAAGACCTGAGAGAAAAAGATGAATTAAGAAAGATCTAATGATTTGTGAACAGAAAATATCTCTTTTAGTGAGGTAAAATGCTAACAAATTGGCTAGTTGGCTGGCTTGCATTCATGCAGTCATGCTTTCATGTATTCATTCATTTTGTAGAAATATGAAGTATCTTGATAGATCCAGCATTTTGCATCTAACATCTTCAGTAGGATCTAATAAACTTTGTCAGAAGAGAAGACAGATTGGATAAATTATGGAGTCAATTTTAAAGTTTCAGCACACTTTTCAGAAACATTTTTTTAAGAAATAATTTTTGAATATCTGTTGTATAATTGTGACCAAAGTTTCAGTTCACTGGAATGTTGCTTTTTTTTAAAAAAAATATATCTGTTTACCATAGTTTAGTGTATCAAGAGAAAGTGAAGAACGTTGCTCAAATTTGTGTAATGAATTTGAAAGGCTTGATACAGTCTTAATAACATTTTAAATTAGCATATATAATGGTTAAACATCTGTTTAGGTTCTATTACAGCTCACATAAATTTATGGTGGTATCTTTATGTGTCACAGGACATTTGACAATACATCAGGGCTCCTTGTATAATCAGCATAACCAAGGTGCGCAGTATATCTCTGCTCATTTAAAATCATAATTTTATGTATTATATGGAGGTTGATATTTTAATTTTTATAAAAGTGTATTCCATATTGATCAATTCAATTCTGTATTCTTTTTTCTTTTTGATTCAATCTTTATTATATATTTTTTCCATTGTCATTTAGTTCCCTTATACTCACCTACTCCTAGCAATCACCACACTGTTGGCCATGTCCATGAGCCCTTTTTCCTTTTTGCTCAATCCCTCCACTCCCTTACCCCCATCCCATTAGTTGTCATATGCCCTCCATCAATGAGGGCATATGCCCTCTGTCTGTATTTTGCTTGTTAGTTCAATTTGTTCATTAGAGTACACATATGTGTGAGATCATATGGTATTTGTCTTTCTCTGATTGGCTTATTTCACTTTGCATAATGTTCTCCATGTCCATCCATACTGTTGCAAAGGGTAAAATTTTCTTCTTTTTTTATTACAGCTGAGTAGCATTTGATTGTGTAAATGTCCCATAGTTTTACCCACTCATCTGCTGATGAACTCTTGGGCTGCTTCCATGTCTTGGCAATTGTAAATAATGCTGCAATGAGCATAGGGGTGCTTATGTTTGAATTAGTACTTTGGGTTCCTTCAGATATGCTCCTAGAAGTGGGATTGTTGGGTCAAAAAGCAGATCCATTTTTAACTTTTTGAGGCATCTGCATACTTCTTTTTCCACAGTGGCTGCACCAATCTTCATTCCCATCAATAGGATGAAAGGGTTCCCCTTTCTCCACATCTTTACCAGCATTTGTTGTTTGGTGATTTATTGATAATAGCCATGCTGACAGATGTGAGATGGTATCTCATTTGGTTTTCATATGCATTTCTCTGCAGCATCTTTTCATATGTCTATTGGCCATCTGCATGTGCTCTTTGGAGAAGTGTCTATTCAGGTCCTTTGCCTATTTTTAAATTGGGGTGTTTGTTTTTTTGGCATTGAGTTTTATAGGTTCTTTATAAATTTTGGATGTTAACCCCTTATCAGATGCATCAGCGAATATGGTCTACCATTTTGTGGGTTGTCTTTCTATTTTGTTGATGTATTCATTTGCTGTATAAAAAACTTTTTAGTGTAATATAATCCTACTTGTTTCTTTTTTTTCTTTTTCTTTTGTTTCTCTTTCCTGGGTAGAACCTGTTATCTCAATTTACTTTTTTTCTCAAGTGTTTTACTTTATTAAAAGAAATTAAAACTAAAATCAGAAGTTGACGTACTAATTCATGGATTAATTTCTTGGAATCCGAAATGTTAAACCAGTTATCTGAGATTATCTGATTAAAAACATGGAAGAAAGAAAACCAAAATTTCTCCATTTCTCATGACCAAATTCCACATGCTTTTTCCTCAGTATGTGATTCTGAGGGCCAAATGCAGCTTGCTTTATTATTCATTTTTCTTTTTGAACTGAATGGTGAATGCTGAGCCATCATGTCAAGCCTGTTCTAAAGACGTCCGGAGTAACAATAAAGCCTTTGTGATGAAAATAGCAAAGGGTAGCTACTTATGATAAAAATTGTGAACTTTTTACCTGTATTCCAATTACTTTGTATCTCAACAGTCCTCAGTTTACTGATGGGAAAATCAGAGTTAAAGTAGATTATTAAGTAGATTACAAATGTTTTCACTTTCACTTATATACCTCAACCCCAAGACTGTTTAGATAATTATGCTGGTAGATGAGATGCCTGCTTTTATATTCATATATGCATATATTGTCTGATATGTTCTATACTTTTTATTAGGGACACTGATAATTAATGGCCTTTTATCTGTAAATTATTAACTTTCCAATATTTTGTATTGTTAAATATTGTCTTGCAGAGGTAAACTTTCTGCACTGAAAGAGCCACCCAGGTATACTAGTAGTCATATAAATTAACTTCAATGAAGGTAATTTCTTCAAGTTCAGAGGCAAGTGGAAGACAGAAGCATTTACCCTAGGAGGTTTTATATAGGATGATTGAAGATATTCCTAAAGGCAGTGAGACCTTAGTATTTGTTTAAGAGAAAGGCTATTTCACTCTGACAACTCATGCTGGAATTAACTGGTGTCATTTTTTGAAGGAGAACTTTGCTAATTGGAAACTCCCAATTGCAAATAATGCCAACACCTTTTTCTATTAATTATTTCTTCTTATAAGCATAGCTCAGTAAAGTGAAATTTAGCTTGGTAAAGCAAAACTCCCTGCAATCTTATAAAGGTTTAAGAGGAACTGTTGCAGTTTAATTAGTTTCCAAAGGCCCTATGTAAACTGTAATGATTGGTATTATTTTTAATTTTTTTTTTTTGTTTGACATTGGAGGCATTATGTTCATGTATTGTGGTGATGGCTTGCTGAGCAATTGCAAGGTTCATTATGCTACCAAGACTGTCGAGAGGCATTTATGGATGTTCATGTGCAGTGAACCCTTGAACTTCAACTGGTCATTCTTGTCTCCTGTGGCTGGAATTGTGGTTACTCTAAATGGCAGGAGAAACTTTAATTATAAAACTAGAAAAGAGGCAAAATTACCTAAGTTTAAAATCATAAATGGACTGTTAAGAAATGTACCTGCAGTTTTTTTCCCCTTTTACTATAATAATATTATTATACTCTCAAGGAAACTCATCATAAATCTAAGGTTTAAAATTTTTTAAAGATGCATTTTTGGCAGTAAATGTGTGCTTCTAAAATTTTGTGTTTTTATGTAAAGGATATTAAAAATCCATTATTTCCACTGCAGGGATTCTATTTATAGACCAAATACAAATTAAAAATTAATATGAAGTTTCAAAATATGACCCAAGCATTATACATTAAAATGGTAACTTTTGAAAATAAGGGAGAAATTTAAAAAGCAAAATTCAAGACATATGCATTTATCAACACGTAATTATGTGTCAACACTGAAATATATATCACAATAATTAGAATCATCTCTTAATGAGTGTCTTCCCACTAGACTTTTAAGTTCTTGAGAATAGAAGCATTTTCCTAATTAATCTGTATATACACCAACTCACCATGATCCATGAATAAGGTATGTTCAATGACATTTTGCTGAACTGGATTGAGGAGAGACTTGCATTTAGAAATAAAAAGTTACTACTGGAACATGTAATGCATAGAGATTGATGGTGAGAGACAGAATTAGCGAATTAGGCAGGGAACTCGCTTCTCTTCTCAGCTGCTTGGATTATGTACAAAGGACATTATGGAGCCACTGCAGCATTTTAAGCAGCTAATCATGTTGACAGTATTGTGGAGAATGGGAATGGGCCACCAGCTCTCTGACTCATCCAGGCTGGGATGTACTATCCTAGAAGCCTGGGTTGAACAAAGGTTCTTTTCTTTTTTTTCTTTTATTTTCTCTCTCCTTTTTCCTTCTTCTTCTCCTTCATTTTTTTTTTGTTTTTTTGTTTATAAGAAAAACAAAAAATAACCCACTTAAAAATTGTTAGTGTGGCTCTGGCTGGTGGAGCTCAGTAGATTTGGGTGCCAGCCTGTGAAACAAAGGGTCACCAGTTCGATTTCCAGTCAGGGCACACATCTGGGTTGCAAGCCAGGTCCCTAGTTAGGGGCGTGTGAGAGGCAACCACACATTGTTTCTCTCCCTATCTTTCTCCCTCCCTTCAATGAATAAATAAGTAAAAAAAGAAAGAAATACACGCAACATAAAAATTGCTACTTAATTATTTTTACACGTTACAATTTAATAATTTAAATATGTTCATATTGTTTGGCAGCTAATTCCCAGAAGTTTTTTTTATCTTTGTAAAGTTGAAACTCTGTCTTAGTCTGCTCAAGCACCTATACCATGATATAATAAATTAGGTGACTTAAACAATGGACATGGTTCTTCATAGTTTTGGAGGCTGGGTCAAGGTGCTGGCTTGTAGACTACTGGCTTTGCATGGCAGAGAGAGAGAGAGACAGAGAGAGACAGAGAGAGAGAGAGAGAGAGAGAGAGAGAGAGAGAGAGAGAGAGAGAGAGAGGAGAGGAGAGGAGAGGAGAGGAGAGGAGAGGGAGAGGAGAGGGAGAGAAAGAAAGAGCGAAAACAAAAATACAAGGGAACTAGCTCAGGTCTCTTTTCCTCTTCCCAAAAGGACACTAATCCCATCATGGAGACCCCATCTTCATGACCTCATCTAGTACTAATTATGTCCCTAAGACCCCACCCCCAGACACCATCACATTGGGTGTGGTGGCTTCAACATATGGCCATTGTAACAATCATAATCTTTTAGTAACTGGCTTATTTCACATAGCATAATGTCTTTAAGGTTTATCGAAATTGTTGCATGTGTCAGAACTTCCTTAAAATAATATTTTGTTGTATGTGTGTACATTTTCTTTATTCATTCTGTTATTGAAGAAAATTGAGTAGCTTCCCAACTTTTGGCTATTGTGAATAATGTTGCTATGCACATGGGTATATAAATATCTTCAAAACCCTACTTTCAGCCCTGGCTGATGGCACAGTGGATAAGGTGGCAGCCTGTGAACCCAAAGGTTGCTGGTTCAATTCCCAGCTAGGGCACATAACCAGGTTGCAAGCCAGGTCTCCAGCCAGGGTCCATAGCTAGAGGCAGGTGAAAGGCAAACATACATTGAAGTCTTTCTCCCTCTCTGCCTCTCTCCCTTCCCCTCTCTCTGGAAATAATAAGCAAATCTTTTTAAAAAATGAAAAAGAAAAAAAAATAACCCTACTTTCAATTTATTTGGGTATACACTCAGAAGTAGAATTTCTGCATCATATGGTAATTCTATTTTTAGTTTTTCAAAGAATCCGCATACTGTTTTCCATAGCAGCTTCACAGTTTTACATTCCCATAAACATACACAAAAATTTCAATTTCTCCACATTCTTGCCAGTGCCGGTTATTCTGTTTGTTTGTTTGCTTGCTTATTTGATAGTAGCCATCCTATTGGGTGTGAGGTGATAATTCACTGTGGTTTTATTCTGCATTTCCCTTATGATTAGTGATGTTGAGCATCTTTTCATATTTGTATCTTATTTAGAGAAATGTCTGTTGAACTCCTTTGCCCATTTTAAAAATTGGGTTTGTTTGTTTTTGCTATTATTGAGTTTTAGGCATTCTTTATATATTTTGGATAGTAACCTTTATCAGATATGATTTGCCTATTTTCCCTATTAGGTTATTTTTTCAAGCTGTTTATTATATCCTTTGATGCGCAGAAATTTTACATTTTTATGTGATCCAATTAATGTATTTTTTTATTGCCTATGCTTTTAGTGTCATATTTAGGAAATAATTACCAAATACAATGACATGAACCTTTTCCCTTTATTTTTTTTCTAAGAGTTGAATAGAATTAAGTCTTGGATTTAAAGTCCTTAATTGCTTTTGAGTTAATTTCTGTGTAAGGTACAAAGTAGAAATCTAATTTTCCTTTTTGCATGTGGATATCAAGTTTTCTGAAGATACTGTTTGTTAAATAGACTGTCCTTTGCCCATTGAATGGTCTTGGCAACCTTCTTGATCCTCTTTATATACTACTGGAGCAAAGGAAAGAGCCTTTAGTGCATGAGAATGAGGGAATTACCGAAGACAGACTCTTGGGGAGACACCAGAGAGTTTCTAAATAAGTTAGCCATGGAGATAGTTCCAGGAATGGAATGCTGAAACCTTGTCAGATCAAGAGCACAGAAGGAGGGATCTAGAGCATCTCCTTAAACCAGAAAAATATATACATACAATGTTTTTCTTGTTTCAGTGGAATTTCTGAAGTAGGAGGAAATGTTAAACGCATGGAAAAGATGACTAAAAGGAACCACAGGAAATATAAACTGTAGTGGGAAAGGCAGATACATAAATAGTTATAATACAGGTAGATATATCATAGAAATGATACAGATAAAGTGCTGTGGAAGTCTAGAAGAGTAAACAATTACTTTTGATTAGAGAACTAAATGGGTCTTTCTGGACATGCCCATCAAAGTTTGCTTTCAACTTCAAGGTTGAAAGCAAAAAGAACCAATCACGATGAACTTACACAGAAAATAAAGTCATTAGGAGGATATTTGATAGTTCATAGGTTTTCTAAGAGTATATGAGAGCAAGCTTGGAGGAGACACAGCCTAGATCAATACTTGACAATTTCACCACCAAATTTATCTGGTAATAAGGACACCACTGTCAGCACCAATTTGGGCAGACCCTCCCTCCCACTTATGTTGCCCACATCATCAGTGCTACATCTGGATGCAGCCACTAGGCCTGGTGCTGCCACCACAATTGCCATCTTTGGAAAATGAATGTAGCTGTTATGGTTCCTCCCACCACCAGTCACAGCGAATGCCCTCAGATCCAGGACATGTGTATCTGATTTGCAGGGTTTTGGTAATGTACTCAGGACTATAGGAGAGGCACACAAAGTATCCGACTTTCTTTTTAGCTTCTTTTTTGGTAGAGTTCTGCTTCAGATCAATGGAAAATGCTCAATATACAAGAAGTGAAAAGTGCTTGAACTTGGGTGGCTACAGAAGATGTCAATATCCACAGAATGAGGAGATGTAGAAGAAATAATGTGTAGGTGTGCATTGGCAGATGGAAACGTGGGTCAGCAGTTCAGGAAAAGATTTATCCTGGTAGTCAAAATGATGTCAAAGAGATCATTGGGAAAGAGTCATGATCACCTATATTTATATGAACTTAAGAGAAAGAAACTTGGCTGGGTAGGCCCTTATCATGATAAACAAAGGAAAAGATTCCAGCAAGTGCCTGGTAAATTGAAGTTGTTCAATTTACTATTAAATGAATGATGCTCTTAAGAAGGGAAGGACTTGCAGTGTCCAGTATTGCTCAGGGATGAAAAAGATCAAAGACTAAGAAAAATTCATTGTATTTATTCACCTTGAAAGAAGAATTTTATTAGAATGGTGGGAATCTGAGAGAGGCAAGTAGCAATTTCAGAATGGGATTTGTAGTGGTAACTAGAACAGTAGGCTAGGCTTCACTGGGATGAGATTTGAACCAAGACTTGAGGGAGATGATGGAAGAAGCTAAGGAGTCATCCAAGGAAAGAAAGAGTGCTTTACAGAGACAAGTAGCAAATACAAAGCTCTGAGCTGGAGTCTTGTGTGTTTGAGGAACAGCATGAGGAAGAGGGTGAATAATAGGAGAGGAGCCCACTGAGAGCATGGGACCAGCTCTTCTAGGACCTTCTATGCCATCATAAGGACTTCATAAGGACGGCAAAAGCATCTGCTCTAGGATGGACAGCTCTTTCATGTTTTCTGTAGCCCAACATGAAATTAATCTGTAACCTTTTATAAAACTCAGAAAAACTTCCAGGTTGCTTTTCATAAGCTATTTCTATTTGTAACATCTTCCAGAAAGAGATAACCAACACAGAGAGAGAATGTTATATGAAAGTCTGTCCCCAAAGTATTGAGCAAAAACTGTTTTAATTGTATTGACACATTGGTTTAATACTTTCTGGACAGACATTTTACAACCAATGCAAAATGAGGCAAGCGTGTTTATTGAAGAGGCTAGGTAAATTATGATTAATAACTTAGAATTCTTTCACCTGGCTTCATAGGGTGAAGTGATATTCTGTTTGTCAGTTTCTGATTATAACATATCATCTTAATAAAAAAGATTAAAAATTCTTTTACTACAAGTGTTCCCTGAAGCTATTTCTTTAGAACTTTCTCCTCCTTTTTTCTTTACACATCCTTTGGTGGAAGTGCTAATGAGATGTCCTGAGGACTTTGAGGTGCTTCCACTGTAAACTTTTGGGAGACCACAGAATAGAAATTATAATGACTATTTAAAGCAGATTGGTTAGTTTAATGGACCTTAAATCATCTGGAGAAATTCAAGTTGTACTCATTTTGGTTAAGTTTGAATTTGAATGTTTTCTTTGGCATAATCCTTAGGATAACTCACTGCGTGACTCATTTTTCACTTTTAGCAGGGTGTTTGGTAGTAGCGGACATAACTACAGAGATGGCCAACTAACTATGGTAAGAGATGTAGAGCAAGGTGGTCTTATAAAGGAATGTCTGTATAGTAAAGACTTTTTGTAATAGACAAGAATAGTATTACAATTTTGTTTCCATCATCCTGGAAAAGAATTTTGTGTCTAAATGTGTTACTGCTTTTATTTCATATTGTGGTCACTACAATTCATCCTCTTTACTTCCACAATGTAAGCATCTTGCTTTTTTTATGTCACATACATTAAATATCTTTTGATTTTGCTGTAATGATCTTGACAGAGCACAGAAACAAAGGGCACTAACACTGATTTCACTTTCTGTGATATTTTCTGATAAGGTCTACATGTGGGTGTTTCATTTATTTCTTTATTTTTTTAAAAAAAATATAGTTGTTTAAACATTCAAACCAACCCTCAGTCCTGTGAACATTTGCCATTGTAACAGCGTCTGTTAGAAAGGTTTTAATGAGATTATCAAAAACTTACTTCTCATTAAAAAAATTTAAAACACTAAACAGCTGTGCTTTATATCTGGGGACAGGTGAAGGAAGATAAGGGAATTATATTTATACATATTGGGATACAGTATGTTTCAGGCATCCTTTTGGTATCAACCATCTGTCATTAGGAAAATATTTGAATATATACAGTTGACTTCTGGCTGATAGAAGACATGAAAAGGCTCAGCATATCATGAATCAAAACTGAAAATTATAACAAGAATATCTTATTTTTATGAAAATACTTTATATGCATTTAGATTTTATATCCATAAATTAAAAAATTAATTTTTTGCAATCTTTGTATTTCTTCTAGCATCAACTTTTAAGACTACTATGAAATGGGTATGTCATACACTGGCAGCACTGGAGACATTCTGTGAAAAGGCTGGTATATGTTAAATAAAAATAAAACTTTTTTCTGTTATGTCTTTTCTTTAAGATACTTTTTATCATGTAATTCCCTATATACATATTTAGGTTTTTCCAAAGAGTATGAAAAATAGATTTTGTAGGAGCTGTCTTCATATGGTGTATGAACTAAGCCCAGATTCTTTAAGTATTTAAATAAGATTTATACTTTAACTGCTTTTATTTATTTATCTTTGTGTATACTATAGTGTTCCTTTTTTATTTCAAACATATAGTCAGAAGGAGTTATGAGGAAACATACAAGAAAGAATAAAACTTTATTGATATTATAGTTTCTATTTAAAATTTTATCTTCAGTTTACTTCTTATTTAATATCAGTTAAAGTTGGATTTGCATGAATTTCATGCACAATTGGCTTTAGGATGAAATAGAATGGTAGGAATACTCTTTAAGGAGTTGATGTATATATGAAACATGTTCAGATTTTTTATAGTGGCTAACATGGATGCACAAAGGTACTTGCAATTTTGATTTTCTACTCAAGGATGCTTTAGCACTAATTTGATTAAAAATTACATATATATATATATATCCCTTTATCCCTTGACTACCTCTGGCCTCTGGAATAGAGCTTCAGGTAAGTCCAGTTAGTAGCTTTGATGGTTCATGATTTTCATATTGTGTAACTTTATATTTATTTATTTTAAGATTTTATTCATTATATTCCGAGAGAAGGGCAGGGAGGGAGGAAGAAAGGGAGAGAAGCATCAATGTATGGTTGCCTTTCACCTGCCTTCAGCTAAGGATCTGGCTGGAGACCTGGCTTGTGGCCTGGTTATGTGCCCTGGCTGGGAATCAAACCAGCAACCTCCGAGTTTGCAGGCTGCTGCCTATCCACTGAGCCACATCAGCCAGGGCAATTGTGTAACTTTAATTTGGAGGAGTCTGGGGCCAAAGTGTTAACAATTATAATACTAGCATATGCCCACTCTTATTTAAACGAACAGCAAAAAATCCCTTTCTTGTCTAGTTCCTCACAGCACAGCAAAGCAGACCTGGAGACTCCTCTGTGTGGCATGAAAAAAGCTGCTTTTGTTAAACCAGACTCATCTGCTGAGGGAAAGACTGAATCACACAGTCCTTGTGGCCTCATTCATCCTCTTATTCTTTCCCCTAAGTGAGCAAAGTTGCCTCATTATACCTCCCAATGCACAGACATTGAGGAAGAAAACCCCTCTTTCCTCAGTTCCAGAACATCTCACTCACCTGAGTTGCCTTACTTACAAAATGTGGTTGATAATATCTGCATTGAAGGGCTGGGAACATTAAAAGGAATGTATACAAGACACTGCTTTAAATGAATGATAATATCTATTTTAATTGTTATTATCATAGTTTTTATTAAAAAAAAAAACAATATATTTGCTATGGAGAGGAAATCTCTCGTTGGAGCTGGAATTGCTTACCTCTGAAGACACTGATGTGGCTTCCACAGTATTCCGTGTTCCCCTTCTCTGAAATTGCCAGATTGGGGACTCAGTAAGAATCTCAGGCAGTCACCTTCGTTGAATGAAATTCACCAGTCCCCACAGTTTCTGAGGCCTGGTCCTCCTGTGCAGACCGTTTCTGCCCCAGTTATTCTCACAGAGCACAACCATAAGGGTCCCTAGGGAATGAAATGCTGGTAGTAGATCCTGCCAACTCTAACCAGTCCAGGCCTATTGGCATTGGCACTCCTACTGTTCTCACCTGCAGATGAGGGTGAGGATGCTGCACAGGGAGGCAGTGAGGACTGAAGGAGGTCGTATATGTCAGGTCCAAAGCATAGCGCCTAACAAACAATACACATTCACCAAGTGGTGTGTGTCATCATCATCATTGTCATCATCCTATATTCTATCTAGAAATAACTTATTTAATTTCCCTGGGTTCCCAGCTCCTACCAAGACATCTGCCTCCCATTCAGTTTTAGATTTTGGGAGGAGATAGTTATCCTACAAGGTCATGGATTATTCTATAGTGATTAACCAGAGGCATGGAAACAAGGAACAGACTGAGAGTGACCAAAGGGGAGGAGGGAAGGGGAGAAGAGGGGGAAAGAAGAGGAAGAGTTTAGTCAAGGATCATGTATGAATGACCCATGGACATGGACAACAGGGTGGGGATTGGCTGTGGGAGAGGGGATGGGCATGGCAGGGAAGAGCAATGTAGGGAAAATTGGGACAACTATAATAGAACAACAATATAAAAACAAAAATCTCACATTTGATTAAACACTTGGTTCACTATTACTAGGGAACAAGTTTGCCCTTGTTAGCCATTAGTTGAATAACACTGAAATCGGGTAATAAACTAAACAGAATATGCATATATGGAGTTAAGGGATCCTGGGGCAGTCTAGAGTTTTGTTTTGTTTCTGTTTTTTGTTTTAACTGTAGAACTTTCCTTAGCAGAATTAATTTTCATTGGTAGTTTAATTATGTAAGTTGCCTTTATTTCTCTTCCTACTCTTTAATGTTAATTGCTTTTTGAGTCTAGTCTGCTTATCTTGTATGCAACCTGTGCATATCCTTGTTATATTCATGGTCTGAATGAGCTTTTGAAAAGAACTCTGTATTCTCTAGGGAAGTGATATTGTCATAGAGTTAAGATATCCCTATTATAAAATTCCATGAAATATCTTGTGCTGATGGGTTTGGTTGTGCTGATGATCAAATTATGCCCTCCAAGTACACAGTGCTCTAGTGTTTTAGAAGAAGGCAGTTTGGGGCTCATTTGTTCTTTTTCAATGAGTTGTAGACAGTAGCAAAATTAAAAGACCAATGTTGAAAGCCTATATCAGATGATACTGTCATTTACATTCCATAATATCCAGGCTCTGGACTATTAATAAAGAAAATATTTGTATTAGGTGAAAAAAATGGTTTATGCTATAGATTGGTATTTAATTTATATTAAGATATACTGTATTCAGATTATTTTGTAACAAGTGAATCCCCTCTAGTCTATAAATTCTTCAAAAAAGATACCTTTGATGTATGGTTGTTATAAAAATTGTGTTTTCAGTCCTTGAAATTTGTACTTACTGAATAGTTATTTTTTTTTTTTAATCTTCTAAATGCCGAAACCTGGTTTACAGCAAGAGTTTTGAATTTTTAAAGCTTGGAGTGAAATCTGGATGCCTTTACATTTGTGTGTGAATTCTTTTGTTGCCAGTGGTAACTGTAGAGAATTTTTTTTTCAAACAGCACCCTTTTCATAACAATGGTCTTCCCAAATATACTGTGGCGTAGCTTTAAACCTGATTAAGTCTGTCTTGGACTCCCCCTTCCTCTCTCTGAGTAAATGGAGGAGAAGTTTGGCAGGCCCCATGCCGTGCACTTGATTGATGTCCAGAACATCTGAAGGACTTTTGTGTCCTGCCCGCTCTCCATGAGCGCATAATGTGTGAATGCTTAAAAAAGGTCAGCCCTTATCACATGTAATCTAGGCCTGAAAGCAGATCAGCGGTGACAGTCATATCCCGTCAGAGAGAACACAAATCATCCTTGCCATGCCTGAGACAAGTTGTGGGACGTTTTCTCTATCTTTTTTAGCCCTTCCCACTCAGGGAGACCTTGGCAAAGCCATGAAAGCAGAGGGAAGACGTGCTCAGAATAATGTGTCACTCCTGGGAGGGAGGGAGGAAGGGACTGCTTATTTGTAATGATGTGATGGTCTTCCACTGCAGCTGAAGGGAACTTGGGGTTGTTAATGACTGGTGATGTGGAATGCTGCAAATTAGAATGGGCTGGGGAGGCAGGAGACAGCCTGAGAAAAGCAGGCTGAAGCTGTGGTCTTTATAAACTCCAAAGTCAGGAAAAATATTTCTGTACAGTTGAGTTCTATTCATTTTTTTTTTTTTTTCGCCATAGTGGAGTAACTTTTTATATCAACTAGTGTATAATGTAGTATATGTAAGTAGATAGCTAAAATTAAGAATAATCAAATGAAATTTCCAGTACCTTTCTGCATGCACTTTTCTATTTTTGGCACATGTAATATGCAAGTTTGAAAAATATTTTAGTGCAAAATTCAGTGGAGTGGTAAGGACTTCAAATGCTGTAGCTTCGAGTGAGGAGCAGGAAATAGCTGTTGTTTTTAGGTGTCCATGTGTTGGATGGAAATTTAATTAAAAAGTAGATGTTTGTTAGCAGGGATGTTCAAGTAATAATAAAAACCACTCGCTACATTTTCTTAGATGAAAAGGAAAATATTTTTTACCCTGTCTCAAAAGCTTTACCAGCTTCTTTTGAAGGTAATCAGCTGCAAAGGTAATCAGTCAGTTCACACAATGGGGAATAAGCTGTGCAGATACTTGCTCCAGGAATGAAGGTGTTGCTTCCCACCTATAGGGTCAAGTCAAATGGTGAGACAGACGACCCTGCCCAGTTTTCCAGTCTTCTCTTCCAGGCTGGCCCAAAGCCCTCCAGGCTCAGCCCGTATCTCAGACGCTCGTATTCCCTGCAAACGCTGCTCTTTTTCCTGGTCATAAATGTCTGTACTGTATCTGTTCTCTTAGCTTGGTCTTCCTTTCCCTCCTTCCACCCAGTGAATTCCTACTTATCTTTGAAGACCTAGTTCACATGCCTGTTCCCCACAAGCCCACTCCCCAGCCCAGGCAGTGAAGCTTTGTTTATCCACTCTACTTTCCATGATCCTTCCTTGCGGCAGGCAGTCACTGGGCTGCGCTGTCACTGTTTGATTGTCTGTCTGTTTTCACTCATTCCAGGGTCAGTTCTGTCCTGGAGGCAGGTACTTTTTCTTTTTAATATACATAATTTTATTACCATTTCTTTAGGTGTCTGTGTGTTTGAACAGAAGGCTAACAGAAAAGCAGCTGTTGTTCCAAATATATTAACAGGGATGTTCAGGTAATAAAGAAACCAACACTCACCTCATTGTTCAGTGCTTAAAAAAAAAAAACAACCCAAATTCCCAGTTGATACTAATTCCTATGAGTTTGCTGTGCTATGATACACAAGTCTGGAAATGAAAGAAACTGTAAAATAGAAACATTTAACATCAAAGCCTTAAAATCTAACTGTATATAGTAGCCCCTTAAAAGGCTACAACTTTTTTTTTTTTTTTTAAGTATTTTCTCTACAAAGAATTCATCAGCCATGTGAAAGTGTGTATGGCTTTTATATGGAAACGAATGCTGAGCTGCACTTGAATTCATGCTCTTAGCAAAACAGTTGCCTGGGCCACAGTACTCTACACACATCCTCCTGTTAAATGTTTTGATAGTCCATGCGCCAGACAGTCCCCCAAGCACATTTTAAAACTATATAAATAGTGTGTGCATGTATGTGTGTATGTGTGTGTGTGAAGACAAGTCACAAATCAAATTGTTAAAAAGGTAATATCATGATTTAAAACTTGTGCTTCTGTTTCAATTACATGAATATTTAATGAATTAAATAAAAATAACAAGTAAATAAATATTTGCCTTTGTGGGTATAATTGAACATTTTAAAACCTTGATTTAACGTTAGACATACTTTGTACTTTGTATCCTTGTTTTAGTGTTCCCATTGTGGGAGGAACAATTTGGTAAATGTTAGATTAAAGCACATTATTGTTAATAAGGGTTTGTTGTTGTTGTTGTTATTGTTGTTTTTTGTCAGAAGACAGGAGAGTAGTGAGAGTTGTCAGGAAATTGCTGGCCATTTTCAGAACTCTTTTCTAGGTTCTGTAATCAGTTGTTTATATTTATTTATTTGCCTAATCTATATAAAATCTCAACAGTTGGGTAATGAATAAACCATAGAACAGAGTTTCAGTAATTTGCCCAGGGTTATACAGATAGTACAAGCTGGCTCTGTACTCCACAGTACAGACTCGATAAATCTAGAATAAGGGGGCCTGTATAAGAATTCTATAATGACATGTCCTATCCACATTGATAGTACAATCTGTAACCCTTTTCTATTTCCTTCTTCTCTCAGATATATTTTCAAATCGAGACCTTTCAAATTCAGAGCTTTCTTCAAAACCTCATTTGGTGTGTACTTTAAGATGAGCGTGCTGAATCCTATGCAAATTGCAATTGCTTTGCTAAGCCAGGTTTCTCATCTACCTAACAGGAGTGTTATTAGATCTTCTGAGCCTCATCATCTGGAACCTAATTATGTATTTTATAGAACATCTCCTTCTGTGATGGTGTTCAGCATATGTTCAACTATATAGAGAAAATGCAAGGAATTAATGGGGATGCATCTTGAATTTCTTAGTATTTTAAATGAGAGAGAGAATTTTGTGTTAACAAAACATTTGGCTAAGTGGAACCCTCTCCTCACACTTCTAATTTTCACTTCTCCTCACATGGTTGAAAGTTTAGATTCAGAGGTCCATCCTACTCACTGAAATCCAAAACTTTTTAAATTTATCAATACAGTTGCTCAAAAACCTTTAGTTATTATATAATACACTGTACAGTCTAAACTTTGTAACCTGTATTCAGAGTCCTGCACTATCTGGTTCTACTTGGCCTAGCTTTCTCTCCAACTGTTTACTAATAGAAGCTCTCGCTCCATTAAGTTTTTTATTTTCATGCTCTTGCACAAGTGAAATATTTAATCTTACCTCTAATTCTTGTTCTTCTCTTTCCATCTCCTCTATTGCTGTGTATAAGTGCAATATTTATATTGCAGCACCCAACTTTCCCTTCAATATTTACCCAGTATAATCCATCTCTTACTCTGATTTTCCATCTTTATTCCACTTGACAACACTTTATTGTAAAATATCTTACATTTTTTTACTTAGTTCATATATATATATATATATGAATATATGAACTAAGTGCCTTCAGGTGGAGGAGATGAGTGGCGAGTCCTGGGACACCTGTCCTCCATCATGGAGACCTTCTGTCCCTAACTGCCCTCATCGACTCCATTCTGAGGGAGAACGAGCTAGCCCCAGCTGCCTCAGCCACACCTCTCGCAGATGCTGGGGCTGGACCCCCCTCAATGTCCATCACATCCCCCAAGAAGTGCCTCAGTGTAGCCTGCCTGGAAAGGCCACCCTCAGGGAGCACTATGGACTCCAACCAGGACACCATGGACTCCAACTTGGACAACCTGCAGACTTTGTTGATAGAGCTGGGCCCCATGGATGTGGGATGCAGTGACTTACTGGTGCTCTTCAAGCTGGGGTTGGGCTCCTACTTCTTTGAGGGGGATGACTATGCAGACAACCCCACTATCTCCCTGAGATCCCCAAAGCCAAGGACCCCACTGTCTCCTAGAGCGCCCAGGGGGAGGGTGACTAAGCAGCACTGTGGGTGTTCACAGTCAAATAGTATTTTGGGTTTTTACACAAGCTCTTTCCCCTTCTATAGAAATATACAGGTATATACACAGACAGACAGACGGATGGACAGATGGATGAGAAAGGCAGAGATCTGTGAAGTACAGGCTCTACAAAAAATTTTTTTTTCCCACTGAGGAGAGTATATCTATATATCTATATCTATATCTATATAATATCAATTGCTTCTTCTGTGGTATTATAGATTTCCCAAGTGCATGTACTTCAACTAGCATACAGTACAAAATCAGAAATGGTTGCTGATATGAATAGTTTTTAGATGAATTAGGATTCTAGGGAGAAAGCAATGAGTCTCTCTTTATGCTTTGAACCATCTGTGGATGCCCATATTGGGCAAATGCGAGCTGTGGGAGCTGTCCCACATTTCAGCCATTTACTTCTTGTCCCAAAGCACAAGGCTGGGTTCCAAATTGGCAGTGGAACCATGTTGTGATGTGGCTCTGAGCCCAACATAGAAGGCTTGAACAAGAGATTCTATTGCTTGATTTTTGTCTGCTTTTCCCACATGTAACCTCTCTGCTCCTAATCGCTCTTATTCATATTAGTTATGCCTCAATCTCCCTTCTTAACTTAAAGGGATGTGAATAAATGATACTAAAAGACTACTTCATTCACCACCCCCAACTTCCATTGTCCTGACAAGTAACTTTCATGGCTGCTGTGAAACACAAAAGGTGTAGTTTCTTAAGCTTAATATATTCCAGGATTTCTGTTAAATTTCACCTCATAAAAGTGAATTGTAGGTATTTGTAAAGCCACAAAAAGCAATTGCTGGGCTACCTTAAACTAGAGAACAGATGTGAATGGCATGTAGTAGGGTAGGGCTAGGAGGTACTGGTATCCATGTGTGTATGCAAGGGTAGGGGTGTCCCTTAAAGATGGCAGAGAGTTTTTCCCAAGGTAATAAATCTTAAAATATCTTGTAAACACATCTGATGATGTCTTAGATACAATCATTGAAGCATGTCTGTGTTCTCGTGAATCCTTAATAATGACTTCTCTTTGTATCTATCTGTAGTAGTATTGCAGTATCTACACAATTCATTTATATTTCTTGCTATTCTTTTATTGTCACTTCTCAGAAGAAAGAAATGAAATAGCCTTTTAGAAGTTTTTTAGTGTCAAAAAAAGTCACTCAGAATATCATGGGAAATAAAATTTTACAAAATGTGCATTGTTTACATTGAACGATATTTTAAAAAATGAATAACTTACAGTGGTTTTATTTACATGATAAGTGGTTAGGTTCACAGTAGTTCTAAATTTCTATATAGAAAACTTGAAACATGGTCATTTTAAGATAATTGATTAAAGAGTAGCTGAACTGAAATATTTTAACTGAAACTATTTATTAGGGATGACTTTTACATGGGACCCTTTTTCATATCTGTGCACTTGATTCAAAGGCATTTGCTTCATTAAATGTAGATACAGTGTGCGAAAGCTACCATAACATGATACCTGATGTGTTGCAGTGTGTCTATCATATCATCAAAAATAACACTTTATTTCTGCCTGTCTTTCTACAATTCCCAAACATCAATTTCAGCCCAGAGAAGACCTTGACCACGGACATAGTCTATTTCCTGACAGTCAATTGTAGGTGTGCACTGCTCTGGGGACCCTGCAGAGCAGCCGAGAGACTGGGGGGACCTGGGCTCGGCCATGCCCCTGTGTGGGCAGCCAGGTCAGAATCTCTTCTTAAGAAAACAATCCTGCTCCTGGTCCTCACCGCCCTTTGTTGTCCTCCCCACGAGGTGATCTGTTGAAGTCTGTGCGGTGACAGCACCAGTTTGTAACAGGCTTGCGGTCCAAGGTCCTGTCTCGAGCTTGCTGGCAGGCTTGCCTGAAGCTCTGACAGGAGTGGCAGCAGAGGAGTCTCAGTGAAAGAAGGAAAGGCAAGAAGCAGGAGGCTTCAGCTGGAAGGTCACACTCACTGCTGTCCTGCTATAATGGGGTGGCTGGAAGAACTAAACTGGCAGCTTCACGTTTCCTTGCTCATTCTTCTGTCTGTCCGCACGAGGGGTAAGGAGATCAGTGCCCCGCACTACAGTGCTGACAGGGGGCTCCGTTCATGTCCGGTTTTGTGGCTTTTATCACAGAATGGAAAGTTCAGGGCAGAAGTTGAATGGCTAAACATTTTCAACTGCTCTGTAATTTTACTATTTTCTCTACTAGGGCAAAGCTTTCTAGATAGTGTACTAGAATAACTTTAAAGATATTCAAAGTTTCTGTTTTTTCTAGCAGTTAAGAATTAAGTGCTGTCCAGTTTGGAACTTTGAATTTAATCAAGTTGCTTGTCAGTATACAGTGACAGTTTGTATGTGAAGAATTTAAGAAAATAACAATTCTAATAAACTTTGTTTTGATCATTTTGAGTTGAGTACTATTAGATTTTTATAGGTTAGCTAATTAACTTTGAAGTTTGTTTGGATTTTTATATGGATGCATGGAGTAAATCTCTAGTTTTATAATGGCAATAATTATAATTTGTGACCATGTCAGAAGTTTATCCACAGTTAAGAACAGGGCTTGCTCAGCAATCATTTTGTCCAGAAAAATTATTCTCCTATAAAGTTGACTAAAGGGTAATAAATTCTCTTTAAAAATATAAAAGTAATTAATTATAAGAGTAGGTGAAGTATTTTCAAGTTAGAAGAAAGATAATGAATCTGAAATAATGAGTAAGAAACTTAATGAACATGAAACAACTATCTGTGATAGTGATTTGCAATGAGAAGGTCACAAAGTTAGAAATAGAGAGAAAGAGGTTTTATAAAACTAAACTGGGAGACAAAGGGAATATGTATGAGATCAAAATGCATTTATAGGTCAACCTCATGTACTTGTGAATGCATTTTATAGAATAATTTGACAATAATATTCCTTTGAGAAGTGTGTATTATCAGTTGCCATGTCCTTTTGATTGGCACTCATAAGATTGTTTTCATGGTGTCAAAGTACTCCATGACATTATTCAAATACTGTGTTTTATGGCCTGGCTACATCAAAATGCTTTTAATTTTGGATATAAGTAAGTATAGCTCAAAGGAGTTTTGTATAGTGAAATGAAGGAACAATAGGTAGTTCATTTACCTGATTTGCTGGTTTATTTTCCAAAAAATTGTTATACTCTTGTACCTTATAGAAGACATTGGAAAGGCATCAAGGTAACTGGTTCTTAAAACTGTTTCAGGAAGCTCAAAGCATTATCTATGTGAGGTGAAATCCTTGTTTCTGTATTCATGCTGTACTTTTTCTTGATAACCTGAGGGTAACTTCATTTTTTTTTTTTTTTTTTTTTAGCATTTTCCTTAAAATATATGAACACCTAAATTCACTATTGGTGTAGAGCATTAAAAAGCAAAGAGGTTATATGCTAAAAAAGCAAATCTTTGAATCATAAATGTCAGGCTCAGAATATACCTGAAAATAATGTATAGCTGTCTTTCTTTTCCACTGAGAAAATTGAAACTCAGAGGCATTCTTTGCTTTTTGAGAGGCAACGTAGCCTTTGACATCCTGTCCAGGTCACTTTCATGTGTTTGTATGTGTGTGTGCATGTGTGTTTTTAATTTATTCTGTAGCAGAGTGGTTAAGAATATGAACTCTGGACCCAGAATGCCTGGGTTTGAATCTTAGCTCTACTCCCTTTTAGATGGATAAACTCAAATGAGGTGTCTCATTAGTTCCTCAGTTTTTTCAACTGTAAAATGGGGATAATAATACTGACTTTAGAGTTGATTTAATTACAAAATGAGTAAATACACATAAAGCACTTAGAATAGTGTCTGGTACATAGTATTATCTGCAAGTATGTTATGACTAATATCATTATTAAGAATGTTAATTTATGCATTTACAGGAGACAACCAAGCTGGAAATGTAAATTGAGACAGAAATTTTAAAGAATTCCTTAGCTAACTTTAATATTATTAACATACTGAATATCAGCTTATATTTCTAGCTTTGTCACCAGTGAACTTTTAATTTTGAGAGGGGGTATTTTTCTACTTACAACTTTTTATGAAACATAAACTTTATGATGTTTAAGATTTTTCCCTGGTGAGGAAAGAACGTGCTATAAACAAAGACTATGAGTTTAAGACTAAACAACTTAAATTATCCCAGTTAAATATTCATTGACATCTTGTAACACTTTGCAATCATTACTTCTGCATGTACTTCATTGAGAATGATGATCACAAAAATAGGTGGAATATGAAGCACAGACATATGAAGTGGCCATGACTCAAGTGAATGACAAAGCCAAGATTAATGTTCTATGACCTTAAATCCTTATTTAAAGTAAATCTGTTTCAAAATGATAATTTGAGACATTTGGAGAGAATGAGGTTCGAGCTAATAAAAATATTTTATAATCCAGTATTTGGAAACCCAAAAGTTCTATATGGAAGAAGTATGGATGCTATTCCAATTCTACCTTAAATGGTGCGAAGCTCTGCAAAGTCTCAGTTAAGTGGAAAGAGCTCCCCTACTTGGAACACGGTAGACAGGTTTGGCTTGCGTGTAGGATGATTCATCAGCCTCAATCTTATCACTGTTTAAATCTTATCTTAAATGTTTTACTTGAGAAGGCACAGGGTTAGAAGAAAGGAAGCAAGGGTACATCTTGGTAGATGTTTTGAACTTCATGTTTTTTAATATTGGCACATTGTGATTGCTTCAGAAATGCATTTTTTTTTTTTAAAGCTAGGAATTGTGAAATGTAGAATTGCCTTCTTGTAAAAGTGAAAATATAAACTGTAATGGTGAAAATCTGTAGTGCTCATTTCTACTTAAAATGTATTATTTTAAGGATTTGAGGAATTTATACCACCCTGTGTCTTACTTTTTGAAACACAGGGCTGAATCACAGGCAGCTGTAATAAATGTAGTACAATGTGCAAACAGTATTAAACTATCGTTTTGGTCACTACCAGTTTGAAGTTCTGCTTAAGGAGTTTAGTGAGGATAAAGATGGGATAGATTGATAGACTCCAAAATGGACTCTTACTGTTTGTTTTTCTCATGCATTGGTGGCAACAGTGTGCCCTTCCTGACATGGATGGGCCTCTGGCATTTTAAAAAGGTGAGATTTTTATTTAGCTTCCTGTTAAATGTATATGTGAAATTTTCTACCGTGTTTTTCCCCCTTGAAATCATGGTAATAAATTATTATAGCAATCAGAGTAAGGTCAAAATTGGCAGCCAATTTTTTGTCTTCAGTTTAGCACTAATTCTACATCAGTAACAAATGAGTCATGGGGAAACAGGTGAGGGAAGAAGTAGGAATCAAATCTTTTTTTAAAAAAAGAGAATATGGACTTTATTAGGAATCAGATTTTTTTAAATACAGGACAATCCCCAGATCCAATAATTAAAACGAGGTCCCAATCTCTACGGTTCTGACAGTTTTGCACAAGGCAGATTTTACATGCTTGCCAGGTCAGATTCCATAGGTTTCCTATTGCAAGATTTGTGTTTGACCCGGTTGACATTAAGTTAAAATTCAAAAAAATCATTGTTATTAAATATTTTGAGTAGAATTAAGGCAAATGAGGAATGCAGTAACAGATGACTAACAAACATGGCTGTGACTACGTAGTTTCACAATAAGAAGGGCAATATTTCTGTAGGGCACCAATGTTTGGTAACATTTTAAGTGAAAAGTGATCCGTGTTACCATATGGTAAAATATAGTGAAAATCTGAACTGTTAGACTGACACAGCTGTTAAATGCCTAAGTGCGGTTCTGTGTTTAAACTATTTTCTACTACAGCTATTATGTGGCACTTCCCACAATTAATCTCAGTCTATCAATTGACAATAACTGCTAGTTGTGGGGAGCATCACAGGTGGAAGAAACATGATGTGATAACTTACCTGAGAGGAAAGTGACTAAACTGTAGTTCTCAAATTCTGCTGAGTGGATTTGATAGGAGACATTCATATAACTATTCAGTGCAAACTCAGATTATTTGGTTGTACCTTTTTCTGAGAAGTTATGCTCTTTAATAGTAGTGGAAACCATATATGTAAGTCATGTATATGTATATGTGTATAAATATGTGTGTGAACATAATTTTTATTTTTTAATTGCAAGTAGGTGAAATTTTCTGAATGAATAACAGTATTAGAAAGATGAGTCATACAAATTAAGTTTTTTAAAAATTTTATTTGTAAGCCAGTTGAATCTAAAATAACATTTTAAGCCCTGGCTGGTGGCACAGTGGATAAAGTGCCAGCCTGCAAACCTGCAAATGCCACTGGTTCAATTCCCAGCCAGGGTACATAACCAGGTTGCAAGCCTGGTCTCCAGCCAGGTCTGTAGCTGGAGACAAGTGAAAGGCAACCATACATTGATGTGTCTCTCCCTCTCTGCTTCTCTCCCTTCCCCTCTCTCTAAAAAATAATAAATAAAATCTTAAATAAAATAAAAGAAAATTTTATAAATCTTTTATTGACTTCAAACTGTCAGGAACAAATTTAAAATTATGTTTTTCCCTTAATTTTCAAATATTTATTTTTAGAATTCGCATGGGTCTTAATCTAATGTTTAAATAAGACAAAATATTGACAAGCAATTAAGGGAAGCTACATTAATCAACTAAACTCTCTATCAGGCTTTCCTCTGCTACATTTTAGGTCCATGTGAGCTCTTGGGATCTTTTAACCCTCTTTTGTAGTTAGTTTAAGGGGGATGATGCCAGTTAATAAAATTATATGGGTTTCAGGGGTATGATTTTATAATACATCATCTGTACACTATATTGTTGTTCACCGTCCCAAGTCAAGCATCTGACCATCACCATTTATCTTCTCTACCCTCCTCCACCTCTCCCTCTCACCCTGGCAATTACAACACTGTTCTCTGTGTCCATGAGGTTTTCTTCTCTCTCTCTCTCTCTCTCTCTGTCTTTCTTTTTTTTTTCTTCCTTTTTTGGTCAATCCCTCTACCCCTCTCCCACACCCCTCCTGCCTGTCAGCCTTCTCTCCCTATTGGTCTTATTATACTTTTTTAAAATCTGCAAACTACTTACATTGGCTGTCTTAATATATTCTTTGTGAAATTTAAATATTAAAATATCTAAGGGTGATTTTGTGACTATGCACTCTGAATAACCTAGGTCTTACTTCTTGGCCCTACCATTTTTCTTCCAAAATTGAAGAAGCTGTGGCTTTGTTATTAACTAACTTTCCTGCCTGGGTATCATCTCTTATCACATTCCTTTGACAGTTAACCATTCATGTAAAACCACATTATTAGTATTGATATTTTTTGCCATAAAGGACAGAAGTGTAAGTAGAGAAAGACATTGCATGGAGGTGTAAAACAAGCACAAGAAGAGTAAGATCCAAAGGCTAGAGGACCAGAGCTTCCGTTCATCTGTGTCTCTGAGGGGCCCTAGGACATTCCTGTCTTCTTTTCTGTGTGTCTCCTCCTTGTTTCTGTTTAAAATTCTTTAATGGATGCCGTTTGCATTAGGGATAAAATCTAGCTGTATGGCCCTTGACTCCCTTTGCAGCCCATCTCACTACTCATTGATCATCAACTACGTTGGCCTTTCCCTGTCTGAAATGATCCAAACCGTTTATCCCTCAGGTGTTTCACACATGCCACTTCCACAGCATCAAACTTCTTTGCTTATCCACCCTGCTTATCCATTTCAATGTCAAGTAAAAGTTTTCCCTAGAAATTCAAATTAACTGCTATCCGTTATATTATCCTCATTTAAAAGTTGTGTTTTTCCTTTATATTACATGCCATGTTTTATCATTATACATGCCATTCTCCTGCTGGAAACAGTAGGAAAACATTGTCCATTTTCTTTCCTGTTGTATCCCTGGGGCAGTCAGTGCTTGGTGTACAGAGGAGTAAGGCTCCCTGAACATACTCATTATTTTGCTCATGGCTGAAAATAGCATCTGCATTCCCTCATTTTCCAAGACCTTTTTTTCCCTCTTGACTTTCTAGCATTAACTGGTAAATGTTTTATTGTCTCTTATTTTTAATTTTTTGGACATAGAATTTGATTGGCCACTGACCCTTATAGTAATCAGCTGTAACCCAGATGGGCGTGTAGTTACCCAATACCAACATGGAAAGAAGAGATACTGTAGGCAAGGGAAGTTTTACTGGAAGAGGCTCTGGATCAGATTGACAATCAAAAACATCTGAAACAGCTGCTACTGTCATTTATAATAGGAATGAATAATTCCAGCAATCCTTTGTTCAGAATGAGTTCCTGTTGGCTACTAAATGACTTATTTATTAGCTATACATTTCAAAAATTATAAAAAAACAATTTTAATATTTTTACATGCCCTTTGTTATCCAGAAAATGTTATTACCAAAAATAATGGTAATGTATTTATGTATTTTCTACTTGGTTATTTTTAAACAAAAGAATATGAAATTATAAAAATTTGAAATATTAAGGCGGTGACAAAAATAATACATGAAACAAGGAGGTCAATTACTTGTCAGGCTTTAGTTCTGTCAGATGATTATTACATCCAATTTTCACTCCTTTATTCAACAGGTAGTTGCAAACCTTATGTATCATAAAGAACATCTCATACATTTTGCATTAGGAACCTTAAGAGGCCACAGGCTTGAGTCTAACTGTATACAGCTTTCACTTGATCAGATTCTGGGAACTTTTAGTATCTGGAACTATGCTTTTGACCCCTTTTGGAGTCCAGAGTAAAATTATGGTACGTATCTAACTTAGCTTTTAAAAAACCTCATGAGTATGTGCAAAACACCGGCTTTGAAGCTCATTGTTTTTTACTGCCTGACAGTATCTGTGGTACATAATGTTCCCAGATCATCTTGGTATCTTCAGTTTTTATGGGAGTTTGACATGTAAAGAAATAGTGACTCATGCCACTTTTGCATCAGTTGTGGAACTTCTGTGATGTGGGAACTACACTGACGAGATACCCACCAAGTGTGAGACAATTTGACGTAACAAGGCATCTTAAAGTGTTTTCTGGCCACTTCTGTTTTGCTTCAGATATAAGCTCTGCCAAGGCTGGGTTTATTCTGCAAACTCTGCATGAAATTATCTTTCTGTATTACGTTTGTAGGAATATTTGTTTTCAAACTCTGCCTTTGCTCAAGGGTTGAGCTTTATTTTGGTTTCTCTTTAAAAAAAAACAAAGGCAATTCTTCTCAGATCTGAAAAAAGTAACCTTCCAATTATAATTGTATATAATTTTAATGATTCTGTACTTTTTCATGGGCTAAACCTCAACTGAATGTTTGAATTGGTTCAAGTTAAAATACTCAATTGAGTATTGTCTTCAAAGTCTTTCTATGTTTCTTCCTTTTTAAAAGCTAGTGTTATAAGAATAATGTTGTATTTACCCATGAACACTTAGCTATTTGAGGAAGACAATGCGCAGCAGCGCTTTGGAGGAATATTTAATGGTATCAGGCATTACCTTAGGCTCTGAGATCAGCTGAGTGATTGAAGACTGTGCAGTGACCTGGAAAACAACCAGAGGGAGTTTCATTGGGACATAGTCACAGAAGGGTAGGTGCTGCTTAATTGAGGTGGCTAAACAAATTGCCTTTTTACTTCCACACTTTCCTATACATATTATACACATCCACACACATATGTTTCTCATACATATGTTTCCATAGGATTATTACAGCTTATTGAAATCAGGGACTATCACTAAATATTTCCTACTTAATTTCCTATATCCTGATTGAAAACTTGTTCAAATTGGGGGATGGGTCCAAAGGAAAAGGAGCCTCGTGCTAAATCATGTGATTTCATAGACATATGATATTTTTTTTAATGGGAATTTCCGGAGATTTGTTTTTGGCGGGGATGTTATGCATGTATACCGGTTTATTCACAACATGCATTTTAGTAGCTGTTACAAATATATTAATCTACCCTACTTAACCTCTTATAATGAAAAATATAATTTTCTGTCTTTTTCTGAAACAGACTTAATGACAAACATCTTGCAAATTTGATTTTTATATATTTCATCTCTTTCTTATGCTCAATTTAATCTATCAAAGCCCCACATTGTAGAAGACATCTGGTATTGCGCTTAAGCAGCTGGGTTTCATTTGTAAAGGTTTTGAGCAAATTTTGGTGCTTGCCAACAATAATATAGCAGTTGGCCAACGGGTTTTCTTTGTGGCAGCTTGGTGCAGTGTGGCAGAGGAGACCTGAATTCAGGATCAGGTGACATGAGAGTTCCTGCAGATGCTGCGTCAAGCACTGGCTGCTGGCTTGCGGCAAGGGCTGTGGGAAAGGAAGCAGCAACTAGAGCTATCGGTGCTCATCCGCTTGAGAGACCAGGAGACTGCAGTTTTCCCCACGCTGTAGCTCAATGCATTTCCTGCATTGGAATCACTGTAGGGCATTTTAAGATGCATTTCTCTGTACCCCTCCCCCCAATCTACTAAACCAGATATTTGGGAGAAAGATGCAATTGATTAAGCAACCCCCTCAAGGGGTTTAGTTCACCCTAGATTAGAGTTAATACATTTCAGTTCATTCTTTACCTACAGAGGGAACCTTTACCCTTCCACCCTGCCCCCTTGCTTCTCTGATCAAGATAAAAACCTATTTTGTTATCAGGTATTTGAAATAAATTGTCAGGACTTGGTTTCAAGAGTAACTCACCCAATATAACTTACATATTTTTTCTAAAATATTACATTAGTATGCCTTATTATTTAATAAAACAGTTGTCTTAGCACTATTAAAATATTGCCCCTATTGATGAAGAAGGGATAATAAAGTCATAATTTGCCTGGAACAATCCAAGTATGAACTGAAGGATTTCTAAGAGATTGAAATAGAAATGAGGATGCCAAATTTCCTTTCTTTCTTAGGTATAGTCATTAAGTAATCTCTGTCTCTAAATAAGCATTGGGCATTGGACAGCTGATAGATTCCTGGAATCTTTTCGAGATGTGAAAGCCTCCAAAAGCACTGTATTGTTAAGATGCTCATCAGCCCTATTCCCCTCTCCAGTTACATTCAGCATGTTGTTTCTAATGAGTAGTTTGTCTTTGTGGCTGTGTATGACACTTTAGAGACCCTTCTGGAAATAAACTAAGTCAAAACTAACTTGCTGCTTCTGCTAGAAATGCCCTATGCCAGAATTCCCCCTATCCTAGTTTAGTATTCTTGTTTTGCTGGTTCAGAGTCCAGGATCAAGTGTTTCAGATAAACACTATGTGGTCTAGGGCAGTAGGGAAGCATATGCAGAGACTGTGGTTTATGTGGGGATCACCTCTTTGGAAGTTAATAGGTAGTGACCATCTGTTAACATGTCATTAACTGGAAATGTACTTTTTACCTTATCTTGCTTTGGAAATTAGCACTCAAGATAGTGACTTTAGAAAGCTCCTTAATTCCCTTGGGGGCTTGATTTAAAACACACACACACACACACACACACACACACACACACTTAATGTAGGCACATAACACCCTGGAAAATATAACATTCAAAAAGGGGTCAGAGAAGGAGAAGCAGCAGTATAAACGCTTGGTCCATGATCCGTGTCATACATGAGCTACATCTGCAGCCTTTTAAAGTTTCTGGAGGAAGCTCTGTGATGCAGCTGTCTCTAATGTACTGTGAACCATGAAAAGGAATTTCTTTCAAGTAAAAACGGAAGTTGTGTGGGGGATGATGGAGCGGAAGGTTTCTTTTAACAGAAAACAAAGTGCTATTATATATACAAACACCTACACAACCTAAGTAAATTTAGTAGGAATAGAGGCTACAAGCATCCACACTTTGATATTAATTTTAATAATCTTGCATTTTCTCTTTTTTTAGATTTTTAAAAATTTATTATTTTTAGAGAGAGGGGTAAGGAGAGAGGCAGAGAAGGAGAGAAACATCAATGTATGGTTGCCTTTCACCAGCCTCCAGCCACTGACCTGGCTGGAGACCTGGCTTGCAACCTGGTTATATGCCCTGGCTGGGGAATCGAACCAGAGATCTTTGGGTTTGCAGGCTGGCACCTTATCTGCTGTGCCACCAGCTAGGGCATTTTCTTATTTTTATAATAAGGAAAATGAGGCATACAGTTAAGTGACTTACCTAAAGTCTCACTATTACTTGTAGAGCCAAAACCAGAACGTGGGATTCGGAGCTTTTGTTCTTGGAGGAATGAATTTAAATTTGACTTTGAAATTGCTGTTTATGCAGAGTGATTAGAAAGTCAAAACAAAATCTTTGCCACACAAACATTTTATGTAAGAGACAGATTGTAAAAACACACACTTACCACCCCAAATAATAATCCAGTGTACGAATAAAGCTCAGAGCTGATAATTTCTGCTTTGATTTTCCTCTTTGTTCTAATATATACTTGTTTATGGAAAGTACTCTCTGTGTAACCCCATTTAGGCTGTTGTAATTTAGTGCTCAAGGGAATGCAACCATTTTTTTCCTGAGCCACATTAACTTAGCATTGGAGGTGAAGAGAAGACAAAGTTAGAAACCCACCTGAATTATTTCTCAGAAAAATATATGCCTTCCACATGAAAAATGGAGCATACTTCCCTTTTTCCTCCTCCTAAGATTTCCTGCAAATGTTAAGTTAATTAGATCATTTGTAAAATATCCTGAGTTGCTGTGACTACAAACAAAAAATGTGATCTGCAGCTTTGTACCTTGAGAGTGAGTGCTAACACCTCTACAGGTTTATTTCTTAATGCTAAAACCACAAGGTTTTTGTTCCTTTCCATTGTAGGATATCACTTATGCTGAAATCCTTTGGATTTACACATTGGGTTTTACAGTTTGGGCATTTGCTGTAGGATGTTTTAGAATAATTGATGAATTGCCTTTACCAGGTAAAACTTTTCTATTGTTGATCCTAATTTTTCTACCTTGCCTTTGTTATTTGTTTACTAACTGTGAACCTGAACTGTTTTTTTGTGAACCCAGTGAGAATACTTGGTCTTTTGTTCTGCAGCTTTGCTTCAATACTTGTTTTTGCTACTTAAGGGGTATTAAGATCTATTGAAGATTTCTTATCATATATTTGTATCTGCAGATACTTGAGCAAAATTACCCCTAAAAGTTCTCCAATATTTTACCTTCTCATTCTAGAATCCTTGCTTTTTATTCCTATGGCTTTCAGTGAATCATTACCATATTGTCTACAAAATAATTGAAAAGATATAGGGGTAAAAAAAGCATGGCATTCTTACAGTTATATATAGTTCTTATAGTTCCTAATCATCTCATAGAAAATAATTGGAATATTTTGTTTATGATTTTATAATTCAAAATCCAAGGATACAAATCTCAGGATTCTTATATTTAAATGAATGTTTGCATTTATAGATGTTAATCATAGAGCTTATATCTTTTATATCTTTTCAATATAAAAACATATTATGGTTTTACAGTTTTATAACAATAAGTAACTACAATAGTGTGGTTATGACCAAAGGTAGGAGTAGACCAATGGAACATAAAAGATATGAGTGTGTACATATATTATATATATATATATATGACCACTGGGGACAGGTAGGCTATATGAAAGGCTCACCTCATACCAGGTATCAGAAACAGCTCCAAGTATATCAGAAAGCTAAATGCAAAATCCAAATATTAAAAATGCTAAGAAAATAATAATTGCTGATGTTCCAAGAATTGTTCTAAACACTTCACCTATTTTAACTCATTTGATTTCCATACAACACGAGATAGGTGCTTTTATTATCCCCATTCTTTAAATGAGGAAATGGGTTCAGAAAAGTTAGTTTGTCTTAGATTACAAAGTTAATACACAATAGAGTTTAGATAGCTAGTTCTTGTGTCCATTCCATTAGTGTCTATTATTGATACAATGCAACATCTCTAAAGGAGAACATTTATATAACTTAAAGTTTTAAAAGATGTAAAAAACTCAAAACAAAAAATATTATGGAATTTCTTAACAGTAAAATCAATCCTAGTTCAACAAAATAGGTCACCAATAAGCAAAAGAACAATCCAGATACTTGGAAAACATGTTGCAAGATATGTAACTGAGAAATATTTATTATTAATTGTATGTAAACAATGTCTTCAAAAATGAAAAAAATATTTTAAAAACTGGCAGAAGACATGAACTGGTCATTCACAGAGAGGAAGATGGACATATACGGAGGAAAGCTAAATAATAATAAACAGAGAAATACAAGTTAAATAATATGAGCAACAGAATTTTAGCCAACAGACTGGCAAATAATTAGTAGCCTGAGATTATCAAGATTTGGCAAGGACGTGCAGAAGTGAGAACACTTACCAACTGTTCATTGGAACATAAATTGTTTTAACCATGTTAAAGAGTGATATATCATTTATAGATCTAGATAGTAATTATATAAAAATATTTATAAGATTAAGAAATAGTTTCTTACATATAACATCAAAAGCTAAAGCAACAACAACAAAGTAAAATGGTTTTTATCAATTAAAAAAAAAACTTTTGTGCTTCAGAGTACATCATCAAAAAAGTGAAAAAAGACCCTGCAGAATGAGAGACTACATTTGCAAAAAATATACATTTGATAATGAACATGAATGTAGATTACATGAAGAACTCTTAAAATCAACAATAATAAAGTAAATAACACCAATTAAAAATGGTATTTTAACCCTGGCTGGTAGCACAGTGGATAATGCACCAGCCGGCCTACAAACCCAACCAGGTTGCAAGCCAGGTCTCCAGCCAGGTTCGTGGCTGGAGAAGGGTGAAAGGCAACCATACATTGATGTTTCTCTACCTCTCTGCCTCTCTTCCTTCCTCTCTCTCTGGAAATGAAAACTTTTAAAAAGAATGGTATTTATAGTAGTGATAAATAGCACATTTAGGATAGTAGGTAGAAGGGGCTGGTACTCATTTGTCTTTATTCTATACTATTTTATTCCTAATGATAAAATGTCTGTTAAGATTTTTTAAAAATAATCAAGGATCTGCAAAGACATTTCTTCAAACAATATATACAAATGGCTAATCATCCTATGAAAAGGTGTTTAACATCATTAACTATCAGTGAAATTCAAAGCAAAACCACAATGAGATACTAGTTCACCCACTAGGATGGCTGCAATTACCATGTGTTGGTGAGAAAATGGGGAAATGGGAACCCTTATACACTACCTCTGGGAATGGAAAATGGTACAGTTGCTTTGGAAAACAGTCTGGCAGTTCTGCAAAACATTACATGTTAAGTTACCATATGACCCAGAAGTTTTACTTCTACATTTATACCTAAGAGAAATAAAAAGCTATTGTCCACACACACACACATACAAAAACTTGTACATGACTATTTATGTAGCATATCATTATAATTGCACAGAAGTAAAAGCAACCCAAAGGTCCAAATGTATGGATAGACAAAATGTTGTATATCTATATAATGAATATTATTCAGCAATAAAAGGAAATGAAGTACTGATACATGCTATAACATGAATAAACTTTGGAAAGATTATGTCAAGTGAAAGAAGCCATATGCAAATACCATGGGTTGTAGTATTCCATTTTATGTATGAAAAGTCCAGAGTAGGTAAAATTATACTGTCAGAAAGTGGATCAGTTGTTCTGGGTTGTGTGGGGTGGGGTACTGAGGGCAAGAATGGGACATGATTACTAATGGGCATGGTGTTTGTTTTGGCAGCCATAAAGGTGTTGTAAAATTAGATTGTGATGTGTTTAGTGTGTCTGTCTACACACTAAAAAGCCTTGCATTGAACATGGTACATTGTTGGATTTTATGGCATGTGAATTATATTGCTATAAAGCTTCTGAAATATTCATAGGAGTGATAAAGAGCAGATTTAGAATAGTGGGGTGAAGGGGCTGGTACTCATTTGGTTTTGTTCTATCATATTTTATTTCTAGTGATAAAAAGTCTGTTAAAATTTTATAAAATGAATTGTAAGAACCCAGTAAGCTCAAAACTTTATATATTTGTAGAAGTTTACACAATAAAACAGATAACCAAAAACAAAATCAACTAAATATTTTCTCCCCCTTTCAGTTAGAAAACATTATGGGTTTTTCTTTCCCCCTGATCATTGAAAACTTTGGTTCAAGAAAATATTCTTTACAAATGAAACACTGAATTAGGGTTTCTTCATTAACTGTTGTTGCCTTTTTCAGATGTCAATTATAATAATATATTATCTCTCAAGTCAGAATTTTAGTGTGGCAGTTTTATCTGCCATTTAATTAGTTGGTTTATGAGAAAATTCTTTACGATTAAGGGTAAACATTTAGTACTGGTTAAAATCAGATAATTTTTCCTTTGCTAAATCTTAGCAGAGTAGCCCACCTGCAATCCTGCTTGTTCAATTTAAAGGAAAAGATACTGTTTTTGGACAGATGTTGTTCATAATTCTTAGTCTGGGCCTTGTGGGCAACTGTTAATTTGCCTATGAACCTTTATCATGAACTCTCCTACACATATTAAGATGTCTTGGAGACAGGGAGCATGCCTGTAGACCGGAGAGCTCATTTCTGGATCAGAGGTGCCCATTCCTTTCCTACTTTTTCACGTAGCAGAAATGCCTTTCCTGTCATGAGGTAGAGTGCTTGGGAAAGTGCCTACAGAGTCATAACAAAAACATTTTTCCCCCAGAATATTGTTTCATGCCTCTCCCACTCAGGGCCTTGGCCATGACTAGGGTGAGAAAATGACCTCAGGGCTTGATGTTTGTACATCAGGGTATGAATAACAAGCAATGCTAAAGCTGAGTCAGGGTCATTTGGACTACTGTGGCAGCATTCAAATACAGTTGAAATCAAGATGTCCTGCATAGTATAGGTTAAGTATAAGATCTTTTAACCTGAGAGTCTGCATCATAGGAATGTCTAGAATAGTTTAGCCAAAATTAAAGGATAGAAAATGGGCAGAGCCAGAAGTTTTTATGGGGGAATGGACAGTGGGCTGCAAATGGTAGATTGTGACTAGCTAGTGGTTTTTGAATCATGGTCCCTGTGTGAGCATTACATGAGAGCCTGTCGGGAATATAAATTCTTGGGTCCTACTCCAGATCTACTGAATCAAAGACCTCAGAATGGCTCCAGAAATCTATGCTTTAACAACCCACCCAGGTGATGTTCATTTGCAGCTAAAGTTTGAGAACTGCAGGACTAAATGATGTTGCTTTTTTAATGCCAGGTGAGTACGCATGAACTTTATCCCTTGGGCAGTGGAAATTAATGAAAGATTTGTGAGCAGAGTTATGAAACAATTAGTGTTTTAGATAGTGGAATCTGCTGCTTTATTTTTCTGGTAAAGACATTGTACTTTAGGAAAATATTTAAATGCCACAATATCTAGTGATCTGATTTAATTTATACATTTCAGGAGGGTATATTAGTTTTGTAGTTTCTTAAATAGTTTCTTAAATTAAATAGGAGAGTTTTTAATTGACTTCATAAAACTTCGGAAGTTTCCAACTTAATTGATTTTTATTCGCTGTAAATTATAGTGACATTTTCTTTTGTGTGCCATTTTACTCCATAAAATTAAAACCTTTTGCAGATTTTATGGGATCTAGGTGTACTTTTAAATCCTAAAATATTGTCCAAATAATTTTAGAAAATGGCTGAGGGCATGGCCCGGGTCACTTTACTGTGACTTTTTTCCCAAGTGTGTTTTGCATTTTAAATGTTTTCATTTTTCCTCTTAATCTTGTTATGTATCAGTAACACATGATGTGTTGGCATCTTCTGGAATAACACATTTGTTCCAAGTGAAAAGGAGTAGGTTCAGAAAATCCAGTCAGCCAAGACGTTTATCTGACAGAAACCTATATTGAGTCTGAAACAAATGTACTCATATTTTCCATCAAAATTCAAATGGAATGGATCCAGGAAGGCGCTATGAGAAGTTTGCTGGTCTCAGCCCTAGAAGAACTGCATAACTAAATATGTCATTTAGTCCTGTAGATATTGGACAACATGTTGAAAAAATCTTTTACCTGGAAGTCTGAGATAGGGTTGACTGCACAAAATCTGATTCTATTATCACACTCCTTAAAAGTTGTGTAAGATTTAAGATTCACTAGAATGACTTTTATTTTATTTCCAGATGGCCTTATTTTTATGTTTAAATAAAAAGTTGGTATTAAAATGCAGAAGGCATTTTACTTCTTAACGACCCAGTCACATAAAATATCCTAGAGCATATTAAACTTAGAACATGTATAAGAATTAACTGAATTTTGGGAAAAGGGATCACCTTCTTCTCATGGGAATCAGAAGAGTTGAATTTTAATTGTTGCTCTGTTACTACTTATGCAACTTCAGACATAACCTTTAATGTCTCAGAGAAAGAGGTAATTTAATAAAATGTTAGAATACTTCATGTTGAAAGTTGATTTGAGGCATGCATATTGTATTTTTAAAATAAATATAAAATGACTTGGAGAAACCATTTATTTCTTTATTTACCATACACTTATTATATATTTATTATCTTCTATGGGTATGCACTATGGGTTCCAGGAAAAGATTTCCTTCTCCCATTCTGAAGTGGAGGCGGACAAATATAAGGAATCCATTGAGAACAGATAATAACTGACTTAAAAGGAGTTATCAACTGAGTTGGCAACTACAGTGGATAAGGAGTTATCTGGGCAAAGGAAGAAAGTAAACAAGTTTCAGATAGAGGAACCAACATGAGCAAAATCCCAAGGAGATCTGAGAGAACCTGATGTGGCCTGAGGACTGCAGAGTTTAATTTAAGTGCCAAGTTGGAGGTGAGGGGTAGTAAGTGGCTAATTTGAGGTTGTAGGTGGGGAACAGGAGATGAAGGTGGAAAGAGGCACAGTGGTTTCTGTAGATCCATGACTGACTCAAGGAGGAGTAACATAATTGTATTTCCTACCCTCTTCCCTTTCAGTTAACGGCAGTTTCATCCTTGTAGTGATTAGGACAAAACTCTTGACATTATCCTTAGCTATTCTTTATCTATCGCATAGTCCACCAAAAAATTATATCAGCACTCTCCATATTGGGTATCCATGTGCAACACTTCAGAACCCCCTTGGAACTACTACCCTTTCCTGCTATCAAAGCTTTAGCAACTAGTTGCTCAAAGGCTTGCCCTGTTTTGTGAGCAGGGAAATGCTGTCCTTCCTCTACACCTCCGGCCCTGCAACCTCTTTGCTGTAGCCAGTGGGACTCTTGCCAGGAGGCATTTTTGTGCACATCTTGCAAGGAAGCAGCAGATAACTGCCATGGGCCAGACATACCCCTGGGATATAGGAGTTGAGGGATAATCCCCTTATTTTTCCCTTCAGATGGATACACTCAGACAAATGTCACAATGCCTCTACTAGAGGTGTCCTAGATAACTCAACCTAAATTCCATTTTTTCATTTCTGTTTCACTTTCCTGGGCAGTACTCCTCCTGCCTGGAGTGACTTTCTTAAATAAACTACTTTTGTTCGAGCAGTTGTCTTAGACACTAGTTTGCTGGGAAACTAAGGTGATGACAGTACCTTCAAAATAGATCTTGAAACTGACTACTTCTCAATGCCTCCAAAATCAAGGCTTGCCTTATCAGCTCTCTGCTGTTATTTTTGCCCTCTGTTGTCTGTTTTTGGTCCAGCAGCCAGCACAAAAGTTCCAGCAGGGCCCTCTAGGATCTGTCCCCTTTCTTCTCCAACCTCCATTTCTCTTTCTGCACAGGGTGGCACCTGTTGCTCCTGAAGGACACGGAGTGCACTTCTCCAGCAGGGCTCTTATTTGCTCTTTCTTCTTTCTGGAGCGCTGCTCCACTTCATCACTCACTCATCACCTCTTCTCAAAAATGACTTTTATAGTGAGGACATTGTGGCTATCCTCTTTAAAATAACATCCACTTCCAATGTATTCTGTTCTCCTTCCCTGCTTTATTTCTCTAAATATCCCTTATCATAATGAATATACTTTCATGTTTTTTGCTTACTATCTATTTTTCTGCCATTACTGCAAGCTTCGTCAGGCCAGGAAATGTGTTTATTTTTTCCACATTCTTGGCCCTTGGATGGAGCCTGGTACCTGGTAGGTGCTAAATAAATAATTGTTGAGTTAAACAAGTGAATGAACATGCAGTTTAGAAAACTGTAATTCTAGTTGTATTGTGAATTGGTCAAGGAAATGTAGGGCTGGGGAGGAGAGATGAAGAGCCCATTGCAGTCAACTGGGTAAGAAATGATGAGGACCACATTTAGCATCCTTTCAACAGCATTGGTGGAAATCAGAGGAAACATTATGGACAAAATTTAGAAGGTTAAAATGATTGTGTTGTTGATGGATAGGGTGTTTTGGATACAAGAGAGCAATATGCCTAGAAGAGTCTCAGGTTTCAGGCTTTGGCAGCTGGGTGGATGGTGACTGTGTTCATCAGAGAGACATTGAAGGAAGAGCACATTTAGAAAGGAAAGGGATAGGTGGGAAGGTTTCCAGGAAGAGGAAGGAGAACTTCACATTTAAACATGTGAGTTTGATCTATCAGCAAGACCCCTTAGCCTGAAACAATAGTGACCCAATAGTCAGTTGAATTAGAACAAGAGCTCAGCAAAGGACACTTGGGGGTTAAGTAGTGCCTAGTGAGGAAGTTGCACCTTGATGTAAGCTAGTGACTTTACAGGAATCAAACCAGGAAAAGCCATATATTACTGTGTTCCTATATGAGCCTAGGTAGTTTTTACTGTTTTACTACTTCTTTCCTAGACTATTTTTTAAGTTAGAAAGAGAAAATCTTGAGGAAGGAAAAATACAAATCTCTGTGATTCATTTCTGTTGGTACATTTCGAAAGAATGGAAAGACATTTATCTTAGAATGAAGTGTCTGAGTACCTCTAGAGTGCATAGAATTTACCTTTAGCTTGTCCTGGCTAGCCTCAAACTCTATATTTCTCTTTCACAGCCATCTTCTTTTATTGAAAACATGTTGAAGTGCTTTCTCTCCCTCTAGTCACCGGAAATGAGTAAGCTCTTTAGCAGAATATCCAGATTGCATATAATGAAAAATGTCTAAATGTTTCAAGTAAGATTTCTGACATATATGTATCTGCTAGGTAATATAAATTTTAAATGGTGTGTTCTTCACAAACAAATTTTTCATATATTTTGCAGCTTAGATTTTTGCCAATAGCTTTCATAGTTCTGGTTGATTTTTATTACCTTATTTAGCAGAAGAGAGTCGAGCATTTTGAACGGGTCTTTAACCTAGAAATTTATTACACAATTTGAGTTCTCAGGGGGGAAGCTCTTTTGAAAAAGATTATTATGTACAGATTTCTAAGCTAATAGAAGCTAAAGATAGGAGAGATATTACCCAATGAAATTTATAGAAATAAAAACAAAATTACTCTGTCTGATCTGTGATTTTCTAAAAGTTGGCAAGTGCACCTGAGCTCTGGGTGAAACCTTTGAGTTGTTATTTAAATTTAATCCTTGCTGTTTATTCTCATGTTGACATGTTGCATTACTCCGGTAAGATGCTGATCATCTTAGCCTTTGCCTGCTTTGGATACTCACATGTCACGGGGCAATAGGGGCTGCACTGCATAGATGGCTATCCATAAAACATATATTCTGAATACAATATGTGGGATCTAAACTGGATTGCTAACAGTGCAATTAGAGTTCTTTATTAGATGGAAGACATTCTGAGAACCACAATTGAAGGACCCAATGTAAGTCAGATTTAATTACAAAGAACCTTTTATATTTACTTAAAAGATGCCTGGGGCCCTGGCTGGGTAGCTTGGTTGGTTGCAGTGTCGTTCCATACTCCAAAAGGTTGCAGGTCCAATTCTCAGTCAGTGCATCTGCCTATGTTGTGCGTTTGATCCCTAATCGAGGAATATTTGGGAGGCAACTGATCAATGTTTCTCTCTCTCTCCTTTCTCCTCTTTCTAAAATCAATAAACATATCCTTGGGTGGGGATTTTAAAAAGTAATCTCATCATGAGTAATAAAAAAAAAAAGCATCTAGCTCTATTCCCTGTTCCTAGTAGGTGCTTTTCCTTTGTTACATGTGTTAATATTTAAAAGAAGAAGAAGCCTGGATATTTAGGGAATCTAAGAATAACTATGTTGTGAGATTTCTCCATAGAAGCAGGACAACAGGCCACATATATTAAAATTATAATATAATTTCATATATATTCAAACTTAAACACTTACCATATTTTTTGCATTATAAGATGCACCTGACCATAAGATTCACCTAGGTTTAGAGGAGGAAAACAAAAAAAAATATTCTGAGTCAAATGGTGTACTAAAATATTTAATAAAATATAACAGAATAATATTTCAGCCATGTAAAGTGAACAGGAGTTCACAGTGGTATTAAGAACCGTCATCACTGTCATTAACAAATGAGGAGTGACTTTAAGGTTCAAGTGCCCTTCTAGTTTTCTGGGAACCCCAAGAACTCATCACCACTAGTGTCAGAATTTATGAAGCTCAGTTGTTCACAATCACTGATATCACTTTCTTCACTATCTTCATATATGATACTATCTTCAGTTCCATCTAAGGCATTGCTAATGCCACATTTTTTAAATGACCGTACAATGGTTTCATCCTTCACTGAGTGCCATGATGTTTTTACCCATTCACAAACTTGAGTGATAGTGGGCCTTTTTATTCATCCAGTCGGTGTCAGATCATGATTACCAGACGCCATCCATTTGTTCCACTCTTCTTGCATAAAGACTTTAAATGGTTTGTTGATGGAAATGTTGAGAGGTTGCAACTGGCTGGTAAGACCTGCAGGAATTACAGCTAGATGGGTCTTCACTTCTTTAAAGCTCTTTTTTGTAGTTTTGCTAATATGTGCTTTAAACTGGTCAAGCACTAATAAGCCTCATACCCCTTATTATCCTCAGCTGATTCCACAGGTCAGCGGTTATAGCTGGGAGTGTCAGGCGGCTCTCTGCACTCTCCCAGGTCCTGGGTGATAGGCAGAGGCTGATGGCAACTGACCAGATGCCCTGAGATTTAGTAGTAAAGTGGGACATTTAAGTGTCCCCAGGGTTTTCATGTGGGCCCACTGCTTCCTCTTCTAACAGCTGTCTCCACCGCTGACAGGTCAGGTAATGCACATCCTAGTCTGTGATGCAATAGTTGTTTGCAAGACTCACAGACATTTCCCTCCCACTTTGGGGGGAAAAAAGTGCATCTTATGGAGTGAAAAATACGATATTTATTATAAGGATCATGATCACATGATTACGGAAGCTGACAAATCCCAAGATCCACAGTCAGTAAGCTGGAGAGCTGGTGATGTAGTTTTAGTGCCTAGCCTGCAGGCTGGAAACCGGGAAGGGCTAATGCTTCTGAGTTCAAAGACAGGAAAAACCCACTGTCCCAGCTTGAAGGCACTCAGGCAGGAGGAATTCCCTCTTATTTGGGGGAGAGTCAGCTAGTTGGGCCTTCTTGGGCCTCTGCTGACTGAATGAAGTGCATTCACATTAGGGGGGCTAATTTGCTTTAGGTAATCTGTCAGCGTAAAGGTTAAACTCATCCGAAAACACCCTCACAGAAATGCCAGAATATTGTTTGATCAAATATCTGGGTACCCTCTAACCCAGTTAGGCTGGTAATAACATTAACCATCACAATAAACTCTTGTATCTGTTTAAATTCATTCAGTCATAAGCATTTGATGCATAGCTCTGTGGATTCAGCATGTGGATTCAGCTAAACACACAGGAGACAAGTATCATGTAAGCAACCCTTTATAGACCAAAATAAACTTAATAAAAATCAAGAAAAATACAGGTTTTTCATGTTTCCATCCTTCACCAAGACAGTTTCATGTATGTTGTAGTTAAATATGTACATGGACTGAAATATTCTTACTCCAAACTCTAAATTTTTGAATAGATGTTAAGAAAATCATATACTTTTCTTTTTTCTTTTTTTTTTTTTTATCATGATACATACTCATTTGGAAGGTGTTATCATAATCATAAAATAGTGAATAATAAAAGCTTAATCTGTTATAAAAATAGTATTATATCTAGAGGATACTGCCAAAATTTTTTTCCTTTGGCATTTTTGGCCCCAGGTTACATTATTCTATTTTTGCATCATATTTGTGGCCCACTTTCTCTGCCATGTGTTTCTGAACTCAGGCCATGTAAAAAGTTTCTGTGTTTGCTGGACATAGTAGGTAAACAAAGTTTGATTTCATTTTTTCTTTGGAAAAGCATGAATCCTTATAAACATAGCATTTAGCCACAAAGTGTAGCTACTGCATAGCCATTATAGACACGTCTCCTCTCACTGCACCTGCGCTCGGTCCCATCCAAACTTTATGAGTTGAAAAATACAAGGCAGTTGGGGAAAAATTTTAAGGATCTGATAAGTATATTTAGATTAGACATTTTAGAGTCAAACAAAAAATAAAAATTATCAGATTATTTTTAATTAACAAATTTTTAAAACACTTAAAGTGCTTAAGGGTTTTGAATTTGGCTCATATTGGAACTTATCGAACTAGAGACTCTATTAAATAAGCATACTCATTTTTCTTAATATTTATGTCTTAATTCCTCCAAATTTCAATAATAAAGCTCTTATTTCTGGTTAGGTAATAATGAAAAGGTAGCTACTTTCACAATGCAGAGAATTTATGAAAGTATCTTTATAAACTATAGGTTTATCTCTCTTAAATCAGGAAACAAAAAATGTAAGAGAAAATAAGGAAAAATCATTACATCTGAAAATAGCAACTAGTTTTTCCTCTTTTATAGTATATATGTTTTCAGCCTGATTCAGTGAATCAGACATGATGGGTTTGGGAGAGTTTTGTTCTCAGTGAGTTAATATTTGACTTGCTAGGCAGTTTGCATTTCTTAGGCTGACCTCAGTAGCATTAGCTTGGACATGCTCTCTGGTGGGTATCCTCCCCTTTGGCCAACTAGGAAATATTTGAGACTATGGCTCCATCAGGAGAAGTCTATCTGTGTAAGAATAGTCCCTGATCCTGTGTGAGATTGACGTGTGGGAGTGTTTTCTTTGAAGACTCAAATCCAGTATGAAAACCTTTTTTTTTTTTTTTTCTTTTTCCTCTCTCTGGAAAAGGTTTTTGATACTTTTATAATAGCTGGTCTGCCCTGTTGATTTAGATCAAAATGATTTTCTCCCAACATCATTACCATTTTACTGTTCAATGGTGCAGAAGGCATTGTAAAGAATTGCTGAAATGTTTTAGACCATTCAGAAATGAATGTGTGATAAAAATGAAAATATTTCAACAGAGGTGATTCTATATAGAACTTATAAGGGCAGAAACAAAAGTATCTTTACACTAAGAATTTCCTTAAGTATCGTAATGATACGAACCATTTGGATAAACATCTAATACAAAACCAAATGTTTTACAATTCCACTTAGTCTTTCTTCATACTTACTCTGGAGTCTTAACTTTTTCTCCTTTCAGATTTTTGGGAAAGGATACCCAACTCCTCCTAACATTTAATGGATATTTATTAAGGACAATTTGACAGTTAAGGCCTCATTAGAATTCACTTTAAAAGAAAAAGAGACAAAAGCACTTTTAAGTTTAAAGCAGAATGTGGTGGCAATTAGAAATTCACATCTCTTTTTCATTGTGAACTGCCAAGTCAGAAACACTGCAAAACACCTAAGTCTCTTTAAAATGACTCTAGATAATAGTTAGAATATAATACAGGTATATGATTATTACATGGTAACTTTAACTTTGTATTGACTATTTATTATCTTTGGTGAATGCTTTCTTCTGAAGATACTAGGAAATCCTGCTTTTATATGTATGGCATCTCATAGGAGTTCAGACTTTGGAATGAGATTTTTTTGTGTTTAATGCTCAGTCTCAACTCTTTGCAGCTCTACAATCTTGAGCACGTTTTCAGTGGCTCAATTTCGGTGTTGTATGTGGGAAAATTATACCACAGGACTCATAAGCTTGTTGGAAGAAGTAACTGTGTTAATACGTGAAAAACACTTAGAATAGTGCCTGGCACACTGGTGTTTTCTGCCTCAAGAATCTTTCCTTTCTATTTGCACCTCCTTTGCCCTTGTTAAGGCCTTTTGGAAGGTCTTCATTTTCCCCTGGCTAAGGTGGTGCAAAGGAATAGTTCCTGAATCCTCACTTCTCATGAGTAGCATTTTAGCTTCCTTTTTCATTTCCGTTTTTCTCCCATCTTCTCAGGACACCAAGGCATTGTGTCCTGCCACTTCATCTTCCTTGGACTGCCAGTGATCTCTTCATCCAAATATGACACAATATAGGAATACCTACTTATATATTCAGTTCCATTCAAAAGCATAGTCTTTTTTTTTTTTTAATTTTATTGTTGTTGTGTTACATCCATCCCTTTTTTGCTCCCCTCTGTCCCCCCACCCACCCACCCATTCCCCCCAAAGTCAATCCCACCTGTTGTCCATATCCATGGTTCCTTTATACTAGGTTCTTGTCTAAACTGCTCCCCATCTTTGCCTCTACCTCTCCCTCCCCCCTACCCCGTTCCCCTGACCACTGAAGGCCTATTCCTTGTATTCATATACTTGGTTCTGTTTTGGTTGTTGTTAGTTTTGTTCATTATTGTCCCGTAAGAGGTGAGATCATATGATATTTGTCCTTCACTGACTGGCTTATTTCACTAAGCATAATACTCTCCA